>JAHWGI010000671.1:0-23566 GCA_029379305.1 Frankliniella fusca | reverse complement strand
GAACACCCGTGGGTCCGCCGCACAGTGGGGCCGGAGGCCGGTTTAGGCGGACATAATTCGGTTTTCCCGAACATCAATTTTTCTAATTACACTGAACGAAATCTCTTTTATATACTCCAAAAGACAAGAAACAAACATAATTTGTCTGCTGAAATAAGTTTTTTCCGAGATATAGGCGATTTTATGGCCAGTAGCTAGTTGGCGCGATAAGGGTAAAGTTACGTGCCACGGTTTTGATAGCGGATATCGTTGATATTTTCATTACAACGCAAATTATTTTGTGTCCCCGTGAAAGAGCGTGCTTTACTAAAGCAAATGATTTTATGTTTATGGATGTCCGATAATTTGTGTGGTGCTGCAGGATTCTTTTGCAGGACTTTGCTCAAATGACAAAATCTAAGCTTCAAACATCCATAACTTTTTTGTTTTGCGTTGTTTGATTACCGCTGTTGATGGAAAATGTTCCCTTCACACTACTGATGTAAGAGCAAAAAGAATTGTCTGCCCCGACCTGCCCCCTCGCGTTAAAAATGCTTCCGAAAATGGCTAAAGATAGGAAAAAGGCGTTAGGTGAGAAACAACAGCGCCACACACCCCAAGCAAGAACGGGAGGGATAAGTACCAATATGAATGATGTGTCGCGCGTCGCGGTGATGCTCATTTGTTTTTTGTTTACATTTAAATTAAAGAGAAGGACAGAACATGAGTAGATGGGTGCTTCTTGAGGGCCAGCTTGTCGTCGAGGAGGATCTTCATAAAGAGTAGTGCTAGCATGGCAAACATAGGTATTTTTGGAATCGGGGCGACAAGATAAGGTGCATGGCGCACGATTTGAGTCAATTGGAGTAGGTGGGTGTTTCTTGATGGCCAGCTTGTCGTCGAGGAGGATCTTCATAACGAGTAGTGCTAGCATGGCATATATATGTATTTTTGGAATCGGAGCGACAAGATAAGGTGCATGCCGCATGATTTGAGTCAATCGGAGTAGATGGGTGCTTCTTGAGAGCCAGCTAGTCGTCGGGGAGGATCTTCATAACGAGTAGTGCTAGCAAGGCATATGTAGGTATCACTGAGTGTTCCGTTATTTATTTAAGGATGGTCCCTATGGTTAAAATGTTGTCAGAAATGGATTCTGCGACCCTCAAAACCCACGACTATCAAATTTCACGTCGATTTCTGCATCGGTTCAGCCCGGGGAGAATTATGTCCGCCTAAACCGGCCTCCGGCCCCACTGTGCGCCGCACCCCCTGTGGGGAGAGGCGGGGCGGGGCGGGGGGTGGTGGTGGGCACGGGGCTGAAGAGGGGTGCGGCCGCAGCCACACCGCGAATGCGCAACGTTGTGACTGCGAGTGAAATAACATTAACGCGACCCTCCTACATTGGCAACGGGCTTAAATAACACGGCGGCGCAGCCAGTCGGTGGATTTTCGGAACAAACGAACGGCGAGCTTCAAGCTTTGCGCAGGGGGCGGGGACGCGCGGGGGGCAGCGCAAAGGGCCTAGGCAATCAACAAAGGCGCATCGCTTCATCCGACCCCACCACGCCATCCCCCCATCCCGGCCCGCCCGCCCAGCGTGACCCAACTTACCCGATGACCCTATCGCTTACACCCCCCCCCCCGGTCCCCCACACCACCGCGTCGCCTCACTACCTGCGAAATCAATTCCACAGGTTGGCCACAGGGGCGGCACCAGGCGCCATAGGCCGCCAGGCCCGCCAAATCATATCCACATAACTTAATTCTGATGAAGGGGGTTGTGACCGTGAGCCGGGCAGGGCCGGGCCGGGACGGGCCGGGACGGGCCTGAAGGGCTTGGCCGGGCCGGTGTAATGAAGAAAGGTCATCTCGACCTGACCCAGGCCCGCCCCGCCCCGCCCCGCCCCGCCACCCCTCCGCGGCGGCGGTCCCGAGCAGCGCCCGAATACTAATTTCCTACAAGAATCCATAAATTGCGTGCTTCCGTTGGGGTACGGCGGCGTCACACCCCAAACGCACGCACGAAACCGGACGAGAGAGAGAGAAAGAGAGAGAGAGAGAGAGAGAGAGAGAGAGAGAGAGAGAGAGAGAGAGAGAGAGAGAGAGAGAGGGGGGGCAGGGCGGGTAGTATGGAGAGAGGGATTCAACTGAGCTTTTGGGAGAGTTCGTACAGTCAAGTGCCCTAATTTCGGACGAATTGAGCGGTTTTTCCTTTCTTACGTGTAGGCATGATAAAATATGAAAAATCTGTTGCGATTGGAAATACTGTGGTTCGAGACACGTTGGATGATACCCATGTTGAATTTCTATCAACAGATGGGAAGCTACAGCAATCATCGGAAGAGTGTCCGAAATTAGGAACGAAAGTGCTCTAATTTCGGACACGTGCTCTAATTTCGGACACAAGCATGCATTTTGGCCCAACCGAACAGGTTTACTTTTCACCTAGGATAGCCTAGGTCACAATTCGTTGAATAACATCCAAACCGATTTTTTGACTCAACCCTGAGAGATGAAAACTGGACAGAAAAATGGGATGGTTTTGTGAACGCCTTTAACTCTGGACAATTGTGCTGTAACTTCGGACAAAATTCAGAGGAGTGCTAAATTCTTCCTATCTTAGCCGTTTTTTGAGGTATCTCAAATCCGGAAACGGCGTTGTAAAGGTGATAGTCAAAAGTACAATTTCGCTTCTTCCTGGTGGCGAAAACATAAGTCTTTTGGCACAAACATGGAAACAAATGTAATTCTATGCCACAGAATAGGTTATTTTACTCAAACCCGGGACCGGAAGTAAGAAGTAAAATGGAAGCATGAAATCGGAAACAGATGCTGGCTGCGGTCTGAGAAATTCACGATCGACTGATTGTTTATATTTTAGTTTACGATCAACATAACCACTTTTCTCTGCACGTCTCAGTTTTCTGGCCTATTGATATGGCACGTTTTTAAGATAGGCCGTGTGCCAGTCCTTAGATTTTGTTCAGTACCGGAAAATATCTGACATCTGGCTAGGTTATGTTCCTCTCCGACTACCTTTTTTCTGGTTTCAATTGAGTAATCATGTATGATCCGCCCTACTAGTTCAACATAATTCACTACAATTCTACTTTTCATACTCGCGTAACACTCCGTACACATTTTACCTCTCAAAAGTGTACTTTTCAAAACAAAATACTCACAACATGTAGTGATCGCAAACTGACATATAAACATACAGTCGACCGTAAATTTCTCATACCGCGGTAGACCGCAGCCAGCATCTGTTTCCGATTTCATGCTTCCATTTTACTTCTTACTTCCGGTCCCGGGTTTGAGTAAAATACCCTATTGGACTGTCCGAAATTGTAGCACTTTCGAAAATCGTTCCGTACCAAAAAACGGTTTGACTTAAAAAATAATAATTTACGTAGTTCTGTAGCTAAAATACCAAACATTCATTCGAGAAAGGACCACCCATAGGGCAGCTCACACCTACATGAGCCCCGGTTTTTGGGGGAGCTTATTTCAAATCGGCAATTTTGTTCTATATGCTTTTTTAAACTTTAAATTCCTGTGTTCTGTAAAATTTTAAAGGTACTTCAACCGACTTGACGAAATATGGTACTCTATACTGCAAACTGTACGATGCCGTCTTCGGATTTCAAATATCTCAAAAGGTGACCGAGATAGGTTGAAATAAGCACTTCTCTGCAAACTGTCCGAAATTAGGGCACAAGTCCGAAATTAGGGCATTTGACTGTATTTTAATGGTGTATGAGGGGGCAGAGAATCAGGGCGTATACTGTGAGACCTACTGAGGAACTCACCCATAGACCCTCCGGATGGAGCGCGGAGGTGGGGGAACACAGCGCGAGGAGGCGGTGTGAGAAGGACGGGCGGGGGGGGGGGGGGGGAGAGTGTCTCGCTGGAGGCGGGCGCCGCGAGGGCGCCGCGACACCTGGACACGACCGATAACTGCTCCAGAAGGCGGGCGCCGCCCCTGATCGGCCTGGGCTCGGCTGGCTACCCGAGAGGAGGAGGTGGAAGGGGAGGAGAACTCAGCGAATACACCAGATCATCGCTTACTTCTTCATTGAGCACATCGTACCCCGCGCCGCGCCCACCAGCCCGGCCCGCACGCCGCTGAGCACGCTGAGGCCGGAGTAGAGCAGACCGCGACCGCGGCCTTCAAGATGGCCCGGCCCCTTTCCTCCGCTGTGTCGCTTCCTGGCCGCCACGCCGGGTGGGGTGCGGTGGGGTGGGGTGAGGTGGGGTGGGGTGGGGTGGGGTGAGGTGAGGTGGGGTGGGGTGGGGTGGGGTGAGGTGGGGTGGGGTGGGGTGGGGTGAGGTGGGGTGGGGTGGGGCGGGGCGGGGCGCCATCTACCGCCACAATGGCGGCAGCGCACGATATGCGAAACAATGCAAGGTCGCCCAAGCACCCTCCCACCAGGCCCCACCGTGCGTGACTATGAGCCCCTGTCCTCGTTAACAGTGTGGTCGCCCGGACAGAGTTTAGAATGGGCCGTGCAGGCACTGGCCCGGCCGGCCAGGGCGGCCCGAGTGGGTCGCGGAGACTTCTGCATGCCGCCGTGGGGAGGGGGAAGGAGAGAGAGAGAGAGAAAGAGAAGCAATGAGGCAGCTAAAGTGTGAGGGGGAGCGAAAAGCACTGTTTTATAACGGTCAAGGTCATAATTAATTGACAATGAGCAGACTTTTCTCCTTTTGACTGAACTGAAATGAAGAGCGAGAGAGCGAGAGCGAGAGAGAGAGCGAGAGAGAGCGAGAGCGAGAGAGAGCGAGAGAGAGACGTGGTGCTGAGGAGGGTTTGGACCAAAGGCTGCGACATCGGCGGCGCGCCGGGCCCCGCCCCGCCCCGGCCCGCTCCCGGCCCGCGACCACCGACCTCGGCCGCGTCGTCTAATCGCAACCGATTTGGCTTTCTGCCGAAAACCAATCTGGTGTCGGGCCGGGCCCAGGCCCGGCTGCGGAGAGGAAGGGACCGGGGGGAGGGGGGGGGAGGACGGCAGCCTCGCCTTAGCCCGCCTCATTATGGTTTCATTGCCCGGAATTGAATACAAGCCCGTGTTAGCACCACTGCAGCGCCCATGCCGTCTCCGACACTTTCGCAGGAGTTCCAAATCGATTTTGTTTTATTCATATTTAAGAGGCACACAGACGCAGATACACAGACGGGCTGACAGACGCGCGCGCACACACACACACACACACACACACACACACACGCACAGACCTGGTCATGTGAATAGTCCTAGGAAATGTCCGTGTCCAGCCCGGCTCTAGACCAAAGCAAGCGGCTCACGCTCCGAGTCACGCGGCCTGATTCACGCCGTCCGTCCTCGGCTCGGGAGCCGTGAGTTTGAGACCCGGCGATATCGGGCCGCTTTCGTCCCTCACTCCTCCCACAGACCGCATTCCTCGAAGTACTTGCCGCCTGAACCCGAAAATCGCTCTTGTACCTCCATCCTTGTCGCACTCATGTGGCTCTGCCTCCCCAAGCATAGGGCTCCGCCATAGGAGCGAGAAGGACGGAGCCACGAGAGCGATCTTCTGAATCAGCCGGCTATTCCTGCCCTGCCCCTCTCCCCGCCCCTCTCCCCGCCCCTCCACGCCCCGGATCAGCATGTCCGGATCCGGCCCGGGCTCCTCCTCAACGAGGAACCTCCACGAGCGCTGCGGCCGCAGCCCGATCGCCACCCCGCCCCCGCCGCTACCCCTCCCCCGCCCCGGCCGCTGCTAGTCGCCGCTACAATGAACCCAACCAGAGCTATAGTAGAGCATCTACGTGTGCGCTGCGCAAGGCACGCCAAGCGTACCCTAACTAAGTGCCGTTTTCAGATTGACCGACCCCCCCCCTCCCCTCCCTTTCACTCTCTCTCAGTCTCCCCCAGACACAGACACACTCTCTCATTGTCGCACTCACGGACGCCGCATAGCGAATCAAACCCGCGTAATCCAAGCCGTCCCCCGCGGCAGTTACTTGCTGCAGACGCCCCGTCCCCGTCCCCACACCCGGCCGCAACATTGCCAATTGGCCGGGAGTGTGCGAGGAGCCGTAACGCGGGCAGGACCCGCAGGACCCGCAGGACCCGCAGGACCCGCAGGACCCTGAGCCCAGGCCCGACCCTCGAGCATCAGGATTCATTCATTCATACGTACAAGCGTCTCTACGTGTACGACTGACGAGAGAGGGGGGAGGGGAAGGGGTGGGGGGAGATGCCTGAGCTGCCTTTCGCATGAGGTTTTCGCATAATTATGGATTTCGAAACTAACAGTCATGGAAGATGTGCGTGCTCGCCTGGCAAGCGGGCTATGGACGACACGCAACCGTAGAGTTTTGATGGCCGCGATGGACGAAGTCTAATTCGGGAAAGTCGTCGAAAAAAGGCAAAAGTTTCGCCTTCCCGACTACTCTCTCAAAACCGTTCTATTTTTTTATTCTTTTTTTTATAAGAAAACACTTACGTTTTAACGCAACAGGGTGACTGTCAAATTTGTCAGTATTGCTGCATAGTTTTGAAAATTCCGTACTGGTAAAACAAGAAAAGGTCAGTAAAGCCCGGCATTGTTTGAACGCAGACTTTGGATATTTCTCTTTCGCTCCGATTTGGCTCAGCTCGGCGTAACCCATCCACGAAAAAGCACCCCTTCTCTTGTTCACTTTGCCTGACGAGTCAAGATTTACCATTTAAACCAAAATTTCAATTCAAATTTACAAAATTTCGACAAGAAACATTTCAACTAGACGTCAGAGTCGAATCACTGTGAAAAAAGTACTCGCAAGGTTACGCCTTTTTTCATAAATTCCGATTACAACGAGGATTCGTAAATATATTACAGCAGTCGTAAATCTACGAGCGAGAGCAAAGTCTTGCCCATTAAACAAAACCAAATCGACACTGGCGTCAAAAAATGCTCGTAACGTTACAACTTAAGGTCGTAACTCAACGTCATGGAATTTTTTTCCGTACACTGTAAAAATTTGTTGAAAAAAAAAATTACAGGTTTCGCTGTTAAATCGGTAAACAGGTTTTTCCTGTAGTTTGATGACAAATTTTGTAGATTAACAAGAAAAATCGCGAAACAACAGATAAAGTTTGTAAAGTTACGGAATTCTTTTGGAAAGTTACAGAATATTTTTGTCTCGTTATGGAGTTCTTTTGTAAATGAACACGAATAAAATGTAAATTCACAGTCAGTTAGTTTAACAAAATTCACAGACATTTTCTGTAAATTTACGAAATGTTTTTTTTACAGTGTAGCCCCCACAACTTTTTTCACAGTGATGTACCGGGTGTTTCTTTGAATGCGTTACAGAGTTGCGGGATTGCATTCTCGCCAGGGCTTCAGAGGGGCCATATGGCGCCTTACGGGCGAATGGGGTAGGCAAACCCGCAACACTGCTGTTACGTATTTAAAGAAACACCCGGTACACACAAACATGTGCGTACTTAGTACACACTTGGTTTGCAGTGTAATATTACCAAATTCCGTTTCTCAGTTTATTTTCTGCGGTAAGGGGCCATGTGAAGCAATAAAACACACGACGCACGTTTACCAGAGATTTCAGAAGGCAAAACTCCGTCGCCCAAAAAGGAGGAGAAGCGTTTACCGCGGAGGAAAATTTCCACCGGCTATAATTCTTATTCTTTGCAGCATTAAAATGATTGACGCGGTGTCGGGGCCGTTCTGACTCTGGCCGCCCCGCCCCGCCCCGCCCGGGGGGACATCGGCGGCGGCGCAGCAGCGACCGGAACCGGGTGGGGCCCATTACATCCAATCAGGATACCTCCAATTTTACGTAGGAAACAATTTTACATCCAATGTTTTCACCTCCACGAATTTGGAGGGATTTTTCCGTGCTTTTGGTTTTACCTCCAAAGTTTGGAGGTGTTAAAAAAAATTGTCGTGACTGAAAAATCACCTCCAAACTAAAACAGATGCAAGCCCTCCAATTTTCGAGCAGTGCAAACACCTCCAATCAAAAGGCCTCCAAATTTGGAGGTACTTTCAGAAAGTGTAAATTCAGAGAGGACGAACCTGGCACATTCTTAAATACCTCCAAAGAATTGTCCTCCAAATTATCAAATGGCTGCTGCTCGTGTCGAGGCTCAGCGCTTCACACGTGGGCCAGGCTGGGCGTGTTGCGACCTCCGAGTACACGAAGGTACATCGCGAATGGAATGCGAAACGCCCCCTGCGCTCGAGGTAGGCAACCCGCTCCACAGAGGTGCTAAGCGGGTTTGCCTAGCTCGCGTGTTGCAGGCGGCAAGAGTTTCCACAGGTGTACACCGCGAGTACCCGCGAGGTGAGGTGACCGGCCCTACCTCTCCGGGCCGCGGCCTCGGCCAGTACTACGCGAGTACCCGCGAGGTAGGGTGAACGGCCCTACCTCTGCGTGGCCGCGGCCCAGGCCAGTACTCCGCGAGTACCCGCGAGGTAGGGTGAACGGCCCTACCTCTGCGTGGCCGCGGCCCAGGCCAGTACTCCGCGAGTACCCGCGAGGTAGGGTGAACGGCCCTACCTCTGCGTGGCCCCCTGCGCTCGAGGTAGGCAACCCGCTCCACAGAGGTGCTAAGCGGGTTTGCCTAGCTCGCGTGTTGCAGGCGGCAAGAGTTTCCACAGGTGTACACCGCGAGTACCCGCGAGGTGAGGTGACCGGCCCTACCTCTCCGGGCCGCGGCCTCGGCCAGTACTCCGTGAGTACCCGCGAGGTGAGGTGAACGGCCCTACCTCTGCGTGGCCGCGGCCCAGGCCAGTACTCCGTGAGAGTACCCGCGAGGTGAGGAGAACGGCCCTACCTCTGCGCGGCCGCGGCCTCGGCCAGTACTCCGCGAGTACCCGCGAGGTGAGGAGAACGGCCCTACCTCTGCGCGGCCGCGGCCCAGGCCAGTACTCCGCGAGAGCACCCGCGAGGTGAGGTGACCGGCCCTACCTCTGCGCGGCCGCGGCCTCGGCCAGTACTCCGCGAGTACCCGCGAGGTGAGGTGAACGGCCCTACCTCTCCGGGCCGCGGCCTCGGCCAGTACTCCGCGAGTTCCCTACCTCTGCGTGGCCGCGGCCTCGGCCAGTACTCCGCGAGTACCCGCGAGGTGAGGTGAACGGCCCTACCTCTGCGTGGCCGCGGCCCAGGCCAGTACTCCGTGAGAGTACCCGCGAGGTGAGGAGAACGGCCCTACCTCTGCGCGGCCGCGGCCCAGGCCAGTACTCCGCGAGAGCACCCGCGAGGTGAGGTGACCGGCCTTACCTCTCCGTGGCCGCGGCCCAGGTCCCCGCGAGTACCCACGAGCATGTCAAACCCGTCCTTTATTAGGCACCTTATCTGCGGCCTGGACTAGCACTGTAAATGCTACTGCACAGTTTCAGGCTATAAATGACTCCCAATATGTTCGCAAAATTACGGTGTATTTTGTGAAAAAACAGACAGGCAGTAAGCAAATATGACGGTTCGGACCAGTCCGGAGGGACTCTTGGGCGATTTCAGTGAGTTTTTCTAACAGTGTATTTCCTTTTTGTTCACACTTACTAGATTTGTATGTTTTGGTTGTACAAAGTTCATCAATGAAATCTTTTGCTCGGAATTGTGCGTTCAATTGAATACTTTTGTACATATCCTATTTACACAAACGTGTGAGTTGCATGCCAATGTGTACATGCCATGCATTGGCAAATGTATACGTGCTCATGTACGCGTTCGTTAATGTGTACGTGACCATGAGCACATTGTAAAGAGTACATTCATTTCAGTTAGTGTTCTTGGCATGTACACTTTTATAAGTGCATACCAAGAATGTACACATTTATAAATGCATAGATGAGCAAGTATATGTTTAATAATGCATGCATGTACACACGAAACGATATGCATACATTGCACACATTTGAGTTGATAGAGTAATTGTATACAAAATCATGAGATGTCTGAAAAATTTGTGCAAAACGAAACGCAGGTTTAACTTTGCACAAAGAGTTGCACAAAAACGTACAAGTACAGTTAGCGTGTATTGAAACAGCGTTGACTCGCGTAACCTCTGCACATAAGAACACAGCTAAACTGATTGGTGCGTGATCTACACAGCTGTACACCCGCTGATTCATACTTGAAGTGCGAGTGCTTATGAGTTTTATGTGCACCTAATTTTCTTATTGATTAAGTACTCGAGCAGCTAGCGAAAATGTGCCCCGGGAGAAATGCGCATCGAGAAGATTTTGTCCCTATGCTTTATGTAAATACTGACATTGTCTTTTTCTTTTCTGTTTGCATGTATCTGTGAGTGGTGTGAGATCGCTGCTAGTGCTCGGAGAAGAGTGTGCACGCTGTGCTCGGCTTGCACTGAACGATAGGCTGATTCAGTCTTTGCATCCCTGCCTGCCTCTCCATTTTTGCAGTTTGAAGGAAGCTCTCACCTTTCGCTTCGCATTTTCGCACTTCCAAATAAAAGCTTGCATTTTATGTCATAAGAAAATTACTGAATCAAATTTCTTCCCTCACCCCAGTACGTGATCGTGGCAGCAGTGGCAGACATCTGTTATGAAGCAGGTAAGCAGGGTGTTTCGAGGGGTGCACAACTCAATAATTCGTCACACATGATGAAAAATACCCGTCAGATACTGTCAAATACTCGCAAAGACTCGTAATAAACTGTCGAAGGGGTAAAAATAAAAAAAAATAAAAATAAAAAAAACACCAAGAAAATGACATTTACTCGCGGTTGCTGTACAATACTAACGGATAGTGGCTATTGCTCGCGCGAACTCGCAGATGCGGATACCCGCACATATTCGCGAAACTCGTTGTGCACCCGTCTTTTACGCGGCTCAATGTACTCAAGTGAGAGTGTGTGTGTGTGGGGAAATCGAAATCAGCTCTGCTGTTTCCGCAGTTCCCGTCACCCCCCGCGCGGTGAAAATTGTCCCGAAACGCATACCCCTTCGTACTTTTGGCAGGCAGGAGTGCCGGGTACGTAGGTAGGCACACTGTAAAATGCTTGCAAACTTAAGTCTTGGCAGCGTTGCGAAGAATTTTAGATATTCTTACACTGGTAAAACAAATGTTTAGTTTAAATACATCAATGGTGTTTAGTTCCAAATGTGCAAAGATTGCACACTTCAAGGTGTCGAGCTTAACTAAACGTCATTTGGTGTGCAATGTTTCGACACTTCCGAAACGTTTAACAAACTGCACACAATAAGTGTGCAGTTACTCGACTTCTGTTATGGCTTCCCAATAGCTGGTGCGTGTGTCCAAGTGTGCAAACATTCGACACTTGAGAGATGTTTCACTGTGAAAAATATCCTCGTAAATTTACGATATTTTTTGTAATTTTGATTTACAAAATATGTTGTAAATTTACGACACCCCATCCTTGCTCGTCGATCAATTCCAAGTCGATAGAGAGTGCTTGTAAATTTACAATTTCAAATTGTAATTTTACGACTTTTATCATGGAAAATTTTCCCGTAACCCTTACGAGTATTTTTCACAGTGTTAAAGTTTAGACGTTATTGTAATGTCTAGTAAAAATCGACACCATGTAATGTGCAAAGTTGTAAAAAGCACACGTTAAGAGTGCAAAGCTATGCACATTAGTTTTACCAGTGTATTACCAAAGAATTTGTTCGTATTAAAAAGAAATTCTTTGCACGCTAATAGAGTCCTTACAAACTATTTGTTTGTAATGCAAATAAATAGTTCGTAAGCTTACAAAGAATTAGTTCGAAATGAAATGCTTTCAAATTCTTTGCAGCTTGTAAAAAATAAAGTTTGCAATACGAACCAATTCTTTGCAAGCATTTTACAGGGCACGCATGCTGCACGAGCGTGTCAAGCGGCGCTGCCTATCTCTGGCCTGGCGGGTGCCAGCGAGGGGGAAAGCAGTCTCGAAAATGGTGTACGAGTGATTACGCGATTTCGCCCGTTATTACACATGTTTACTCCTTATTTTCTGTTATTTTGGTTATTGTACTGGGTAACATACATAATAAGGTTATTTCAATTGATATTTTATCGATAATAACCCTTAATAATAGGTTATTACGCCTAGATTACGAGTGATTACGCATTGATTACGGGCCAGGGTGTACGAGTGATTACGCGAGTGCTTTCTCCCTCGGGTGCCAGTGCCACAGCACTCGAGTAGAGTCTCTTAAACGTGACACAGCTTTCCCCCCACCATGCTATCAGAGGCATTATTTAGAAGCGCAACGGGAGGTATTTTCCCTTCAAGTGCGAGTAACCGACTAATCGCAGCGAGCCGGCCTTGGAAGCTTTCACAGGTTGCAGGTGACCGTGCAGGAGTTCACCGTTTCTCAAAAATACAGCCGTGCCTTCGAAGATAACTCCTTATCAGATTGAAATTTGTTAAAGATTAGAGAGAGAGAGAGAGAGAGAGAGAGAGAGAGAGAGAGAGAGAGAGAGAGAGAGAGAGAGAGAGAGAGAGAGAGAGAGAGATCGGGGTTGGTGTAGGAAATCAGCGCACCTGTTGTCTGACGTGTAAGTAGCCAGCTCCTATACTATAAACCGACTAAAAGGGCATGTTGAAGATGTCACTTATCCTTAGAGAAACAGCCTTGGGGTCAGCAGCAGACCAGGTCGAAGCTTCCGCAGTGCGCGCTGGACTTCCCTGCAGGTGGACGGAGCAGAGCGCCCAACTGGGCGAAGCGAAGAGCGCCCGACTCCACTCGAGGGGGTCCGTCACTCGGTTCAGGAGCGCGCCCACGATAACCGATTACCAGTGGTTAATTACACTGGAAAAACAAAGGCACTCAACAACACCTTTCCTGGGGCATTAAAGTCAAGAGTGCAGTTTCGTACCTTTCCTGGGGCACTAAAGTTTAGTGCCTTTCCAAAGGCACCAAACTTGCATGGAACTCTTATGAAGCTAGCGAGCTAAAGGTGTGAAAGGTCACATTTAGTGCCTTTCCAAAGACACTAAACTTTGTTAGTGCCTTTTAAAGGCAGGGATTCGCACCTTTGTTTTTCCAGTGTAACAACAGTTTTCAGTAACATTTTCGAAATACTCAGAAATTCGTGTAATTATTTTGCACATTTTAATGAGTGAGACCCCTAAACAGCATAAAAACTACGTAAGTAGAGGAACTTTTAGGATGTGACTACCAGCAACTATCGGACAAAGTGAACACAAGATTACCAGAGTGGTGGACCCCTCGACTCCAGTTCGGGTGGGAGAGAGGCAAGTCTCGATCGCGCGGCGAAAAGCCGGAGGAAGGGGAATGACCACTGGCTTTCTCATCCTGCTGATCCACATCCGTTCCACGAAACCTACCGGTGAAATGTCACACAACTGCCGTACCAGATCTGAGAGGGTGATTCCCTGAACTATACCTTTCACATCCTTGGGGGTTCCAAAACGGACTATCAAGCTTACAAGGCACTGCTAGCAAGCGCAATGTATGCAGGTTCGCCATGAGATGCGCCTCTAAAATGACTGTAGGGTCTTTGTTGTTGGTGGTGTACACGACGAAACGGGCAGTGCAGTCGTCTGAGGCTGAGCGCTGTGAGCAAGTCGTGACACTTCACGCATGATATGTGCTTATTTCGTAAATTTTGATGTATTTTTAAACGGTCTTATTACCTCTTCTATCTCTCCATCCGACACCATACCACATCCGTACGTCAGGCATTGTTGGCAAAGCGAAGCACTTTATTATTTATTTAATTTTTTTTGGGGGGGTGGGAAGGGGGTGGGGGGCAGTTGCGGTAGGGGTGGCGCCGGTAAGAGTGAGTCTCAGGGCCTAAAAACTTTTACACGCCCCTGCAGGGACGGCACATCACACTGGCACGTATGCGATAGAGGAGCGCCCCTTGAAGATAGGCAACACATCAAGCAGCCATTGGACTCTCCGAGCGAAGCCCGCAATAACCGATTTCAGCTTGGTGTCATACACTTTCGTCACCATTCGATGCAATGTGCTGGAGCTCTTGCCTCGTTCGACTCGACAAGCAAGGGACAAGAGACCACTAACGCTCCCACGAAATCAAGGCGCACGCCCGGCGAGTAGGCAACCCATCAGACGCGGTGAACTGTGTTTTGACTAGCCTCAGCCCGGCCTGGGCCGGGCGCGTCAGTGTTGCGTAAAGGGCAAACACGAGCCGAGAAGGAACTAACTCTCCCACCCAAGGGTCGACCACTTTAAGAAATCGCGATTGAGGATTATAATCAGTCTCGACTATGGTGATTATCAGTGATTATTTGAGTTATTTAACATACTTACTGATTATTGGCCAATAATAACGAAACTTTAGGTCAAATTTGATAATATACCTCCACATTTGTCAATATTTGGAAATTTTACATGATTATGATAACGTGATTATCAATCATCCCACCTAAAGGGGTGTACGAGGATTATGGAAGTGGCAGACCCTTGCTCCCACCCCACTTCTCTCGCAGCCACATCATCATGCAGGTAGAGTGAGAAATCAGAAACAGTTCAGATTCAAGCTTAAATGGTCAAGCAGGCATCACAAAATAATTACAGGAATCATGAAAAAATATTTTAAGTTTATTGTAGTAAAACTGTGATACCATAAACAAAATTTCTATAAGTTTATTATTGTAAAACTGTATACAAAGTCATTCCAGATTTCCATTTACAAAGGGCACAGTGGCATTAGCTAAAGTGGGTAAAGTAATACAGCTCATCGCTAAAGCTTCTTCCTTTGAAGAGGGGTGTGGCTGCTGGCTGGTGAGTTGCCCATTCACTTGAAGGTTTTCATGAAGTAATTCTGCTCAAAAATAGAGAATGGGCGGTAAGTCTTTGCTAAATAATAGAAAAATATTTTCATAAGAATTGAAAGGCCCAGCTTCAGTACCATACCTTGATTATGAGACAGCAGGCAGGCGCATCAGGCATCTCATGTGCTACACAGTTACGCATCACCTCTCATGCAAAGTGACCCCCCAGCCAAAGAGAAAAAGAAGTACAGATTATTAAAAACAAGAACACCTTATAAGATAAGTTTTGGCCGTAGAAATGGGTGGTTAGAGGGAAAGCGGAAAAGGGAGAAATGAGGGTAAAGGTAAATGGCTTCCTTTTCGTGACAAGAAGAGATAGGAAAGGACCATTGATTGCAGCAAACCAACAAAAACATTAAACAACAAAGAAGCAAACATGGAAGAAATTTCTTGGCATCATAAGCACTTAGAACTAAAACAGTTAAATGAAGGCAAGGGGACAAGTTCAATTTTCAGTACCAAATCATGAAGCACACGAGAAAATATATATTATCGCATGGCACACACAGTTCAATATGTCATATTCAGAACACACCAATAAAACATATTTGTAAAGGGGGGGCTCAAGGTTCAAGTTCAAGTCCACAAGACAAAGGCTTATACAAAAATCACAGCATGCACAGACCAAAATAAAAAAAGTCACATGCACAACATGGTATCAGATCACTTCAAAATGCATACAGTAAAATGCAAGACAGGTACACTTTGGAAAACACAACATAAACAAGAGAGAAGGCGACAAGTTCAATTTGCAGTACCAAATCATGAAGCACACGAGAAAACAAATATTATCGCATGGCACACACAGTTCAATTTATTCAGAACACACCGATAAATCACATTTTAAAGGGGGGATCAAGGTTCGAGTTCAAGTCCACAAGACAAAGGCTTATACAAAAATCACAGCATGCACAGATCATCACTTCAAAATGCATACAGTAAAATGCAAGACAGGTACACTTTGAAAAAACACAACATAAACAAGAGAGAAGGTCACAAGTTCCATTTGCAGTACCAAATCATGAAGCACACGAGGAAACAAATATTATCGCATGGCACACACAGTTCAATTTATTCAGAACACACCGATAAATCACATTTTAAAGGGGGGATCAAGGTTCGAGTTCAAGTCCACAAGACAAAGGCTTATACAAAAATCACAGCATGCACAGATCAAAAAAAAAGAAGTCACATGCACAACATGGTATCAGATCACTTCAAAATGCATACAGTAAAATGCAAGACAGGTACACTTTGGAAAACACAACATAAACAAGAGAGAAGGCCACAAGTTCAATTTGCAGTACCAAATCATGAAGCACACGAGAAAACAAATATTATCGCATGGCACACACAGTTCAATTTATTCAGAACACACCGATAAATCACATTTTAAAGGGGGGATCAAGGTTCGAGTTCAAGTCCACAAGACAAAGGCTTATACAAAAATCACAGCATGCACAGATCAAAAAAAAAAGAAGTCACATGCACAACAGGGTATCAGATCACTTCAAAATGCATACAGTAAAATGCAAGACAGGTACACTTTGAAAAAACACAACATAAACAAGAGAGAAGGTCACAAGTTCCATTTGCAGTACCAAATCATGAAGCACACGAGAAAACAAATATTATCGCATGGCACACACAGTTCAATTTATTCAGAACACACCGATAAATCACATTTTAAAGGGGGGATCAAGGTTCGAGTTCAAGTCCACAAGACAAAGGCTTATACAAAAATCACAGCATGCACAGATCAAAAAACAAACCAAAAAATAAAAAAAAATATTAAAAAAAAAGAGGGCGGAATTCAGTCAGATAAAAAGATTCAAGCATGTCAGAAGCACTCAAAAATTCTTTACGGCAATCAGAGTGCGCAGTGATAAACGATGCAAGCACTATGAAATAGTTATGGGCAGCATGATGATAACGCATTAACACGAGCCATCGTGGTAAGGATGGAAATGGTGCACATGACACAGTACCACAAAAGACAATCAATTCACAGAACACAAAACAAACAACGGGCAGGGCAAAAAGCACAACAATAACCTACGCATTCAAAAGAAGAAAATGAGAAACAAAAATAAAAACTTTCATGGCAGGCAGTAGTGACAACAAGGTTCAAGTTAGTCCAAAAGACATGGGGGCACACAAAAATCATAGCATGCACAGATCAAAAAACAATACGCAGAACATGGCATAAAGTCAGTTCAAAGAGCTCACAATAAAGTGCGAGTCACAAGCACAACAGGGACAAGTGCATCAAAAGGCAACTTTCAGGGCAAAACAAGTTAATAACAGGGCAAACCAGACACATAAGGCAAATATAAAAATCAATAACAAAATGCATGAACACTTTAAGGGGCAAAAGAGAATGACGTATTCAGCACCATCACAGGGATGGAATAGAATACTTTGGTTTATGAATCATTATCGGTAATAAACACATTATTGCAGGACCAGTGTGTCACTTCATCAAAAAAAAACAAAAAACAAGCAATTGAGTCAGACACAGAAATTCATGCGTGTCAGAAGCACTTAAAAAAAAAAAATTAGAGGCAGTCAGAGTTAAGTGATGGAGTCATGGTGAGTCAAACAATGCAAGCACTATGAAATCATTATGGGCAGCATGAAAACACATGAACAGGAGCCATCATTGTGAGGATGAAAATGGTGCACATGACACAGGGCCACAAAAGATAATCAATTCACAGAAACACACACAAAAATAAATCCCAAAAGCAAAGTCGCTGAGGCCATAACATCACTTTACAGGGTAAACAGTAAAATGCGAGACAGGTACACTTTGCAAAACATAGCATGAACAAACGCATCAATAGGCAAGTTTCAGGGCAAAACAAGGTAGTAACAGGGTGAACCAGACACACAAGGCAAACACGAGAATCAATAACTACATGCATGAACTTTTGCACTGGAATTGCACTGAACCTCAAGGCGCATATTTTTAAGAATGAGAATTACACAAGCAATAGGCAGAGTGAGTTAAACACTGAAAACTAAAAAAATTCTTTTGAAAAGCAGTAGTAGAACTTCACGTGGCGGTTTGTTTGGTAGCTAGCCAAACCGCCTAAGTTGGATGGATGGATGGAAGTGATTCATGACAACAAACAGAAATGATGCAGCCACTAGTACTAAAATGTGTCACTAAAATAGACACGCTCGAGATACTGTATGTATATCTAAAGCTTTGAAAGGACGTGAGAAAAAAGTTGGAGGGTACTTAACTTCTGCATTCCACGATTGTAGTCCCAGGAGAAGCAGCATCCAACGGTGGACATGTCCTCAGCGGCGCCATCAGCAGCAGCGCCATAAGCAGAGCAGCAGAGCCAGCAGCAGCACCATCAGCAACGCCATCAGCATCGATGAACCTGTGTCAACAAAACTGTCCGTTATCACAAATTTTCAATCGCCCAGCACAAATAAATGACGAGAGACTTATGGCGAGAACATTACGTAGAAAAAGAAAAAATTTAAGCGATAAAACCGTTGACGAGTTCCTCGGATCAAAGACAACATCCATCAAGCTGGCTGGATTGAAGGGTGCGTTAAACTTCATCTGATTATCTCACTGTGTGGAGTACGGCCTTTGCTTCATCGGTAATGGGCATCAAATCTGAGAGACAAAACAATCACAATTAGTAAAGATGATCAACTAGTACAGTTGCAACAATCTTCAAAAGTTTCAAAATTATAGCATACATACTTACCATCAGGTACAGAGACCAAGCCCCAGCTGATTCGCAAGCACCATTCACTCGCAGAGCTGAAAGACTGCTTCAAGTTCATTGCTACAACAGCATTGACCCACTGAAAAATAAAATATTGCGGTACATTGAGCATAGAAATCTTTGAAAATGTGAATATTCATCAGCAGTCTTTTAGATATGAGAGAGTAGGAGAGGAACAAGTCCAATCCTAAAGTGAGAAGAGGATCATAACCTCTGGACCAAAAGATAACGGTCGTTTTGAATAGACCATATCGGTAAACCGAAAAGAATGAAGAACAGAAAGAAGAAGCAAAGGGTAGTATGGCAAATTTATCGTGTGCCGTCTCTTTCAGTTCAGCAGTTTTAGAGAAATAACACTATCCTGCTGCGCATTTGACATGAAACCAACATTTTAGGCGTTAAGTCATTTTTTAACATTATGTGAGTCCCATTAATCGTCTAAATACGACGGTGAAACTTTCGCCGCATTACATATTTCTCATACCCATCTTTGCTTCTTCTTTCTGTTCTTCGTTCTTTTCGGTTTACCGATATGGTCTATTGGATCACTTGTTTTCAACTACAAGACGAGCACTCAGAGGACAGAATACACGTACGGACGTTCTAAACGATAGAACTTGAATGTAGGGACTAAATTTCGTTTTGGACAACGAGCCTGTTTACCTGATGCATTCGTTGTAACGGTCGCTTGGCTTGACCCGAGGATCCAAAGCGCACAAATCCCATACTCGCAACGGTCTGATCTTACATCTTATAATAAACCAAATTAACTGGAAAACTAACAGAGGTTTAGAAAAACACACGCTAAAGACTTTTTCGGAAGGCGTAAGTCGAGCTTGCGGACCGCCCTCTGGTCCTGTTCCTAACGGCTTCTCAACCGGTTCGAACTCGATCGCACACGCACAGGCGCATGCGCAGGCGCTGCCGGCGATGGGGAAGGGGGAGGGGACGGGGGAAGGAACTGGGAAGGGATGGAGAGTTAGCGGTGCCAACCTTGGCGTAAACAGTCAACCAACGTTTGAATTTCGTATCTGATCGAGGTGTCTGCACAGCCTCTCCGATGGATAATTTTAAAAGAAATAAGGTAGTTTAAATTATTTTCTGACTGATTATCCGTTGGTAAAGGAACTTCTATCTTTCTCCACAGCTGAGGTGACTGTTGGCAGTTTGTGAGCAGAAAATGAAAACAAACAGTCACTCACCAAATTCGTTGCTTTCTCAAACTTAAATTTCCAGAAGATTTTCTTTCTTTGTGCAAATATTACTGTCAGAACCGTGGGAAGATTTTCATAAAGTGCCTTGCCGCCACTGACATTTTGTCTGGTGCTAGTGCTTCCTCCAGAATGCGAGACTCCTGCGCAGGGCGAGGAAGTGAGTGACAGCAGCTACTCAGGTCGTGTGTATTTTAAGTAAATACTAATGATCACAAACAATTTTCTTCATTAGGTCGCAGTGCCCGTGTCACAAGAAAATGTACGGTACCGAAAAATCTTTACGAATCAGTTAATCACCGCCTAAATGTCTTCTCTGCAAACATCTCACCTGCAAACTGACAAGGTTATGGCGCCGGTGCCACATCAACCTTAAAGGGGTGAAATTGTCCACTGCAAGCTATCATAAGGACCTCTCACTTCTCAGTTTTACCATGTGCGTAAGTTGGAATTGCGTTATTTTTTTCAAGCTACGTGCATCACATTATTTCCCTGAAATCCCCGTCAAGCCAAGACCACCTTAGTGTGTCGCTGTTGATGGATCTTGCATTTGTTATTGAAAATGCCTGTGTACCAACAGAGGTTAACTTTTGGATGGATTCATTGTCCTATCGCTTTGCTTTTCTGTTGCAGGGGCATTTCCTCTACGCTGTGCAGGGCATCAGTTTCATGGCTAGAGATTTTCGAAACCCATGTTTGGTGCTATATATCTCCCCGGCATCTGGTGAAACTGGTTATATTTAGCTACTGTCATTCTGTGTACCTTAGCTATAACATTGCTTGGATAGTACTTCAACTCAATGTGCCCGCTGAAGACTTTCCCACTCCACTACTTTCTCCTCAAATGGTGTAGGTGTATGTTGACGCACAAAGAATGGCAAACGGTGAAATGGATTTCTTAGTAAGAGAGGGACATGCTGTCTTATTTTGGAACGTCTTTAATTCAATACATGGTGAGCTGTGCGCAGATATAATTATTTTAAACATTAAGTACAACAGCTGTCAGTAACTGCCTCCAAGAAGTTCATACTGTGTGTTTTCTTTCCTTTATAGGGACTGTATGCCGAGCCATCATCTGGCCACATTCACCTCCTTCATGCTTTCAAGAAGACAAGTCTAGAATGGATTCACAGGATGGAGTGAATACCATTTCTACATTGTTCTACTTCAAATTATGGTGTCCTTTAAATCCCATGCAAACACCCTTTTTCTCAGGTACGTCCAATGCAGTGCTTATCTGATAAGTACATTTTAAAGTGAATGTGTGCATTTCTGTTGAACAATAGCCTGCAAGATTTTGCCAACCTGTGTTGTGTGTTTTTTCCCACCATCTCAGGAATGCATGTGATGCAATCATTATTACACCCCATGGACCTGCTTTTTGCCGTCAAGAATAGAAGTATGGAATAAATTCACAGGGCAGAGTGATTTCCAGATCTACTGTTCAACTGCATAAAATTCTCTCTGCAGTATATAATGCCCACCCTGAACCAATTTTCTCAGGTATGTCCAATTCAGTGCTTACCTGATAAGTACATTTTAAAGTGAATGTGTGCATTTGTGTTGAATAATAGCCTGCAAGATTTTGACAATCTGTGTTTTTTTCTATTCTTTTTTTTTTTCCCACCATCTCAGGAATGCATGTGATGCAATCATTATTACACCCCATAGACCTGCTTTTTGCTGTCAAGAATAGAAGTATGGAATAAATTCACAGGGCAGAGTGATTTCCAGATCTACTGTTCAACTTCATAATATTCTTTCCCCAGTATAAATGAAACGTCATGGATATTACTGTTAGTCAAGATAAAATTTTTGAGTCTGGATGACTGTTTTTACATGTCTTTATGTAAGTATGTGTGTATGTATATATGTATGTATGTATTTTTTGTATTGTTTGTACAAATTTGTATGTGCAAATTTCTTCCTGCTAAGATTAATAAGTCAGTACCACTGCCCTTTTCAGAACTACTTCAAATTTTTACTTTGTTATCTCGCATAGACTTTCTGAAACAGATAAAGCTTTGTAAAGTTTTCTTTTGATATCTCCCGTGATTTTTATGGGGATTATGCATGTCCACTCTGTTAGTCACCCAAGCAATCTGGACTGCTAGTAGAGTACAACTTTGACCTGTTGTGTAGGTCTTACACTTGTCAATTATCAGTTTTATGTGCTACTGTCTTCCCAAAATTATTATAGAAAAGTAGTCCTATCCTTGAAGGAATTTCACGCTCCTCAAAATGTATGGAGTTGCCATCTCAAGCATGATGAATTATTTCTTACTTTTACTATTTAGGCTTCTATTTTTGTAGATGTTGATAATCTCCAGCTGGTCAGCTTTTTATAATAACAGTCATTGTCTTTGCCTCTGGAGCCATACTGGTGCCTCTCTTGTTTGTGATCTTCTGTATGTAAATGCTCCAATTTTGTTTCACTTAGAATATTTTGTTGTTAGATACATACTTTTGTTGTGCTATACAGTATTCTCAATTCTCTGCATTGCTGTTTTTACCCCTCCCCTGCATTTTGAAAATTGTGAACACATTACTTTTGTTGTGATTTTGTTATACCTCATATTATAAATTATGTTTGGCAACGTACCAATACCATGCATATGGAGCTCAGGCTCTTGAGTTGAACTGGCTTGATTTAATAAAATTGAACAAAAACGAAATGTACCACCTCTACTTTTAATTTTCCTGAGCATACCATAAAATATCAATCTATCACCCCCATTACCTGGAACATTGAAATACTGCGTATAAATACCACCCAATTTCCTGCATTTACTGCTCATGACAACTCTCATTGCGATGCATATTTGTTTTCATGAATTTCTTCAAGCAATGCCCGTAAGTGGCACTGAAGTAATTAATATTTTGCTGTAGCCCATGTAGATGTCTTAAGACTTCACCGTGAGGGCATTCTTTTCCTTTTTTCCCTCCTTAAAATTGGTCAACTTCCAGTGATATTGGCGATGTTCATACAAAATTGGACAGTACGAAAGACGTTTATTCGTAAATAGTGATAAAAATTCCTTACCATGTAGGCATCATGCAAACAGTATCGTACAATTCAAAACAGGTGAGAACTATGAGGCAAACATAGAATACGACCTCGGCCTTTAAAATTATCTATAAAAAATGAGAGTATACAACAACTCAAACATAATCAGAGTAATGAAGAAAACATGACAGAGGACCGAAGCCTTTGCAACTTTTTTTACTCAAACTGAGAGTATCAAAAGATTCAAAAATAAACAGAACCATGAGGCAAACATAGAAGGACCTCAGCCTTTAAAATTGTCTATAAAGAATGAGAGTACACAACAACTCAAACATAATCAGAGTAATGAAGAAAACATAAAAGAGGACCGAAGTCTTTGCAACTTTTTTTACTCAAACTGAGAGTATCAAACGATTCAAAAATAAACAAAACCATGAGGAGAACATAGAAGGACCTCAGCCTTTAAAATTGTCTATAAAAAAATGAGAGTATACAACAACTCAAACATAATCAGAGTAATGAAGAAAACATAAAAGAGGACCGAAGCCTTTGCAACTTTTTTTACTCAAACTGAGAGTATCAAACGATTCAAAAATAAACAAAACCATGAGGAGAACATAGAAGGACCTCAGCCCTTAAAATTATCTACTCAAACTGAGTATGGAATTATAAAACAAATGATAAGATCCATGAAACAAATATGGAAGAGCAAATGGAAAGAAGGGATGAAGAAGAATCACAATATTCACAAGCACCAGTCTTCCTCCAGCAGAATTTTTTGATATCGCTGCGAGTGCACACTGTCTATGTTCTCCCTGCAGCGAGGGCAGGTGGGATCCAATGACTCAGACACCC
>JAHWGI010000670.1:12500-22646 GCA_029379305.1 Frankliniella fusca | reverse complement strand
CAGAGCCCTGCAACGAGCGGGCATCTCGGCCGCCCGCTGCCTCAGCGCCTCGTAGCGGGCGGGCAGAGAAGATGCCCGCCCGAGCCAACAGAGCCCGCCCGCCGCCCGCCCGCTCGGCATGTAGGCGAGGCTCTGTCCAACGGGCCGCCCGCTAGACTCGGCTCTCGCTCCCGTGCGAGTGCGAGAGAGAGGAGAGAGGACGGGACGAAGCGAGACGACGGCTCGGCTCTGGGCCTCGGCTCCGGCTGCTGAGTGACGTCACACGTCACATCGTGTGTGCGCGGCTGGGGGGTATTGGCGGGGGAGGAGGGGATGGGGATTAGGCGCAGGGCAGAGCGCACGGCGCTAGCGAGAAGGGAAGGGTGGGGCGGTTCGCTCGCGTTGCCTTGCGTGTTGCGGTTGCCTGTTGTCAGTTATTTAGTGTACGTAACTCTAAGTTTGCTGCTGCAAATTTTAGCTGGGCCCTGCGGAGCTCAGGAGGGGGGGGGGGAGGGAGGGGTTATGAGAAGGGGAATGAAAATAAAGGACGTATGTCACACATGTGTCATGCACTGACCCAACAAACAAGGCAAGGCAAGGCGCTAGAGAAGAGGAGGGGGCGGGGAAGGGGAAGCGGCGGCTCGGCTCAGCTCGGCTCGGCTGCCGGCCTGGCCGCTGGCCGCTGCCGGGCCGGGCCGGGCCGGCCGGACAGGCTGGCGAGGCGAGAGAGCCGGGTCCGGGCCGGGCGGCGGGAGTCGGGCGCTCATGTCTACCTAGGCAAATCCGCCCGTTACGTTCGGCTATTCTTCGGCAACACTAGGGGACCGGACTCGGTCGCACTCGGGAGCCTCGAGAGGAGTGGGAGAGGTGCTGGCGGCACCGCTACCGACCCCACCTCACCCCCAAGTAGGCACGAGCGCCCGCTCGTTGCAGGGCTCTGCAAGGGACATTCCTCCGCCTTTGCCTGCCTGCCTGCTCTGCACCGTGCTTGCCGCGCGCGGAGCGCCGTGCTGGGTAGGCAGACCCGCCGCACTCGCCTGTTCAACGGGTCTGTCGCGCTACCAGGCGCTAGCCGCTCTGTTTGCTGCCAGCCAGTCAGCGGCAGCGAGCAGCGAGTCCGGCCGGCCCAGGCGGGGCGAGGAGGAGAGAGAGGATCCATCGGGGTTTCTAGTCCCAGCGCTGCAGCCGAGTGGGTAACAACTGGTAACAACTCTACAAGTTTTGGACTCCTCGTAATTCAGAAAAATTCAAATTTGGAAAAAAAAATAGAAAATTAATTTTTTTTAAAACCAAAAATCACTAAGATTTTCAGAATCGTAACTCATCCAAAAATTCTTAAAAATTCGCTTTAAAAAAATTCACAAATATTAACAAAATTTGTACATCAAAATTCAGAGTTGTCCCCCCCCCCAGCTGCAGCCCTCGCCCCTTTGGCTGCGCGAGCTTTCTCGCGCCGCGCACTCATGCTCTGCTCCACCGGCCTGTGCGATATTTGCATAGGGGTGCGATATCCATCGGCCGGGCCAGCTGCATTGCCGCGGGGCGCGCAGCCGGGCCGGGCGCGTGCGGGTCATTAGCGAACGCGTTCAGCGAGTCCGATAGGAAACCTGCAGCAGCACGGCACGGCACAGGCAGGCAGCCGAATTATTCCGAAGAGCGCTCTCCTCTCTCTATCTCTCTCGCACCTATTCGACGAAGCCAATGATTCCGAGAGAGACAGGGTGAGGAAAGCGCGCTCTTCGGAGTAAGTCGGCAGGCGGCGGTGCAGCCACCGGGCACAAACCCGGCAGAGCGATTCCGGTGCACACCCTCCTCGCTCTGTCTCTCTTGCACCCATACGGCGTACCTCATGAGAGAAACAAAGTGAGGAGGAATGAATGCACGGGAAACGCTCTGCAGACGAGGAGGGAGGGGCGGCCTGCTGCAGTGCGGCTGCTGCGCAACGGCTGTGGAAAATGTCAAATTTACTTGAGGGCGATGAAGTCAGTGCGAGTTAGGGGGCGGGCCAGGGGGTAGGGGGGGGGGGCAGAGGAAGCCGTGGTCGTAAACGTGCCGCCCCGGCGGTGTCGGCAGGTGCCGCATAATGTCACATTGACGGCGTGGTGTAAAGGAAGCCGGGTCGGGGGTGGGGGGTGAGGGGTAGCCCGGCCCGGCCCGGCCCGGCCCGGCCCGGCCCGGCCTAGGCCCTCGCCTTCTTATGGACGAGTCGAAAAACGTGCCGGCTGGCGTGGCGCGATCGGGCGGAGCCCTTGCGCAACTTTATCGGCATGGTCTCAGGCCGGGCCGGGGGCTCACGTGTCGTGACACACTACTCACTAAATTCTTATTATAAGCTTTTCAAATACACAGCCTCAGCTTTCTTTCGCGACGTATACTGTATTACGAGCTACTTCATGCGCAATCACTCGCAACATAGTCTTCTTTGCTCATAGTGAAGAATTGAACTATGCGTAATATGGCATCTTGTAAAACATTTTGCTGCGATTTTTTTTTTAAAGGATAAGGGGATTTGCAAGCAGAGTATGAGGGTAGTTTAACGCGGGTCTATAAATCAATAAGCCTTGTAAAATCTATACCTCTGTGTTGCATGTTAAAACACATTACGTCCAGCCCAGCCGTCCTTTGGGGATGACCTTAACCTTGCGAGGACCGGGACCGGACGCGCAGCTATGGCCTGCTCCAACGACGAGCTGTCCTTCCGCCCTGCCTGCACGCTGCACGCCCTGTACTCTGTCCGGTGCGCTTGTTTTCTCGTCTGCCCCGCCCCGCCACGCCCGGCCGCGCCGGTCCCGGTGGAAGCCGCCCCCTTCCCTTTAGGCGCCGCTGCCCTGTGCCTTGCCCTGCTGACTTGTCCTGCCAAGCCACAGAAAAGACAGTAAGATGGGAATTCCGAGGGCTTAATTGAATATTTATCAGGGTCTTGCGGAGCGCTCCGCCCGCGGGGCCGAGCCAGTATCGTGCTCCTCGGCTGACAGCGCCCCGCCGCCCCGCCGCAGGCCTGCTGCGCTGCGGGTGGGGGAGGAGGGACGAAAGACCTGCGGCAAGAAAAATGAAAGAGTGTCATAGAGCCATGGGGCACGGTTACATGAGTCGTATCGCTAACTTTCGCAGGATAGCCGAGGGGGGAACAACTCTGAATTTTGGTGTACACGTTTTGTGAATTTTCTTGAAGTTTTATGGAATTTTTGTGAATTTTCCTGATTTTTTGGGGGATTTTTTCCTCAATTTTTCTGAATTTATCTGAGTTTTCCAGAATTACGAGGTGTTCAAAAATGGGAATCAAAGTGTGAGACGGTCTCACACCTTTTGGTGTGAGGCCAAAATTTCTCACACCATTTAGCTGGATTTTTGTGGTGGCGAAAAAATGTTTGTTTTTTTCCGCATATTCTTATTCTTCGTCGATACAGCACCATGATGGATCTGAGGCTGATTGCAGCCGGAAGTACCTACCCCCTTTGCTTATTTCAAGAAGTACAGAGGCCAGATGCTTTCAGACCCACCACATTAGCTCGTTTCAAAGCTCTTTCGACAAAGAATAAGGATATAGGAGAAAGTACAAACATTTTTTAGTCACCGCAAAAATTTAGCTAAATGGTGTGGGAAATTTTGGCCTCACACCAAAAGGTGTGAGACTGTCTCACACCAAAAGGTGTGAGACTGTCTCACACCAAAAGGTGTGAGACTGTCTCACACTTTGAATTCCAGAGTAGTGGGCCCATCGTCCTCGTCCCACAGCGTTCAAATTGAGTAGCGAACGCGAAACACAAGCAGCGCTCCCTATTTTTCCGACGACGACGACGCTCGCTGCGCATGGAAATTCAATAGGCGTTTCCGAGAAACATGCCAATCCAGCGCGCTGCGCGCTGCGCATGGCACGAAGCGTGCGGCCCGGTCACGCGGGCCTGAAGCCCCACCCCGCTCGGACGTGACCGCCGCGCACGCCAAACACTGCGCCCTTCCTTTTCCAACTCAATTTGCTCATTATTTCTCCCAATTTCCCTAAGGGTTATTTGGCGAGCGAGGGGCTGGGCGACATCAATCCCCCGCGGCGGCGCGACCGAGTCGCAGCAGCAGCAGTCCTCGCGGGGCGAGTAGTAATACGGGCCCCAGGTAGCGGGGCCCCAAGTAGCGGGTACACCCCCCCCCCTAATTATTTTTATTACCCTAGGGTGTCACCCCTCGCGTCACCCTCCCCTCCCCCTCCCCTCCGGACCACCCTCCCCTCCGGGCTCCCCCTCCCCCCGCTCTGCATCGGCTTGGCCGTGTGGGGCTTGCGACCCACATGCTGCATTAGGGGGAGGGGAAAGGGAAAGGAAAAGGAAAGAAGGAAAGGGAAGGGAAAGGAAAAGGGGGAAGGGTAGGGTTTATTGTTCCGACAGGTCCATCAGTGCCTGAAGGGTGGCCTCGTCGTCCTCATCGAGGTCAATGTCCTGGAAGCCGTAGGGTCGCGTATCTTTACGCTCCGCGGTCAGCTGTCTTTTTGTCAAACATGGCCTCCAGATCTTCGAAGCTGGCCGCGTGACTATTCTCCAACCCTTTACTCTAGCTATCTGGGCGGGGATGTCAATGAGTGTGGGGTCTTTCCCGTGCAGCACCATGTCCTTGAATCGCTCAAACGTGACAATGTCACTGCATGACTGGTTAACAGTCACGCCTCTCAATTTCAGAATAACTTGAGTTTTTTTGACATCCCCGCCGCAAGCAATTTTCATGGCGTACTGTTTTGCACCGCCTGAACAGAATTCATAACAGAAACTATTTGGCCCGAAGGCCTCTAGCTCGTCAGAAAGCTGGCCTAGATAGGGGCCCAGGGGCGGGTCAGGACAACCAGGACGCGACACAAATACCACGGAGTCAGTGTCTCCGTAACAGAGCCTGTCCTGCAGCAGCTCCATGTGCTTGTACAGCTCAAGGCGGCCGTACATAGTGGTGTACGCCCCATGAATGACAGAATTTGTTGGAAGAGACTCCTGACACGCCTCAACAAGGGTGTAGGAAATATGAATCACGTCGTCACTGATCGGAATGATGGAGTGAATCTGAATAGTGTCGTCCGAGACAAAACTGATCAGCTGAGAATATGTCTTAACCATGACTACGTGGGCACGCTCTGGCCGCTCACAGGCCTTGCCCCATGCTGAGTTAAGGATGCCTTTGTACAGATGTCTCAAAGAGGCGTTTTTCTTCATCGCTGCGGGATCCACTGTGATCCCCAGCAGCTTTTTGTTGCCCTCAATAAACTCTTCCTTAGCCTCTTCCGTGCTACAGTGGGAGGGCCAGCCACTGGCCTCTATTTTCTTACGCATCCAGTGCGTGATGAACTTGCTGAACAGACCCTCCTCGCCTGTCTTTACGTCGTATTGCATGGTATGCGGGTAGTGCCAGACCTCTTCCACCTTCAATATAATATACCCGAGCTGTAGGGCTTTACGCACCTCGGGCACGGGCCAGACGCCTTTCAGACATCTGTCCTCGTCCCGGTTGTGTGTGCAACCACCTTGGTTCTCCTCCTCCCCGCATGTCCGACACAGCACGAACAGTAGGCGCCCGTTAGGGGACCGCCAGGGGAGCAGAGGGAGCAGCAGGTCAAGTGGGGGTAGCACCGTGCATGAAATGTACCCCTCCGTCTGGTCGAGAGGGGGAGCCGCGGGGTCTTCGCCCACGAACACGTCGGGATGCCCGATTGGGTATCTTTTGAGACAGAGGACAGCGGGGTAAAGGCTCTGCACATCGTAATACATAATTTTCTCTCCCGCCTCGATGTCACACTTGTAATAAGCCTTAAAGGCACCTGTACGCCCTCCGTACAGACCGTCCCGCTCGTTAAGAACAGAGGGAGGTTCACACTTGTTCTTCTCGAAAAACGAGATCATGTGAGGGTTGTACTTTTGCTCCATATCAAACTGACACTCCCAGATAGTTTTGATCTTGTACCCTGCTCTCTTGAGAGTGTCATGAATACGCATGGTGCGGTAGTAACGGTCTTGACGGGTGTTCTCTGCCCGTTTGTCTCTCACTTCCCGAGTGACGTTCTTAAAAGTAAGACAATCAGTGGGTGGGTGGCTATGGTGCCAACAGCCAAGGAAGTCATACACTATCTTGTCACCTTCTCTCTCCACATAACCGTCCACTTTGTATTTGCCCAACAGGCGCACTTCACGCCCGTTACCAGCGTGACTTATGTTCTCTGACTGGTTCAACAGAGAATTCTCGTACTCAAGCCATCGCAGGGCCTTCAGAGAACAGGTATCCAGACCCCTGTAGAAACCAGGGCGAGGTATAATACCCATGGTGTGCGGGCGCATGAAAGACCGCCTGAATATGCAAAATGTTGTACTGCTTAGTGTGAGACAGTTATGGAGACAATCAAAACCTGTCTCCTCTATAAAATCTGTGCGAAATTTCTCACAAGCAAGCCTCAAAATCCTTACATCGTTTACAGTGTATTCTCTTATCTCCTCTCTAAAGTTAAAAATGACGCCAGCTTGTAGCTGCGCCTCATGCCACATCTCAAAACTTTTGGCGTCTTTAACAGACATTTTTCCAACACTGTAAAACTGCTTGGGCGGCATAGGGCCTATATATGAATAATGATCTGGATGGTTAAACAAGTAGGGAAAATCCCCCTTTTTAACCCCGTCAATGCCAAAACATCCTGGCAAGTTACTCAACTTTGTCCCTAAAAAGAGACACGAGTCCTTAAAGACCCAAGAACCGTAGTTCATACTTAAGATTCTCAGACCCTTGCATATGAGCGAAGGTATTTTTCCACGGGATGCCATCTCCTGAAGGAGAAGGTGGTGGTCGAAGCCTGCTCCATTATGATTCCAAATGGTTATATGTCTTTTGGTCTTTTCTTTTAGTGAGGGTTTCATAGACGACAACTCCTCCAAAAAGTTTAAGAAGTCTGCCACAGGATTTCGCTCGAGCTCGTCGAGCGAATGAAAAATCTTGGTACGAGCGCCGTGATTCGGACACGTGAGGAAGTCCCCCTCGTCCTTCTCACACAACTCACACACTACCTGACAGACAAGGTAGTTAACCTTGTGTTCGTACCAATTGTCCTTGTCTTGAAAAAGCTCATACTGTGTGGTCTCACAATCAGCATAGATCCTCAAGTAATCAGTCTTCTCACACAGAGGTTGTTCTTCCCAGGGAAGAATGTAACATCTGTGGGGTACATTAGGGGCTTCTACCACTATATCTTTACAATATTTACAGTAGTAAGAGTTGCACACGTGTTGTGTCCGCTTTCTTTTACCACGGGCGTTCAAACTATAGACACTGTTACATTTTGAACAATACTTTTTGACTTGGCACGTTGTAGTGCCGTGGGCGTGGATCTTAGCGTCTCTGTGATATTCAAAACACTCCTGAGAGCCAAAGAAGCGCCCACAGAGGTCGCAGTCTATATAATCAACACTTTCGGGGAGGGGGTGTTCCTCAGGACCTCCACACCTCCAACAGCTGCCTACACAGTGGTGATCACCCTTACTCGCGTATCCTTCAAGGCAGCGATCGCAAAAGTACACCCACCCGAAGGCGGTCGCAGGCTTTAGCACAGTGTGGTAATGCCCTTCGTGAAGAAAGAGGCATATGTTTGTACGGGGCTGTTCGGTCGTGGACTTCGGCCCCGCGTAAACCAGGTCTTTACCACGTCTGTCTGTGAAGACGCACAGTCGATACTTTTCAAGAACTTTCTGGAATTTATCGACTTCCTCTAAGCCGCATGGCTGCTCATGATCCACTCCGGCCATGACACACAGTTCTTTAGACTTTTCCCTTAAGATGCGTGATCCTGGTTGCTTCAGGCGTCTCAAGGAAAATTTGGTCACATTTTTGTACATCGTACCAATGACGATACATCTAGCAAGGCACATGTTGTCGTCGTTGGTAGCAGGTGAGAAAATAGCGCCTGAGTTGCGTCCATACCTTTGGAGCCAAGTCTCCACAGTCTCACAAGGACGTCTGTCATGACGTCCACCAGGGTGCGGCACAGGTATGTGAATCATTTTAAAGCGCAGCTTCCCGTCAATAAGAAAGTTCTGATTAGAATTAAGTGTTCGAACAACTTGGTTCAAGATGACATCTGGAGCCAGCTGGTCGATTCGACGCACACCTAAGTACACAGGCCTCTCCGTGTGTTCACTGGAATCTATTTCCATGAAGCATTTGTCGTGAGGGGCAGCGCCGAGCGCCTTAATCTGTCTGTCTAAGACAGTCTGAAGAAAAGATTCCATATTTTCTTGAGTGAGAATGTCTTTAACAACTCCTCCAATCTGGATGGTCTCCTCACGACAGGTGACTTTAAAATTCTTAAGAGTCCTCTGGCTTGTTGCCTGGACTTCAATAACAGGTAGGTTAGGTGCCTCCCCTTCCCATGGCCGCCAAACGGCGGCCTCGCGCCGGACCTCCTGAGGCGAGGCTGCGCGGGGAGGAGGGGAGGGGGCGCGCAGCTCCTGAGGGGAGGGTGCGCGGGGAGGAGAGGGGGTACGTGCTGGTGGGGACTCCCGGAGCGGGCCGCCGTCATCAGGGGTGTCACGCACCTCGGCCTGCAGACGACGAGCTCGCGCTCTGCGGGTCTCCACGCCCAACCCCAGCATCCTCAAGGCGAGGTTGTACTGCCGGGGAGGGGCACGCCCCTCAAGACTGTCTATGTACAGTCCATCTCCTTCAAGGAGGAGTCTGTCTAGAGCCTCAGAGCGGGTGAGAGCTACACCACCCTGGGCGATTGTGTCTAAGAGACGTAGGTAAACAGCTAAGACTCCTGCGGGGGTGAGGCCTCCCGCTTCAAACAGAGCCAGCTCTTGACCGAACATGTTTACCGAACGCTGAAGGCGAGCGGAGTGACGGTCTCGCCCAAAATCCCAGGCAATATACCCGCCAGCCTCGCACACTAGCGCTCGTGGTGAGTACAGCGGGAACCATGCAAGCCCGGCTCCGGCCCCGTGTTCGTGCTCGGTCGGGTACAGCCCCGAGGGTGGCGACACTAGCGCTACCTTTCGGTACTAAGGCCACGGCTCGGCTCTGTGGCTGGCGCGGCTGCGCCAGCTCGCCTCGTATCGCCGCGCGCTGCGCGCATGCGCAGAACCTTCCTCTGTGATTGGCTGCCGCTCAAACCTCGAGTTCTCGGCTCAAACTTCGGGTCGAGCAGCGAGCTTCGGGTACCCTGCCGAGAGTGCTGACACTAGCGCTACTCTGCAGTACTAAGGCAACGGCTCGGCTCAATGGCTGACACGGCTGCGTCATGCTCGACTCGTATCGCCGAGCGCTGCGCGCATGCGCAGAACTCTCGCTGTGATTGGCTGCCGCTCATCTCTCGAGTTCCCGGCTGAAACTTCGGGACGAGCATCGAGCTCGGGTCGAGCTTCGGGTAGCCAGCCGAGAGTGACGATACTAGCGCTTCTTCTGAGTACTAAGACCATGGCTCGGCTCCCCTCGCAGCCTCGGCTGAGCTCAGCTCGACTCGTACACGGCTCTCGGCACGAGCGCGGCTGCAGCGGGATGTGCGGAGGGGTCCGGCGGGGTCCAGCGGGGTGCCGGCGGCGCGGCGCGGGGCAGCGTGGCGCGGGGCGGCGCGGGGCGGCGCGGGGCGGCGCGGGGCGGGGTGGTGCGGGGCGGCGCGGGGCGGGGTGGCGCGGGGCGGTACGGGGCGAGGCGGGGCGGGGCGGGGCGGGGCGGGTCCCGGCGTCGCGCGGGGTGCGGAGGGGTGCGGGGCGGGTGCCGGCGGGCGCGCGGGGTGCGGGGCGGGGCGGGGCAGGGCGGCGGGAGGCAGCGCGGGGCGGCGCGGGGCGGGGTGGCGCGGGGCGGGACGGGGCGGGGATGCGCGGGGCGGGTGCCGGCGGGCGCGCGGGTGCGGAGGGGTGCGGGGCGGGTGCCGGCGTCACGCGGGGGTGCGGGCCGGGCCGGGCCGGGCCGGGCGGGTCGCGCATCCGGCCGCGGACCACCACGTGTCCGGTCGCGGGTCCACCCCCCACCCTTAGGATCGTGGGGGTGTAGGTGGGAGGAGTCGCGCGCTCTGATTCGTAGACAGGACGAAGGTCACTCACTCTAGCGAATGTTTTTGGAACTAACGAATTTGATAAAACCGGGTGTTTGAGCGGAGAGAAGTCACTCTGGAGCAGAGCAGCTTCTCCTCAGGACTCCTCGCTCCACTAGCCCCTCAGG
>JAHWGI010000670.1:0-7500 GCA_029379305.1 Frankliniella fusca | reverse complement strand
AGGAGCAGTGGCGTAGATATGCCCCTCTCTTATCACAGTGGTTAAAATTTTTGGAACAAGAGCGCAAACCTGTGACCATCCCCGTGGTAGGGGGTAAGGCGGAAATCGAGGACGACAAAGACACATATGACACCCTCCGTACCCAGCTCCAACGCATTTTGCCGAGGACTTTCCAGCAGGCAGGATGTACCATTTACGACACTTTGAATAACTCTCGTATGAGACAGATCATTGACTGGGACGCGGTTGGGGGAGTCTCCATCCACGGGGTGCCTTTAGCGCATTCTAACATCATCGACTACGTGTCAGACCTTTGCCGAGAGCGGAAAAGTTTCAACCCGCCCGGGTGGCAGACATTCGCTAAGGCCTTGGGAGAACTTTCACTCCCACGTGACCTTATAAAAAATCCAAAGTATCACCCGTTTCTAATCCAAAACGGTAGCGGGGTACTTAGCACCCCGCCGTACACCACCTCGGTCCTCGCCACCCCGTCCCGCCGCACTGCTCTGCCCCGCCCCGCCCCGCCCCGCCCCGCACGCACTGTCCCGCGTCGCCCCGCCCCGCCCCACCCCGCCCCGCCCCGCGCTGCCTCCCGTCGCCCTGCCCCGCCCCGCCCCGGACCGGCCCGCGCCACGCCACGCCACGCCACGTCTGGAAGGCAGCGCCATGCCCCGTACATCCGCTGGGAAAAGTGGGCTTGACTCCCTGTACTTCACAGCGCGTGAACCTTCCAGTTTCAGTACTATAAACCGCCTTGTGAGCGCGAGCAAAAGGCCTCGTAAGGAGGTGGAAGAGTACTTGCGGGGGCAGGACGCATACACCAAGCACGTCCCCGTGCGTAAGCGCTTCCGTAGAAACCGTGTTATAGCCACGACCATCAATGAAGAGTGGAGCATTGATCTGACAGACTTTACACAAATTGCTAAAGAAAACGATGGATATGCGTACATTCTCTGCGTGGTTGACACTTTTTCAAAGTATGCATACGCTGAGTGTTTGAAGAAGAAGACAGCACAAGTTGTGTTGGATGGCTTTAAAGCTATTCTAAAGCGTGCTAAAACCCAGCCTATGAGAGTTATTTGTGACAATGGAGGAGAGTTCGGGAATAAATTATTCACAACGTTTTGTAAGCAAAACGGTATTGATTTCTTAACGACTAATAATCCCGATATAAAAGTTTCTGTCGTTGAGCGGTGGCAGCTCTCCCTAAAAATTAAATTATTCAAGGCTTTCACTAAAAACAAGTCGTATCGCTTTATCGGTGGATTACTGCAAGACATTGTACACAGCATGAACAATTCTTATCATCGCAGTATAAAAATGAAACCGAGTGACGTGAATGATAGCAACGTATTACAAGTATATCGTAATTTGTACGGTAATTTACTGCGCGAAAAGCCTATCAAGCCCACGCTTAAACCAGGACATATTGTACGCATCACGCGAGAAATGGATAAATTTGAGAAGTCTGTGTACGGCGGGTGGAGTGACGAGATGTACAGAGTGACACATGTCGTAAATCATGCAATACCTGTATATCGTATCGAGACTTTTGAAGGAGACCCCATAACAGGGAATTTCTACGAGAAAGAGCTCTTGCGTGTAAATGTATAAAGCAGTGTGTCTTTTGAAAAATAAAACATTCTTGGTGTGCACACCAAACAAGCAACATGAACGGTGATTTTTATTTACATCTTCCCTCAAATGCTAGCCCTACACTATACCCTGAAAATACAACGGCGTCTTACAAGACAGAGCTTTGTCAGCGAGTCACACTTGACGGGTCAGGCTGGCGAGCCGCCCTTCTCGAACTGACCTACCCCGCTACCATCTACAATGTGCTCGAAGGAAACAATAAAATGGTCCTCACGTATTCACGTCTATGGGGACAGAAAAAAGACGATCCCGCCTCCCCCATTGTTATGGCAATAAACATACCGGACAGTGAACGACACTTGTACAATATCTTTCCTCGCAGTGCTACAGACACAAACGACGAGTACTCCCTCATTGAGAAAGAATTAACCGTACCGGCAGGGTACTATGACTCCCCTAAAAACCTCATTGCAGTCATTAATTTGATCCTCACGCGCGAGTATGAAGGGTTGCAAAATTTTTTTACAATTGAAAGTGACAATATCATTGGGAATGTACCCTTTTTTCACAGTCCAGAGGTAACACATTTTGTACCCATCACTCTTACTCTAGACCCGACCCTCGCTTTACAGATTGGTCTCGATCATCATGTCGTACACGTAAGTCGCTTGTTGGAGGGTATAACCCCCGTACGGCCTAATATAGGAATGCCCTCTGATATATTCCTCTACGCCGACTTTGTCGCCCCGTCACACGTGGGTCACGATTTTGTACCGCTTTTGCGGACAATACCCGTGCAAAAACAGACAGAGTACGGTCTCTCTGTACACCACACAATTGAAAACCCTCTGTATCTCCCTCTGTCCACGAACGATTTGACCACAGTAGAAATCCTTTTAAGGGATCACGCAGGTCGAGTGGTGCCATTCGGGTTTGGGACGGCGAACGCACTGGTACACTTCACTCGCCAATAGCATAAAAAATATGTCTCGTTACGATGAATTTTTTTTGGCCCAGGCGGGGTCGGGGATTGGGCATGTTTATGTAGGCGCATCGCATCAACGTGGGTTTGGGATCGGATCGTGGTTTCGAGGAATTCTACGCACGGTGTTCCCCCTTATCCGCACCGCAGGTAGCAGCTTGTTGGGAGAGGCGGGCCGGGCCGGTGCGAATGTCCTTTCTGACGTCATTAGTGGTCAAGCCAAGTTTGGAGACAGTTTCAAACACCATATGGAGAGCGCGGGTGAAAATATTACGAATTCTCTCGATCGCAAGACCCGACAAATGGGCGGTAACGGTATAAAAAGGAAGAGAGTGGGTAACGCGGGTCAGTCACAGCGCGGTCGCCCCCCTGTAAAGAGGAAGAAAGCTGCTCCCCTCAAGGATATCTGGTCGAGAAGATAATGAGTTTCATTCACAACCAGAGCGCTGAGGCTATCCCCTCCACTGTACAGCTGTGGTCTGTACACCCCACGGATGAAATTCACAGACAGGGAAATTATATCGAACTCGCACCGCGAGCTTCGACAGAGAATGCTTCCGTTCTTGACTTTGATATAGCAGCCTCTCCAGAGGTGTACTATGACTTGGCACACAGTCTGCAGTGGATAAAATTAAAAATCACGGGCGAAAACGGTGGAGCCGTAACGGAAGGGGACGATGTCGCTCCAGTGAACAATCTGGCACACAGCTTATGGTCCCAACTCACTGTATCCGGTAACAATAAGGTCATCACGCAAGCACATAATTATGCGTATAGGGCCTACCTACAGAATCTATTGTCTTACGATCGAGGAGCCAAAGAGTCTCATTTGACTGCTAGCCTGTTTTATCAGGACACTCCCGGGGAGTTCAATACACTCTCGGCTAACAATGCCGGATATGCCTCCAGAAAAAGACTCACTGCTAAAAGTAAAGTGTTTGAGGTGCTCGCCCCTATTCACGCCGACCTCTTTGCGCAAGATCGGTACCTAATACCCGGGGTACCCTTACACCTGCGTTTCACACGGAATAAAGATTCTTTCTTCTCATGTCCACCAAGAAGGAAAAACTGACCATCCTAGACGCACGTCTTATTATGCGTCAGGTTAAGTTATCGCCCGACCTTCTCATCTCTCATTCGAAAGCCCTAGCCGTCGCTCCAGCCAAATACCCCATATCTCGAGTTGATTTGCGTACCTACACAATTACCTCGGGATTGCAAAGCAAATCAATCGATTATCTCCATACGGGCACCGTCCCAAAACGTGTGGTGATCGGTTTTGTTTCAAACAAGGCGTACAATGGCGATTACGCCCTTAACCCTTTCGAGTTCAAACATTTTAATGTAAACTATCTGAGCCTACACGTCGACTCCCAGCAAATACCGAGCAGGCCTTTCACTCCCAATTTCGAGACAGGCGAGTGCGTTAGGGAGTATTACAGTCTGTTCAACGGGACGGGTATTCACTTTGCAGACACGGGCGTAGTGGTGGACCGAGAGGGCTACAGTAAAGGGTTCACTCTATATGCCATTGATCTCACCCCGGGCCTAACGGCGGGACACGCACACTGGGGCCTGGAGACACATGCAAACATACGTCTCGAGGTACGCTTTTCCGAACCACTCGCTGAGCCTATAAATTGCATTGTCATGTCGGAATTCGACAATTTGATTCAAATTGATCATCAGAGGTCGGTCATTGTTGACTTTGCTCCCTAAATAATGAACGGGTACGCTATCGAAGCCGCTATGAAGAGTGACCCTCATGTGAAACACATGTACCTGGGTACATTTGCCGCTGACACGCTACCGCGTCATATAGGTAGCTTACCTGCTCTGCTAATTGTAAATAATCGTAATAATAGTCACGAAGGCGAACACTGGTTGGCCATTGCCATTGACAAGAAACGCCACGGTGTTTTCTTTGACTCTTACGGCCGCGCGCCTTTCGTGCGTACGCACAAAAACTTTTTGAAGCGTCATTGCACTCGGTGGACATACAACAACAAGTGTCTTCAGTCCATCGGGACAGACGTGTGCGGTCAATATTGCATAACATTCCTTATGCATCAGGCCCACGGCGTGCGTCTGAAAACATTTCTCAAGAACTATTTCACGGACAACACATTTAAAAATGACCTCACAGTAGCGGAACTGTTTAAGCATTACACGCATTGTACTAAAATTTGTGAAGATGTCGCTCCCTCGGTGTCAAACCAAACAGCCTGTACTCGCAAGCATTGAATAAAAAGTAAAAAAAATAGCAAACAATTGTTTATTATTCCCTCCCCTGCTCGCCGCCTATACACCCCCCCCCCCTCCCCCTCGCGCACACACACACACACGCACACACGCGCACACACACACGCTTAGGGGCGGCCGCGGCATTTCCGAGACGCACACGCGTGTACGTCTCGTCATGCGCACGTCGCCCATGTACACCCTTCGCCCACAGAGAGCCGTAGACTGGCAGACAGACACACACACACACAGGGGGTTCCGCGGCATTTCCGAGCAGCACACGCGTGTGCGTCTCGTCATGCGCGCGTCAGCCCTGTGTCTCCGCCCAGACGGCGCCACTGTCAACACCGCGAGAGATCATTCTTCGTCGAGACGCCGACCATGGAGGTCCTCCGCATCACCCTTAACCACACCACCGGCAAGCAGCTGGTCGTGACGCACCGCGAGAATGGCGACCCTACCCTGGCGTTTTACAAAAGGGGACGCACCCTCATCACATTGACCTACTGGGAGGTCAATCAGATTCTTACGCTACACAAACCACTCCTAGCTATGGCAAGAAAGCACTTTAAGGGGCGCTTCATACCGCCCACCCAACGCATTGCAAACCCTGGCAATTTTATGCTCTACTTTAAAACGCTGAGAAATAAACCTTTTGTTCTCATTGAGCGTGACGATGTATTCACGGAAATGGGGAATCTCTACCCCGAATTGCAAAAACTCTATCTCGGTAAGACATCCTGGAAGACACTCTGCGAGAACAGGGAGCTGATAATTTCAACCCTTCTACGGTGTGCAGATCCAGGTAAATCTGTAGATTTTTACCGTTTGAAAATCGATCAGCTCCTTCGGCAACGACCCAGAAGTCTTCTTAGCTTCTGGATAAGACAGAATCGAGCTCGTCACGGTGTGCTGTAGGCCACATTTCACCACTCTTAAGCCTCCCCTTCCTTTCCCTACCCTCTCCCTTTCCTTCTTTCCTTTTCCTTTCCCTTTCCCCTCCCCCTAATGCAGCATGTGGGTCGCAAGCCCCACACGGCCAAGCCGATGCAGAGCGGGGGGAGGGGGAGCCCGGAGGGGAGGGTGGTCCGGAGGGGAGGGGGAGGGGAGGGTGACGCGAGGGGTGACACCCTAGGGTAATAAAAATAATTAGGGGGGGGGGGGTGTACCCGCTACTTGGGGCCCCGCTACCTGGGGCCCGTATTACTACTGGGGCGCTCATTTACTCTGGATAATGATGACGCGGTCTATGGGGGCGGGGCGGAGCGGGGCGGGGCGGGGCGGGGCGGGGCGGGGCGGGGCGGGGCGGGGCGGGGCGGGGCGGGGCGGGGCTGGGCGGACGATCTGCATCCGGACTCCCCCCAAGGTGAAGTGCCGGTGTGCGGCCAGCGACCGAACCGAAGCGGACCGGCGGGGCGGCGCGGCGGTGGAGCCGTCTCTCCATCGCGTAATCGCAGTCACGCTACGCCGCCACTCCACCCCACTCCACGCCACCCCACCCCCAGAATGTTGATTTTTCCGTCTTTTCGTTTGCCGCGCACGAGTCGCCGCCGGCTGCCGTCGCGACGTTATTCCTGCGTTTGAAGCGTTACAGAGTGGGGGGTGGGGTGGGGTGGCACTGTGCACTCAGTCCGTAGTCGTGGCTGAGCAGGCGGCCAGGGTGCATGCAGAGCTCATTACTGCAGGCGACCCTATCGCCCGTGTAATTTACTGGCGAGTGGTCATTTCCGCCTCCCGCGGGGTCCGGTCCGGTCCGGTCCGGTCCGGTCCGGTCCGGTCCGGCCTACCACGTGAGCACGTAGAGTGGAAAAGCGGGCGGCGGAGGAAAGGGTGCGCGCGTGCGCAGAAAATGGGAAAATAGAGGGAACAATGACGGGTATCGGAACAAATCGCTCCGAGCCGTGTGTGTGCTTAGGGACGGTTCGGCCGGTTCAAAGGGGCTGGGCGTTTACTCTTGATTTACACCCTCAAGGCAAGGGCTCTAGGCAGGGCCGCGGGGTTGACCGGGGTGTCCTATGGCTCGGCTGCACGCTAGGCCAGAGCTGCAGTCCGTGCAGTACCTTCAGGCCCTGCACTAGTGAAGGCTTATCTCTCCAGACGCACGTGCATGCATCCGTAAGGGGCTGACCCTCCCCCCCCCCTTTCCCTTTCGCCCTCGTCTCCAATAACACCACCAACACCCTTGGCCCTTGCCCTTTGGCCTTTGACTCCGGCCCGGCCCTTCTCCGCCGCCACTCCCGAGCCGTGTTCCTATTAATTTAAGGTTACGGCCCTTTCTTTTGCCCCGCGACCAATAAAAGCCGCCATAAACGTTGCGGGGAGGAGGCGAGGCGAAGGGGAGCAATATGTTGCCGAGGGGGTACTCACTTCAAGAACTCTTGCTTACATACTCGGTACTCCGCTGGTATTACACCGCAAAATCCATCAGTTTTAGAGTATCACCTTGTCATCCATGAAAAATGTGTACTGGTTAGTCCAAAAGTGGCGAACACCCCCTGGGAAGTTGCCGTAGGCCAAGTCAGGCGTTGGAGCCCATTGGAGCGGTGCGCGCCGCTCTGCCCACCGCGGGCAACGCTAATGCGAACATGACGGAGCGCGGTCATTCTTTTCGGTTTCCGCCGCCTGTGAGATCTGACTTTTTGGAGGCCTGCCCTGCCCTGCCCTGCCCTGCCCTGCCCTGC
>JAHWGI010000669.1:0-94357 GCA_029379305.1 Frankliniella fusca | reverse complement strand
TCTAGACGGACGCCGTCGAGAGCTACGATGATAGGACGGAATAGACACTTCAGGGGATCGGCGCGGCGCGGACCGGATAGATGGCGGGAACAGCAGCTCCATGAGGGCCGCCAGCACAGGACGTGGTGTTGCGAATGCGGCGCGGGACGGAGGGGACGCTTCCCGACGCGCGGCGACAGCACGTCCACGTCGTGGAGCACGCGGGGCCGCTCATCTCCATGGGGGCCGCTGCGGCGGCAGCACGAGTCGATGGGCGCGGGGCGGCACGGGCGCGGGGACCGGGGACGGGCGGCCAGCCGAAGCCACTCGCACACAAGCGCGCGGGCGCGGCCGTGCATTTTGTTGATTCACTAACACAGCAATTCTAGTGCACGCACTTCCCGGGAGTCTGCCGAGGGTGCGGGGCAGTTCGTAATGTGAGAAGGATCTTGGGGCAGCAGAGCGACTCCGGTACACGCACTCACCGCTGAGGATGCGAGTGCGCTCTGCCGCCTGATTCAGAAGATCGGTCTGTCGCCTCCCTCCCTGTTGGACTAATAGGGCCATTCTAAGCATAGGGGACCGCCAGGTGCGACAAGGACGGAGGTACGAAAGCGATCTTCGGAATCAGACGGCAGGTTTTGCACTCACGGAGTGGGCCGGTGGGCCTACGCATTACGATTGCGCGCACTGGAATCACTGTGCAGATGAGGATGTAGTGGGGTAGAGCAGGGAAACGGGCGAGCGCAGAGGGCTCGTATACGTCCGAAAACAATAGGTGAGAGTGAGAGGATGCGAAGTTGTTGTTCGAGCGTCTCATTCTCACCTGTCGTTTTCGGACGCATACGAGCTTCTGCGCTCGCTCGTTTCCCTGCTCTACAGTGGGGGCAAGTGAGCCTGGAAGGAGCGAAGGGACTGCAGATAAGGGCGGGGGGTTTTCGAGCTCGGCGACCACGAAAGCACTGAGGTGACTCACCACCATGGCAGTGAACCGGGGGGAAGAGCGCCTGCCTGATGGGTATGACCCATGCCACGATCTACTGAATGTAAGCAAAAAGCAAGTCTTCGCCCCTCCCTCTGACATCAGCGGGATTCTCCCTCAGCCTCTCTCCCGTCCTCCGGTCGATCTTCCTCTGATTTAAAATATATATTCAGGAGGAGGCTGTCAGCCAGGCTGCAGAGCTGAACCCCATGGTCCGGCGGCTGGCCCAGCACGTCGGCATCGACGTGCAGCCGCCCCAGCCGCCGCAGCCACAGTAGCCGCCGAAGCGCGCCCATCGCATGCAGCTGCAGCAGCAGGCGCAGCCAATGCAGCAACAGCAGCAACAGCAGGTACAGCGCGCCTCACACCTGCAGCTGCAGCAGCAGGCTCAACCACTGCAGCCACGGAAGGTGCAGCGCCCCCCACACCAGCAACAGCAGCCACACCAGCAACGGCAGGTGCAACGCGCCCCACACCTGCAGCAGCAGGAGCATCCACAGCAGCAACAGCAGGTGCAGCGCGCCCCACACCTGCAGCTTCAGCAAGCGCAGCAGCAGCACTTGCCTGTTCCGCCCGTGCGAGTGCCTCAGCGCGCCCCAGCCCCACGGCCGCAGCTGCCTGGTGCCAATGGACCCTCTCAGCGCGACGGTGGCCCGCTCCCGGGTGGTCCCGTGCGGGTTGTGCGGCTGGAGATACCTTGGGAGAGACGCCTGATGCGTAACGTGGGCCTGCGTCAACAGTTTGAGCAGCAGAAAAGGCTTCAGCAGCAGCAGCAGGACCCGGAGCTGCAGCAGGAGCCGGAGCAGCTGCAGCAGGAGCCGGAGCAGCTGCAGCAGGACCCGGGGTCGTGGCAGGGGCCGGAGCTGTGGCAGGAGCCGGAGCAGCAGCAGGACCCGGAGCAGGTGCAGCAGGAGCTGGAGCTGTAGCCCGACCTGGAGCTGCACCTCGACCTGGAGCAACAGCGAGCACTGGGGTTGCTGCCGGAAGAGGATCTGCTGCCGGGGCCGGAGCAGCTGCCACTGTCGCCACTGCGCCCGCGACCCCAACAGCAGCTGCCACTGTCGACACCGCGCCCGCGACCCCAACAGCAGCTGCCACTGTCGCCGCCGCGCCCGCGACCCCAACAGCAGCTCCGCCGAAGGTCACCCGGGTCACTACCTCAGCTGCAACCCAACTGCCCACCGCGTCCCAACGCGCCGGCCTTCGACAGGGAGGCCCTTAGGGAGGCCGCGCTAGCTCGCGGACGAGCTGCACGAGCGGCGGCGGGGGCAGCAGCTCAGGGTGGGCCCGAAGGGAACCCGGACGACCCTCCGCCTCAGGATGTGCGTGGGGCTGCGGCTGGGGCAGCATGAAGGCCGCCACCGGCCAACCCAGCAGGACGAGGAGCCGCCGTCCCAGGCCACGCCCAGCGGGCCCACGGCCAAGCCGGTTCAAGCGGCAACATTCCCCTTCAAGTGCTTCCAAGTTCCTCCATTTCCCTGTATGGTCTTCTAAACCGTAAGGCATCTGCACATTTAATATTGTGGTTGTGTGTATGTTTCATATATATAACACAGGGGAACTCCTTCAGAAATGGATCCAAACTCCTGAAAAAATATAAACAAAAATGAAACAATACAGCCAGCTATATTCATTACTATTCAATATTTGAATATTGAAGATCCTTCATCAATATTCTGTCATATATACTATTTCTGAAAGAAGATGCAAAAACCACAACAGATCCACAACCAAAACAATTATGAGACTAAAAAAAAGAATGAGCACCTTGCGCCGTCCAAAATGGAGAGATTATCCTAAAATAATAAATCTTAAACTAATAAAAGAGAGGATTAAATGCACAATTTTTTTTTTTTTAAGAATGTGCATGAAAAATGTCCAAAATAACCATGCTTTCATTTCTTTACATTACTTCAGGCACTTGTAGATTTTCTGTCTTATTACCATAATGCACTAGATAAAAGTATTGTGAGGTGGGTGCAGCAACAGAATTAGTATAATATGAAATGTGTGTTTGTACAGCATGCACTTGTTGAAAAAAAAAAAAAAAAATGGATAGCAAGCAAATCGTAGATGTGTTTTCCTCACCACCATTATGCATTAGATGAAAGCATTGTACAGTGCAGCAACAAAGTTTGTATATTGTGTGTGTTTGAAAAATTTGTATATTTACATCAACCATGCCCACACTTCTTTACATTTTTTTTTAAACAAGCAAATGTATATGTTTTTTCTTACCACAACCAAAGCACAGCAAGGTGCAGAAATTTTCTAGAAAATTAGTGAAGAGAAGACTTGATAATGCTTCTTAAGCATTGCACAAAAGCAACAAACAAAACCATGCCCATTGCAACCGGCCAAAAAAGACAATCGACTCACCAAGAGGACATTTTGCATCAAAACAGATTCATGATCTCAATAAACAGGAGACTGCTACAAGTTACGCACACTGTTTGCAAATTATCATTGACAATGGGAAGTGTTGTTACAGTTTGCTACAGTCTACCAGTTAATGATGTTTCTCATTGGAACACACTGGAAAAGTATAGAACTGGCCACCACTGATCTCTTGTGGCCACGTTGTAATTACACTGAACATCAAATATAGGCAACTTCTCCACCCCTAACTCACATTAGCATTTGAACATATTTGTCTCGTATGTCACATTATCACTAGGGATTTGACACTCACCGTGGCATATTCACAACTTTCACTGTAATAATCAACACTGCTTGACAGCTAGTGTGTTTCTTGTGAGCCTTCTTAGTTTTACTACAGGGCTCAGAAGCTCTTGTGTTGTGATGACATCGGAACCTTTTCTATAAAATAGCAAAAACAAGGCATAAAAAAAAATCTAATCTTGATATTATAATTGATCAGAATCTATGCTCTAAGTTATACTAACTTTAAAAAGCACTCGAGACAAATTTTCTTTCATTTTTCCACTTCTAAAATTAGTGAGGGTTCTCGCCTCATACAACCTGAGCCACTTCAGAGCCTCTTCCTTGGAAAAAATGTTGGCCCTTACTGTAGCTACAATCTGTGAAGGATCGCTCGTAGTTTGTAGGTCTGTGCACTTATATTTGTACTCAGGTGGTAATATAGACTGAAAGAAGAAGAAAAACTGTTAACATACATATATTTGAGAAAAAGTTATCAGAACATTTATAGATAGAGAATTGTTACCATCAAAACAGGATGAGTTATATCAGCCGCAGAAGAAGACTTTTCCACAACACTTTTGGGCTCTTTAGGAACAATACTGATAAGTTTTTTGTGCTTTGAAACAACAAAGTCACCACTATCAGAAGAATATAAATCATCACTTTCCTATATTTCAGTAAAAAATAATACTGTGAAGATATTTTAAATTTTAAAGAAATGAAGAGAAATTTATGACAATAAAAATGAGAGACTGGCCAGTTCTTGATGAAGAGATTTCTGAGAATTAATAATTTGAGCTTGTTCATGTACCTGCAGTTCTGTTTGATTTGTAGGCGAACTTAGAGTTGATACAACAGTTGTGGGCTTTGCATAAACTGTCAATATTTGAGCTGTCAAACTAGGAAGGGCTGCTACAACAGTGGTAGCCTTCGCATTATTTGCCAAAGGTTGAGCAACATTTTCAGCAGGTACTGTCACTGATTGTTGCTGTTGAGATGAAGTCTAAAAATTAAAAAATAAACAGACAAGAAAATACAAAGAAATATTAAGTAAATAAGAGTTAATAAAAGTAGTTATTACCAGAATCTCAGATTGTCTAAACTTGAGCACAGCATTGGCCATACGTTGCTTTGAGTCAGCAACCCGTGAATCAACTCGTATCACCTGCAATCAGAATTAGTTAATGATGCGTACTTCATAAATGTAATTCATCTGGGTACTTATACTTTGACAGAATTACTGCTTTGAGCACTAAGTGACAGTTTTCTCTTGAACACAGAAGAAGTCTGGAAAGATATATGTATGAATAATGACAAACCCTTCAAAATTAACAGAACACAAGTACAATCAATACTAAAGTAGATATCTGTTGTACCTGAAGCTCCTGTTGGTTTGTGGGCAAACTCGGAGTGCTTGTCAACACATTAGTTGGCTTTGAGGTCCCTTGCACCTGCAGGTTCTCTCTCCGCAACAACTCGTTGCCAGATATAGTTCGCAAGGGCAAGGAAGTCATGATCTAAATTTAAATTAAAATCTATAAGTAAAGATCTATAGGTAAAAACAGATTTTGGATGACATAACATTTATTAGTTAGCCTTGTAATAAGACTACATCTTATAACCACGTTAAAAGGTTATAAACGTTGTGTAGTTGGCGATGCATAAACTTACTCTTAAATTGGGCGGAGAGGACATTTCAATAATAGGCCTGATAAAACCGAAAATTAATTTGGTACATCCAGAACATTCTGAGGTGGTTTGAGCGGAACGAGGTAAACGCGCGAAACCGGCGATCGGGCGATGGGGTCCGGGTCAGGACGATCGGAAACGCGTCGGAGCGGCGAAGCGACATAGCCTCGCAAGGGCGCCTCTCGGGGCTCTGCGACACAGGTGATCCACAAGACCAAAAGTCGCGGCAAGGCCCGACGAAAGCGATAATTAAGAGAGCGACGAAGGAAGACTGATTGTGTGGCAAGTTTGAATGGATGGCAGATTATTGTTGTTGAAACTTTAATATATTTGCAATAGTCAGAAAAAATGTTAGTTCTGAATTAAGAGATTTTATTCACCATTGGTTTTTAAAGAGATGCTAGAGGAAAGGTTGTTGAAATGAATAGTAGTAAGAGGATTACTGATCACACTTATGATCATACATTGTGTGAGGTAATTACATTGTTAATAATTGTCAAAAAATTATAGAAGGATTGTGGTGGCTGTATAATTAATTGTTAAATGTCATCTACATGTTTGTGGAATTTAGCACAAGAAGAAACGTAAAATAGAGAGAAAATGCTGTGCATGTGGAAGAGAAGACGTTCGACGTTCGACTTTTCTCGTTTCCCAAAGCAAGTTGGATAGTTAATGGTAAATTAGTCCAATCCGAGGTCCACAAGGATAGGTAAGTCTATGGTGCGATTTTCAGCGTTCTGAAATTAAAACAGGTTGGATGATTTATTAGCTTTTATTTAATTATAGGTTGAGGCAGTGGGCTGCAAATTGTGGGAATGATGATGTAACTTCTCATTCATACCACTGGAGCAGCTACATGGAAATCTTTTCTTATGCTATTTACATTTTGATGATAGTAGTTATACTCCAATACAAGACTTTTGAAGGCCAATGCTATCCCATTGCAATACATCCGAGGGGTCGACCACTTGGATATTCCATGTACACACTGAAAAATATTCCAAAAATATTCCAAATATTCCGGGGGTGGCTCGTTCAAACCCCTGCTATTGTGATCCAAATTATATTTCTATTTAATAGAATATTTCTTGGATTTTCTAGCATTAGCGTGTTAAAGTGATCCAAATTTATCCCCAATTAATGTGAATTAATAGAAAATAATCTAAATTAAATAAATTAAATTAATTTTAAATTAATTTTAAATTTGAAATTGCCTGATGGCGTTCGTGCCTCGTGTGTTGACCTCATTATTGCCGTAGTTGGGCTGACGTGAGGCTATTGCGCAGCTTCGACCGTGGGTATGAGAAAGTGCTGGCACACCAAGCAATTGCTGTGGTTATAGCATGGAGTATATAGGTTCCCTGGAGCTACCACTGTATAGGCCCGCCCGGCCCATTCCGCACGTCAATCCTGTCCGATGTAGACCGCTGCCACCAGAGCGCGCGTCGATCGATCTGGCGACAGCTTTGCGGCCGGGCCTGCAGCGGGCTTATGGGGCGGCAGGAGCGCATGGGACATTTTCCAGCTCTAGCTTCTAAACTGATCAGTTTTAGCGGTTGGTGGTTAAGATGGGGATTTGAGCTCTATCTCCAAGCTATACGGCACTATGCTTACTTTGCCGATACGGCCCATACAGCCCAAATAGGAGATCGGGGCAAGTAGACAAGTATTGGTATGGCTGGGGCCGGCTTCGCCGCCCGTCTGCATCGGGCCACCTTGGTATGTATAACGAGCTGGAGCTGTCGAAGCGGTATTGCAATATTTGAAATTAAGATTCAAGGAAATCACCGATGTAAAATTACCTCTCCGACATGACATGAAACCCAAAGATGAGACTGACAGCGGTGTCACCTTCTTCCGCAACGGCCTCGCAGCGCAAATAATACACATTAAGTATCCACTTAATTGCGTTACAAATAGCATTTGGAGGAATTTTAGTTCTTTAGTCGTGATAGTGCCACGATGTCATCGTGGCGACAGCATGCAGCATGCCTGTGGTCATTCCCCGCTACAAATGGTGGTCGATGTATTTATTGTATACTAACTGTTTGAGGCTCTTTTAAAAAAAATTGGTTCTTTTGGAACTTAACTTAATTTTTTTATTTCTGATTCAAGTATGTTCTCTGCCCAGTTTTGACACTCCACATGCATTCTCAAAATATTCACTACAGCAGTGTCAACATGCCATCTGGGAGGAATGGGTGTCAAAGAACTGAAACCCTCCGTGGCTCTGCTTAAATATTCAGATATGAACTGATATGTCCTTAAGTATTTACCTTCAAGAATGACACTTTTCAGCTGTTAGGATCCTTCCTGGCGAAAGAAGTGCTACTTGTCCCGTTCTCCTGTTCGGGCTGCATGGGCCGAATCGGCAAAGCAAGCACAGTGCCGGATAGCTAGGAGTTAGGGCTTAAATCGCCATCTTAACCACCAACCGCTAAAACTGATCAGTTTAGAAGCTAGAGCTGGAAAATGTCCTATGCGCTCCTGCCGCCCCATAAGCCCGCTGCAGGCCCGGCCGCAAAGCTGTCGCCAGATCGATCGACGCGCGCTCTGGTGGCGGCGGTCTACATCGGACAGGATTGACGTGCAAATTGCTATACGTAGTGGTAGCTCCAGGGAACCTATATACTCCGTGGTTATAGCGTTCGTCGTTGCGTTGTGATGACTGGGGTCGTCGCGAGGCTAGCTGTTTGTGAGAAATGAGAAATTCCGCGTTACCTGTGATGCCAATGATGGGACGTGCTTGGTTTTGTTTATCTGAAGCGAGTTATCAAAGTTCTCAAGGCAAATAAAAGAATTAGTGACGTTCTGTGTATTGTCACGGTGTATGAAGTATCTCCTGTGTCAAGAGTCGTAGTTCTTCTTACTGCCAGCTGCCCTTCTACCATCGTTGTTTCGTTTGGGCAAGTACAATTTTAAGTGAAAGTACCGTCTGGGTATTTCGATGCACACACGCTATGCTTTGAAACTCGCTGGTCCGAGTTCTCCAAATCGCTGATAACATCTTGTTGGCTTTACCTCTAATTCCCTCGGTGGCTGTCGGATTGGATTCCCTAATTTGTGGTATTTGTTATTGTCACTTTTGAGGTTACGTTCCCCATAGTGAACATGTGTTCTGACTCCTGCATTATATTTATTCAGGGTCTTCAATCACGGCTTACTGCCCCTTGCTTTACGTATTTAGGTTAGGTGATCTGAAATGTTTGCATATGGCAGACTTATCTGCTGCTTATTCAAGGTTCTGATTTAAACTATATTCGCTGAGTTGTTGAGTTTGAGTTTTGAGATTAGGTTCCGAATTGAACTATGATTTAGAGTGCACTATTTATTTTAGTATTAGCCTAGTTTGTATTTGAGTGTCAGTCTGGATTACGTGGAGCCTTTGAGTTGATTCAGCGGTATTTCTATTTAGTTGGCTTTGATTTCCATTGAGTGGATTCACCCGTCCTGAGCTATTGAACTGTTTTCTGCATTGTTTGACTTCTGTAAAATGAATTAAAGCTGGCTTATTTTTATATTTGTTTTTTTATTGTTTATCTGGTGTGAAGTTAACATGTAGCCTAACTCCTTTGGCGGTGACTATGTCACCTGGCGCCCATTTAATAGTGAGACTTGCCGGGCCACCAGTTGAAACAATTTTAGTATCTATATAATTTAGTTTGATTACCATTTTTATTAGAGGCTACACCACTACCGTTGCCTCTGACTGCACTGCACTCACCGCTTCTGCTTGTGCTGTTGCTAACAACTATCATGTGCAGCATTCTCACATTGGACTGTACTCTGCAAGTCTAATGTTCACTATCTCCTTCCTATAACATGGTATGTTCATAATTTGTTTATGTTGCAGGAGTTTAACGGGTGTCTGTTGTGAGGCGGAACATGGTACTGTGACTTATGGATTGAATAGGGGAAGAAGAGCAACAGTAAGTTTTCCTTTTCTTTCATATAAGTTTGAAGTTTAATGTGCTGAAATTGAGTGCTCAGAATGAAATCAAGTCCACTTTTTCCTCGTTTTAGATTATGTGCAAGTTCACCACCAACAACAGCTCCTCATCAAGAGGCAAGATCATGGTCTTTTGGATTCACATGGAGTAGGTGAGATCTTGTGTTGAGTGATTGAGAGGTTTAAGATTGATTGTACCTTCCCTTTCGAAGTCCTTCCCACTCATGCTCATGGTAATCTTAATTCGTTTCTGTTGCAGGAGTTTTAAGGTGTGCGGCTGTTGTGGAACCGGAGATGGAACTGTTTCTGATATAAATTTAATAGCAAATAAAGTAATAATCTGTATCAATGTGTGGATTATCATACCTTCTCCTTTGTCATCTTTCATTCATTCCAACGCATTTGTTAGTTGATGCGAGTCTTTTAAACTAGCCTTCCCCTTGTGATATGCCTAGACACCAGTAAATTAAAGTCTGTACATATAAATATTAAATTTTCATGATTGTTCATTCATAAGCAACCAATAGTCGCATCAGACTTTCAGAAAAATTAAAAATAGTCAGAGAATAAAATACACACGAGATTAAGTAAGTTATGTTGAATATTAAAAAATTGTACACAATGGTAGCTTCAGATGACCAGGGAAACAGGCTCAAGTCAGAGGATAAAATACACCAGAACCTGAGTGATCTTGACAACTCATATAAGTACGGCAGAATAGCCCGAGTGATCCTGATCACTTGAGGTGTGGCAATTACAAGCGTGCACCAATGTCCAGCTGCACAGCTGTCTTTCTGGATAGAAATTTCAGTGGAAATATTCATTTATTCCCAGGGATCAAGTCAATAGCAAAGGGGATGAAGGAGACTACTTAATGTAGTTCTCTTAAGACAAAATAATCCACTTCTGATTGGCTTAGGAGTCCTTTCGGTTTAAAAAGTATTTAATTCCGTATAGAGCACAAAAAAAAATAAAAAAAGAAAATTGGTGTGTCTAGTAGTCCCCATTAAGTAGCACAACCAATCCTCTCCCTATTTCACGTGTTCCCCAACAAATTGTAGGTCTATTCTAAGAGATTACTGTCTAGAAAAACAAAAGTTAAAAAGGGTACTGCTGCGCACTATTGCTACATAAAACAGTAACAGGAAATATGCCAATGCAGAAAAAACAAAGCAATATTATTTCCACATGACTTTTTATTGAAACGTAAAAAATAGAACCATACATGAGCTCAAAGTACAAGATAGTCATAAATTGTACAAAATAGCTGAGTAAATGTGACATAAAGACCAAAATGTGATTAAACACTATTAAGGGACAAGTTAAAGTATAACATACTGATAAAGAGAAAGATTTACAAACTATGGTCACACCAGACTAAAGAAACTAACACTTATCATACAACACATAGCAACAGGACAATACGATATTAAAACATTGTACAAAATACCTTCAATAAGGAAACATGAATACGAGTACATAATACGAAAAACCAAGACAAACTGCAGAACAGTATCATCGAACGAACAAGTGTGAATGTAACAAACTTATAAGAGAGAGTAATTTCTGCAACAAATTAAGTACTCGGGCAAACTTCTCATAAAACTTCTAAACAAAAGTAAACATCTGCATCATAGTCTAGAAATAAGAAAAAGGGAGAGTTTAACATACTGAGGAGAAAGAAATTAAAGCAAAACAAAAGGATATAGAGCAAAATTGTCAAATCAGATTAGTAAACAAACATTAATCATAAGGTAGCATTATAGTCAAACAATAGAATAAAAGCACACTTGCATCAGTCGCAGTATAACATACGTGCTATAGGGGAGAGTGGGGCACATTGGTCCATGGGGCACATTGGTCCATTTCGAATTTTGCGAGGTTAGAGCGACCGCAGCGCCACCACTCGGGCAGTGGAAGAAGCTATCACCTACCCGACTATTTTTCCGAAGAGTCCGCCGTTCGTCAACGGTCGCAATCCAAATGGCCAGGGGTGAAGTATTGAATACCCGATAAAACAGGTAAAAGTAAAATGTTTCTACTCTAAAACCATCTCGTTTAGGGGTATACAACACTATATTTTAATCACGGCACCTTTTTAAAACGAAAGCCTGATCACTTACCTTTAAATTGAATATAGTTTTGAATGGGCTAGAAACAACTACTTGCATTCTAGAAGCATTTGAATTTATTTGCTACACTTGGGGCAGGTTGGGCCGCTTTTTTACGGGGCACATTGTGCCAATCTAACAGTATCCATTAAAATTGAAAATTTTGATATTTCAGGAAGTGTTGTGACAAATGCTAGGTTAGGTTTTCTTATGGTTTCATTTTCTGACATTTATAAAAAATATTCTTAACTGTTTTTACTGTTTTAATTAGTTAGCAGAATTTTATTTTTGATTAGCCTACTTTTGTTAAAGTACAAATACAAGAGTACGAAGTACCGAACTGAAATTACTTTTTTGACAAATTCGACTTCCTTTATCACAGAGTATCACTCAACACATCATTAAGTGGCGTAGATAACGGTTCTGGCCATTTTTTCCAGCTTGGCCCAATGTGCCCCATAGGTCGGACAAATGTGCCCCGGCCCGGGGCAGATTGGTCCACTTGCAGGCCTCTTGGGTTTTCGGTTTATCTCAGCTTGCATGGTCGGAAAAATGTTGGGGATGGTTTTCTAAGGTAAAGTAATGTACAAACTAAGACTTGGCACAAAAAACTTTTTTTGGGGTCATCACATGCGGCGTAGGGAACTAAAAGAAAAAAAAACGGACCAATGTGCCCCACTCTCCCCTACTGGACTTAATGTGGTATATGGTGGTATACAATTGGACACTTCAGTCTTGCAACAATGGAACCTGCTTAAATAAAACAGTTCAATATGAACCATCCATACTTACTGAAGAACATCTTGTATGTGACCTTGTATTGCAGTTGAAGCCAACATGAGGAAGTCTATGAGTGTTTGGTCTGATGGATTGGGGTCAGTGAGTAAAGCATTAGTAAATCTGATGATCAATGCATCATTGGCCACTGATACTACCTTTCGGTGTCTTGTGGGGATAAGCCCTCTCTGCAGACTCATGATGTCATCACGAGCTTCATGCTCAAAATTAGCAACATTTCCTGAAAAATTTAAGACAGCTCAAGTACATGTTCTACCTTACCATTACTAATAGTGAAATATACAGGATGGCACATGTTCATATGATTTTGAAGTGCTTACTAATAAAATGGAACACATTTGGATGATGAACACCATTAAATTTCCTTCGCATCTGGCGATTGTTGCTTTCACTGAATAAAAGGAATATCAGATACGACAGATAAAAAATCAAGATAGCTTTTAAGTGGAAAAACTTTAATTGTAGTGCAACAATCACCTTGCATTATTAGTACGGTGCTCACTTCCACAAACAGACATGCTGCTGCCTCTATTTGGGTGTTCCAGCCACGAGATTTGGATGTAAGCAAGGAATGGTCTTACAATGCCATACAAAAAATCACCAAGCCCCACACAAGCAAAACCGATAGCATTGAGTCCACTCTGGAGAAGATTCATAGGAAGAAGGGGCAGCAGGGATGGAAACGAGAACGGAATTAAACAATTCATTCCATTCCGTTCGTGAACGAAACCTTTCGGTCCTTTCGTATCGTTCCGTTCCGGGAACGGAATGATACTTGACGAGAAGAATCATTCCGCTCCTGGAACGGAACGAAATGTTTCGCTCCTAGGAACGATTGCGGAACGATTCCGGGTAGAGTTTAGTTCCATGCCTTTTGCCTGGGTTCGGGGGGAAGGAAAATGTTTCGTTCCAGGCCCGCTCCCGGCCCGGCGGGTTCCCGCTGTTGTCATAGCTATTATCTCCCGTCTACCGACACATGAGCCCCACCTTAACAACAAGTACGGGTAAGGAGTGTTATACAGTAATTCACAGTCGGACAGATTCCCCCAAAAAGTGACAAAAATCAAATTTTTGAACAATGCAACAGAGCGATTTCGACCTCACAGTCGGATAGACCAATGTCTGAACTATCAGAAACCAGTCTCTAAATTATTTTGTGATGGTCGCCCTTCCCTAGGGAAGCTCTGAAAGTTGCCGCTTGGAGCGCTAACTTCAGCGCGCCCTTTCTGTTCCGATTTCAAAAGGTATCTGCGAGCCTCCGGGCAAAGTTATTTGGTGCCTATGGGTATAAAATGAAAGATTGGACCCTTCTCTGCGTATTGCTTGCACTCAGACCCCCCTCTTTCACTTTCACGCACCATAAAATAGTGTACTCCTATAACCCTGTCTCAGTCAAATCGTTTTTTTGAGCTACAGTTCGATTCCTGTGGTTTCATGCGGTCTTCCTGGAACCAAACTGTAGGGGACGACCTACTCTAATGATACCCAATCGATCCCTTTTGCGTAAACATGCGAACAGGCCGCTGGAGGCGCTAACAATTTACCAAGGCGGGTGCGGCGGCGGCGGGCCGGCCAGCTCTCGTCATGGTGGCCCCTTTTTACCTGGATCCACACCTTTCACCTCAAAATTATTGACTTCAAAGACAGAAAGCGCAAATCCGATAACCATAGTATTCCGCAAAAGACCAGAAAGTAACCGTAAATCTGCAAAAAACAAAAGGCTGTTCTTTTGTCTTTTGATACAATTAGCAAATTTTTGCATTTTCTTCTATTAAATCTAGCCGTCGCATACACAAATGCACTTCAGATATGAAAAGAGGGCAAATTTTTTGTCACTAGGCAAGAAGTTGAGAAATTTATCTTGAAATTTCAAATTTTACCCTCCTTTTTAACCTGGATCCGCCCCTTTCACCTCAAAACTGACTTCAAAAACAGAAAAGGCTTGTTCAAAAACCTGTGAGACAGAAATAGCGCTATAATTTAAAAGAAAGATCTATGAAAATTATTTTTGTCTCGTTTTTCGGGATTTTGTCCCACTGTGCTCCCGCCCCCCCACCCCCCAACTTTCACGCTACGGATTACGATAAGAGAATGACCATGACTAGGCTTACACCTACTACTCGTCTTTCTAACAGCCCTAGCCAAGCCAGACCAAGCCTAGCGCGACGCCAACAATACAACGCATTGCGCGCACTTTCCAACCTCCGCGCGATGGACCATGACTATGCCCGCACCCCTAGCCATGCCGGCACCCTCCCCGTCACCTCACTTTTGGCGCCACGGTGACTGCGGAACGGGATCGGCAACTTCTACATAAACACGATAAAAAAAAATCCCCATAAGCTCAAATCAGTGTTGTTGTTTTTTTTTAAATAAAATATTGCAAATTTTCTGTGTTTGTTTTAAATGTGCATGAACGTTTGATAATTGATGGGAACAATCAGGTAAGTTCTGCACGCGTTCCACATTTATTTGATTCGAAGTATTCTCCCTAATCTTTGATACACACTAAACCCTTATGCATTTTGTTGTGCATAAACATGCAGGATTTTATGCAACCATAACTATGCACATTTTTTATGCATAATTATGTACAAATTGTGCATAACTATGCACAAACTGTACATAGTTATGCATAAAATTGTGCATATTCTTATGGTTGCATAAAATCCTGCATGTTTATGCACAAAAAATGCATAAGGGTTTGGTGTGTATCGATAAAAACAAGAACATCTGCACTGCACAAGCCAGAGCAGGGAAACGAGCGAGCGCATACGTCCGAAAACGATAGGTGAGAGTGAGAGGAAGTGAAGTTGTTGCTCGAACGTCTCACTCTCATACCTGTCGGTTTCGGACGCATGCGAGCTTCTGCGAGCTTTTGCCTACCTGCAGGCGTGGGTCCGCCGGGTTTACCCGGGTACTCCGGGTACCCGGGAAAACCCGCCGACCCGGTTCCTACCCGGGCGGGTACCCGCCCGGGTTACCCGGATACCCGGGTACAAATAAGAGCCGTAGTATAGAGAACACGTTTAATTCCTTTCCTTTTTTGCCGCCTCTCCACCTACCTCGAGGAACTAAACCATTCACTCCCTTTGATACGTCATAAAAAGAACGGAACTATGTTTCGTTCACGAGGAACGAAAAGGAGAGGAATGAAACTCTAGCTTCGTTCCTCCGATTTCGTTCCCCATTCATTCCTTAAAGATTCATTCCTTAGGTTTCGTTCTTCTGTTTCGTTCCGTTCCTTTAACAGTTCCGTTCAGAACGGAACGAATGAGGAACGCTCCTTTTCGATTAATTCCGTTCTCGTTTCCATCCCTGAGGGGCAGTGTACAGCAAAGCCTTATAACCACCTTCACTTCTGGATAGGAGTGGATTACATGGAGTCCAAAGATCTCCTTGCCATACCTTGCTATAGCCTAGAAAAATGGAATTTAAATAAGTACATGAAAATGCAAGGTAGTTGTATAGAATAAAAATAGGAAAAAATGTGAGATTTTAACAGTTTCGCGAGAGAAAATAGGATTTTCTTTGAGCTTACATCTGAAGCATGGAACAAGCAGCCTTGCACCTCAACATCAAAAATATTTTTAAATGCCACTATCATAGCATCTTCAAAGTCACATATAACTGTACTAAAATTCCATATGCCAAGGTGGTTTCGGATTAGTAAAAGCACAGCTTCATAAGCTGCTTGCGACTTGTTCTGCATCAAGCACCAACATAGCGGAATCACCTGCAATGATTAATAGACAATATAAAATCATATGCACTTTTATAATGTACAAGTCAGAAAACTGATTATTTTATTACTCACTGTGTGACCATAAATAATTAGTAAAGTAAAGACCTGACAGAGAAAATGCAATAAAAATGAGTAACAAGTCTCTGTGTAGACACTACTTTGAAATAGCAACAAATCAAGTAAATGATATTTGTTTTAATGAATTGTTACCTGATAACATCCTTCAACAGACGGAGAAATGAAAAAGGTGCCATCAGCAAATACTCTTTCTGCTTCTCGTAAAAGCTGTAAGCCTCTTGAACTCATGAAGATGATGTTGACAGACATATCAGCACCAATCGCCGTTCCAAGGTAAATTCTATCTTCAAAATCAACAGTTCTGGTGAGAGTCTCCCACATCGGGTCCTCAAGTATCCTTGTAAGTCCAAGGAGAGTTCCAGGGATTTGTGGAAATACATCACTCCTTGTTCTCTGCATTGCTGACCGTAAGTTTCTTAGAGTCAGCTGCGAGCGAACCATCAAGTTAGGAATACTGTCAGAATAAAACAATCACATGAAAACAATAACCTTCCAGTGAGCCAAACTACAATGATTTTGGAGATGTACAGACAGGTTACCTTCTCTTTGCTGTTCTAATGATATCGCTGAATGATGAGTATGTCATAGACCTGGCTTCATTAATAATTGATGCTCGAGCAGAATGTACTTCAGAGTATAACACGTCAGGGGCATGGTTATGCAGCTGGGTGATTGTATATTCAAAATGCGTCGTAAAAACTGCTCTCCCAGGGCAATTAGAATTTTTACATCTGAAATTCAGCGTAGCTATGTTTTCTTTATGGATATGGTAGTAGTATCCATCCCCAACATGATAAAAGTGAGAACCAACTGCTTTGCCACTCTCAGCATATAACGCGTGCTGTGTCATTTTGTTTGACTCAGCCCCACAGCGAGCGGAGGCGGAGCGTGCGGTGTGCAGTGGCGATGGCGATGGAGGTGGAGGAATGATACTGATTACAGGGGACGCTCTGCTGATGACCTGGACCTGATGAAGCCAATGTTGATAGTCAATTGTTTTGTTTTTATGGGCGGGGGCGGGGGCGGGGTAGTCTACAGTTCAATTGTTTCGAAGCGAAGCCTCCCTACAAGAAAGAAACGAGTGCGTGTCGAGTGCGCTGGAGTTCGGTGGTGATGTTTGGCCCCTAAAAAAACCAACTTACGCCTGGTTCTACCTGGTTCCTCTTGCCGACATATATTTGTGATAATGGAGAATTCGGGCATTGAAATAGTCGCAGAGGTACAAGGGACTGGCGGCAATGGTGTAGTACACTTAATGAATGATGCCCACCTCTATTTATGCCATAGTGTGACCGACTCTGCAAAGTACTTCCGTTGCAAGCGATTCCGTGCCGGCTGTCGTGGAAGGGTAACATGCTATTCTAATGGCTCTATGATAACTAGTGCACATAACCATGATGCCGAAGGTGTTCATGAACTAATGTATCGAGCTGATCGTGAAGCATTAATAAACCAGTCATTGAGTTCGACCACTACTACACTGGAAGACATCTTTGGCGACCCTAGGTAAATGACATGTTTAGAGGTAGGTACAAACAGAGATGGTTTTTGAAGTCTGAAATAGTACATATATATATATGTTTGTTACAGGAATGCTGACCAATGGCACTTGCGTAGGGCTATGCTGCTTCTGCGTGAAAGGAACCTTCCCCCCTGCGAAAGTCTACGACACCTAAGTGGTGTTATGAGGAACCCTGATTTTTCTTATCTGGCACGAATACATCAATTTGATGAGATGCTTTACCAAGGTTCTGGAGAGTCTGCAGACCAGTCCCATTTCATAGTTTTTATGAGTCAGAAGGGATGTGATCTTCTTCGGATGAGTCCCTCTGTTTCAGTTTTACGCATTTCTGTGCCTAGTCAGCATGAATATAAGGTCCAATGTTGCAATATTTTTTAATTTGTTGACAAGATTTGTTTTTTTTTTCTCTGCTTACCAAAGCTTTTGTGAGAGATCCTATTATTTCTATTTCTATTGTTTCAGATGTGTGTTGTAGCTGCGGTATGGGAGAGGATTGTGAGTTCAACTTTCTTGAATCTTTGTTTATTATTGCCCTTAATCCTGGCTTGAGATTTAAGAGTGTGCAATTATTTGTTTTTATTTGACTCAGGTTATACCTTTGGTGTGGGTTTTGTTGGAAAAATTCACCTATGAGGCTTTGTGCGCTGCATTTTTGTTCTTGAAATCAAAGGTTACTGTCACTAGTATTTCTTCTATCTTATCAGCAGCTGATGAAGCTGGATATGCCTTCTCTAATGTGTTCCATGGTAAACTCAACCCAACAGTGTTTGACTTCATCAGGGTAAGATAAAGATGTTATATGTTTACTAAAAACAATCTTTTCTTAAAATATAAATTATAATAACCTTTATAATGTTTACTCATAGGATATAGTTGGCTTTGTTGGCACTGGATTAACGCAAGGCACTCTCAATGAGAGTTTTGAACTAAAACACATAGTCAGATTTTGCTGTGGTCTTCCACTGCTACCAGCTCATAGAACTCAAGTTGGAATCAATGTCATTGTTAATGAAGCCTTGTCATGTGGTGAAGCACTTTTCAATGAAGCTCTTCCACTTTTCCATTACATTGAAGAAAACTGGTTGAAAAGACACTTCACAAATTTTTCTATGTGTGGCAATGCAGAGAGAACAAATCAAGGATGGTATGTTTTTACATTGAGGTCTGCAGATTTTATGTCTTCTAATTTGCAGCATTACATTTCTTCTTATTTTTCGGCAGTGAGGACCTTCGGTCTAAAATTAACTCAGCACTTAGTAGTTCCCAAAATGGCTACTATAGTTTGATCAGTGAGTATAGAACCGTGTTTTCTAAATATATATGTTTTGGGTAAAGTCACAGAACCAGGTAATGTGGACATTAACTTGGCGGTCAAGAATAATGTCATGATACCAGACATTAACCACCAATTTTAACATTACCAAGGCACATTGGGTAATGTCAATTGAATGTTTGGGCAATGATTTATGGCACGTTGGGTAATCTCGTGCAATTTGAACACAGTTACTTCCATTCAATTCTTTTTTTTTGTACAGTTCGCTTCTCTGCGACACTTTGAGGTTTTCTGTTGAAAACAAAATGCATCGGGATTTTCTTTCTGTCTAGAATACTTCCGTCACAACACAGTCTCACCATGTCTGGGTATAGTTTCCTGATGTGGACTTCCGTTCTGGAAACAAAATGTAGAGGGATTTTTTTTGTTTGGAATATTTCCATCACATTACTGCCTCTCTATTTAAACTAAATATATGTTAAGCCTAATATTACCTGAAGCATCCAACATTACTTAATGTGCCCTGGGAAATGTCGACGCTTCTCAGCTACTGACTTTACTCATGACTCAGATAAGCAAGAAACAAATAGCTTTCAATAAAAACTAAAACATTCGTTTCATTTACAGAGAGCATTGTAAACATGGCAAAAAAATCAGAAACCGACATACAGTCAGTGCTTTTAGGTCACAGGATTTATAGCAGGCAGAGTCCTGTGCCCATCCTGGCTCAGAGTGACATAATTAATTTGCTTCAGGAGGTTTTTAAGCCATCACTTGACCTCCCATATTCTGTTAGAAATTTTTTAGTAGCAGTTGCTTCAAAAATTGGTCACCTTCTATGAAATCTCTTTATGTAAAATAAGTCTGAAACTTGTATGCACAAGCTAGTTGGTTGAAAATTATATTGTTCTGTGTATCTTTCATTTCTTTAGTGTGAATTCACCTTGCAAGGAAAAATATAATAAAAGTACAATTGGAATATAACTGTTGCTTGGTACATGTAAAACGCAGGTGATGCAATGGTCGCATCCAACTGAGAAAAAATGAAACTTGAGTCAGAGTATTACACAAGAGCAAAAGTAATTGCTGTTAAATATTGAAAATAATACACATGCATTGCACCAGGAACAGGAAAACAAGCTGAAGTCTGAGTATACAAGACAGTAGAGCATGAGTGGTCGGGAGTGGCTCACAAGCGCGAAAAACCATAGGCGCGACGGGTCACAAGCGCGACAGCTCGCAAGCGCGACGGGTCACAAGCGCGAAGGGTCAGAAGCGCGATGGGTCACAAGCGCGAAGGGTCACGAGCGCGACAGCTCGCAAGCGCGACAGCTCGCAGGCGCGAAGGGTCACAAGCGCGACGGCTCGCAAGCGCGACGGGTCGCAAGCGCGACAGCTCGCTGGCGCGAAGGGTCACAAGCGCGACAGCGAGAATCCGAGCGTTAGGTGGAGCCGACTATGGACACGCTGTCGAGCGAGAGCGAGCTATCGATCCCACTGTGTATGAGAAATCAACCTTAGTCTTCCGAGCCAAAGAATGAGGTAGTGCGAGGAGAGCAATGAAAGCCATTCGGCTCCCGATTGCTCGCGAACACCCCCCACTCAGTGCCTTCGGCTTCGAGATCTCGCGGCGTCTTGCGCGGCGTGGACCGCGAGACCGCGAGTCCGCGAGTCCGCGAGTCCGCGCAAACCCTTTAGGACAACCGCGAAAGGGATGCACGATCGCGAGGATGTTCGCGGAACCGCGGGGGAGGACTCGCGGACCGCGAGCCGCGGCCGCGGGTCGCGAGTTGAGGTGTTCGGTACGGTCGCGGTTCGCGTGTCCTGCGGGTCTCCTTCGCGATTGCGCTTCCTGTCGCGGGTTCGCGGGGGTGATACGCGAAGTTCGCGCATCCCTTTCGCGGTTGTCCTGAAGGGTTGCGCGGACTCGCGGTCTCGCGGTCCAAGCCGCGCAAGACGCCGCGAGATCTCGAAGCTGAAGGCACTGAGTGGGGGGTGTTCGCGAGCAATCGGGAGCCGAATGGCTTTCATTGCTCTCCTCGCACTACCTCATTCTTTGGCTCGGAAGACTAAGGTTGATTTCTCATACACAGTGGGATCGATAGCTCGCTCTCGCTCGACAGCGTGTCCATAGTCGGCTCCACCTAACGCTCGGATTCTCGCTGCCGCGCTTGTGACCCTTCGCGCCAGCGAGCTGTCGCGCTTGCGACCCGTCGCGCTTGCGAGCCGTCGCGCTTGTGACCCTTCGCGCCTGCGAGCTGTCGCGCTTGCGAGCTGTCGCGCTCGTGACCCTTCGCGCTTGTGACCCATCGCGCTTCTGACCCTTCGCGCTTGTGACCCGTCGCGCTTGCGAGCTGTCGCGCTTGTGACCCGTCGCGCCTATGGTTTTTCGCGCTTGTGACCTACGTCGGAGTGGTCTCGACAACTCAAACTAGCACAGCGCAACGGCCTGACCTGAGTGATCTTGACAACTCATATAAGTACGGCAGTGCAGTCTGAGTGATCCTGATCACTCGAGGGATGACACTAAGCTGCAAGTTTAGCTTTAACTGAGATTCTTAATGTTTGACGTGAAAAAATGCACAATGGGCAAATCAGACAAGGCAATCAAGTCAGAGTGTAGACGACACAAAAACCTTATTGACAAGTTATGCCATGCGCGCAAGTACTGTAGCGCCTGTGGAATGAGTGGTAGGCAACCCGCTTCCCAGCCTAGTAGGTTGGGTGACCTACCCGGCGGAGAGTGGCATGAGGAGACTCACACAGGCACGCAGCCGTGCTTGTGTAAAGTTTGACGCAACAGTTCCTCCTTTCTAATGGAACCTCGCCCCTTCGTGCGGATGCCCCTTTGTTGTCTGAAAGCCATGGTAACTGCGACGTGGTTGAATGGGTTCGAACCTTGCTCGAACCCAGCGTGGGCCAGGGGAAATGGGGAGCCACACTGGTACCGGTGGTGCATTCGGAGAACTCCACCGATCGAGAGTAAACCTACTCCGGGAAATGGCAGCATTAATTGAGGTAAGTGTTTACGACTGTGTGTTGCGGATCTAAGGGGGAGAAGGGCATTCCTCCTTTTCCTGCACACTTTGATTGCTAGCCGCTCTGGATCCGCACCTGCTTGGCACCGGTGAACGAGCACAGAAAGGATTGTGCTTCCCTATTTGTTCGCCAGTACAGTTCTGGCCCACACACTACCGCTCAAAATTAGAGGTGCACTTTTTGGAACCAGCGCATTTTCTAAGTTTTTTTGAGATAGAACGCCAATATCTGGCAGGCAGGCGTCCCCATGTTCGTCTCAGACCCCACGAAGTGCGCAGCCCTTGCGCCTCGCCAAACGACCTGTAGCCAGGCGGTGGTGGTGGACAGTTAGGGGTACTGTCGTACTGCTCCTTGCTAACTCTTATCGGAATGGGGAATGATATAATTTTGCACCAGGAAAATATTTCGATAGTATATTAGGAAACTAATTGGTCAAATTGCCTGTTCCGGGGGCATGTGCTGTTCTGCTGTCGAGCTTAAGCTGATGCAGCCTAGGGGTTGCACAAGCCGTATGGGGTGGCACAGGCGCAAGGGCTGCGCACTTCGTGGGGTCTGAAACGAACTATGGGGACGTCCGCCTGCCAAATCTTGGCGTTTAAGCTCAAAATTTTAAAAAATGCGCCGGTTTGAAACTGTGTGTCGCTAGGGTGTCATGCAGATTCATAAGGTATCTCTGGTACAGACATAAATACACTGCTCAACAAAATTAGCGGGCCACTTTTTTGATTCGCTATAATTTCTATGTTTTTTCAGCTAGGGTGGTAGGATTTGGCAGGGAGGTGCATCCAACATCCGTCTCAAGGCTCACGAAGTGCGCGATCCATGCTCCACCCCTTACGAGCGGTGCAGCCCCTCAAAAGAAGAAGGGTAGAAAAATCGATTTTCAAATGCCAGATTTTTTCACTTTAATGGTCCGGAATGTCGTGATTTTTGGTACACTGACTCAATTTTGGGCCCTCTTTCGAACGGTGCTCGCGAAATCGCGATCGGAAAAAACCACCCCCTTCCACATTCACCCCCACCCCCTCAAAGGGGTGGGTTTTGGGGATGGTCGCGCACCTCGGGAAATCCTGTGGCGACACCCCGTGTACACGTCCCTTTTTGTTTTTTTTAGAATCGGACCTCCCCCGGCCGAACTACCCCCATGGACGTCCAACCCCTTTTCGAAAATCAGCCATTTTGGACCCTTAGGGGTGACATTTCGGCTTGAAAATTTGTAGTGAGACTCGTTTAGCCTACCCAAACACATTAATGAAGAGGAATCGGGTGTCAGCATTTTTCGACCCTTCCGAGGGGGTGGTCACCCCCGGGCGCCCCCGCACCCCCTCACTAGGGGTTGAAGGGTGGCGACCATGCGGATCTGTTAGAGGATAGTCCAAGGAAGCTTCCCTCAAAATTTCATCCAGATCGGACCACCCGTTCACCCTCCAGAGCCGAAAAACCGTCAAATCAGTCAAAACCCACCCCTAAGTTCAACCCTCTGAATGAACAAAGTGAGCGGGGTTAGCGAAAAAAGCTGAAGTGTCTCAGCTCGGCCCAACCTTCATCTCGAAGCCCCCTAACGCCCATCGGGCTGCGGCGTCACGCGCATCCCTCAGAGCGATCTGGAAATTGTGCTGCACTTGGCCGAGTCGACAACTTCTGCGTAAGCCGGGGTAATGGGGTAAATGTGTAAGTTCATGGAGTTTTCTACAGTCCGAAATCCCATTCGCCATTCGCAAAGAAGCACAAAATTGAGTCAGTACACAAAAAATCACGACACATCGGGCACTTAAAGTGACAAAATCAGGTTTTGCCGGCCGAGCCGAGACTAACGCCTAAGGCGGACCACCTGCAGACGAAGTGCGGCACCATTTTCGAACCGCTCTCACGGACGCACGCGACGCCGCAGCGCGATGGGCGTTAGGGGCCGTTCATATACCACGTGGACACTTTTTAGTCACTTTGTGCCCCCCTCCCCCCTCCTTGTGGACAACCGTGGAAAATGATCCGATACCCCTGTCCACGAGGAAAATGGAATTTCACCTTTTTCGCTGTTTTTGACTCGCGCTACAAATTTCATGAAGTGTCGTGAAAATTTCAAATATTTCGGCATTAAAGAAGAGTTGGCGATACTTGGAGAGGCTAGCAGACAGCCCAGCTCCAGTCTAGCCCGCTGTTTTACGTTAAAAAAAGGAATAAAAAAATCCTCGTGGACAGGGCGCTACACCCCCCCTCCCCCTCCCATGGACATTCGTGGACTTTTCTGGTCTCCCCCCCTCCCCCCAAAGTGTCCACGTGGTATATGAACGGCCCCTTAGGGGGCTTTGAGATGAAGGTTGGGCCGAGCTGAGACACTTCAGCTTTTTTCGCTAACCCCGCTCACTTTGTTCATTCAGAGGGTTGAACTTAGGGGTGGGTTTTGACTGATTTGACGGTTATTCGGCTCTGGAGGGTGAACGGGTGGTCCGATCTGGATGAAATTTTGAGGGAAGCTTCCTTGGACTATCCTCTAACAGATCTGCATGGTCGCCACCCTTCAACCCCTAGTGAGGGGGTGCGGGGGCACCCGGGGGTGACCACCCCCTCGGAAGCGTCGAAAAATGCTGACACCCGATTCCCTTTCATTAATGTGTTTGGGTAGGCTAAACGAGTCTCACTACAAATTTTCAAGCCGAAATGTCACCCCTAAGGGTCCAAAATGGCTGATTTTCGAAAAGGGGTTGGACGTCCATGGGGGTAGTTCGGCCGGGGGAGGTCCGATTCGAAAAAAACAAAAAGGGACGTGTACACAGGGTGTCGCCACAGGATTTCCCGAGGTGCGCGACCATCCCCAAAACCCACCCCTTTGAGGGGGTGGGGGTGAATGTGGAAGGGGGTGGTTTTTTCCGATCGCGATTTCGCGAGCACCGTTCGAAAGAGGGCCCAAAATTGAGTCAGTGTACCAAAAATCACGACATTCCGGACCATTAAAGTGAAAAAATCTGGCATTTGAAAATCGATTTTTCTACCCTTCTTCTTTTGAGGGGCTGCACCGCTCGTAAGGGGTGGAGCATGGATCGCGCACTTCGTGAGCCTCGAGACGGATGTTGGATGCACCTCCCTGCCAAATCCTACCACCCTAGCTGAAAAAACATAGAAATTATAGCGAATCAAAAAAGTGGCCCGCTAATTTTGTTGAACAGTGTACATACCTTCGAAGTGCAATATCCGGCAATTAAACGCAACTCCTTTCACATTAGTCTCTTATCGTGTCGTCTTCGTCCCGTCGTTCGTCCCATGATGTATCTCAAAGGAAAAATTTCTTAACTGGGCTCGCTGTTTAAAAAATGAAAATGTCTGACATTTTGTTTTACAGTGTGAGATCAGTATTGAAGAGCGCGAATGGCAACGAAAACTGCATGAGGAGAGAATACGGCTCTTCAGAATACTTTTGGAGTTCGTGGAGGATGAGATCGCATCCGAGAGTACCATCCCTCGACTTCTTGTAGAAGCACCAGGTACAAAGGCATTAGGAACACCATGCAAGGCGGGGAGCAGGACAACTCGTCCCGACCACCTCGTCCCCGACCCTACTGGTCCCGACCCTTTCTCGTCCCGGGGTATTTTTTAAACTCGGCCCGCTGAGGCGGCCAACTCGTCCCGATAGTCCCAGCTCGGCGGGGGCGGGGTGCTCTGATGGCCGGTGCTGATGGGCCTGGTGGACTGCGGTCACCTAGGGCGTCTTAACGTAATGAACAGTGTAAGATATCTTAACAAACTATAGCTCATTATAAACCTAAGGTGCCAAATTAATTAATTCGTTACGTTTGACTCATCGTGACCAAACTGGTCCCTGTGACATCTAAAATAATTTTTGTTATTTTGGGACGAAAATTTAAGATACATGCCATGTCATAAAACGATTTTTTCGGAAAGGCATGAAAAGCAGTTTTATTAATTCTCAACATAAAATAACGAAATTAAAGCGCAATCGAAGCTGTGATCTTTACTTTACAGTTTTACGACATCTTGCACCATTCAAAATATATTAATCAAAGAGTAGACAGATGACTTGATATGAAGTGAAGTTACAAAAGAAATTTTAAAAAGAACTTTTCATTTTTTAAAATAAAATGGGGACGAGTTAGGACGGGGACCAGTAGGGTTCGGACCAGATAAGCCCGGGGCGTATTGGGCCGGGTACGAGTCGGCCGGGACGAGTTGTCCTAGACCCGCAAGGCGCGTCAAAGCATTCTTTTGCCCGTCGACCACCTTCTCGTCTAGGATGGGACCGGTCGGTATAGTTCTCGGTGCAACGAAGGTCCCCGTTAAAATAAGAAAATGCAGTTATTCGATTGACCGGTTCATTTTCAAAGAAGGCAGGACCAGTGTTCCCAGAAAAATAGGCAATAAGTAGCCCAACAAATTGGGGTCGAGCAGGCTGCATCAGCGCCTGCTCACTAGGCAGCACCCCAGCAGAGGTCCGTGTATGTTGTATAGTAGGCAGGCGCAGATGCAGCCCGCACGACTCCACTGTGTTGGGCTACTTATTGCCTATTTTTCTGACAACACTGGGCAGGTCCATTGCGAACAAACCCGCTGCCCCTCTGGCCCACGAGAATCCGTCTTCTGCGGCACTTACTCTTTAGAAAAGGCAGGGCTAAACTGAATTATACATGGTATGTGTGAGTGTTTTGATCTCTTTATAAATCTGTGTCAAGGAATAACGGTGACTCCTCCATCGATGAGGCGTCTCCCCCATACCGCTACCTACGAGACGCCACTTGAAAGACCTCGCCCGGGATCTGATCAGCGCGGGAATGGAAGAAGAGGAGACGGGGGCCGCAGGCGCAAACGCAAGGAGAGTTCAGCCAGGAGGGCGGTGTGGAGGCCCTGAATGCAGTTGGATGTTTCTGCCCTAAAAATAAAGTGACATTGATGTGATGCGCTTTGAAATCACCTCGGCGTGGGGGTCCAAGGGGAGCTGCTGGTGGGGGCTGACGTGGCTTCGTCACCGGGAGAAGGGGGGGGGGGGGGACAGGTAAATTCCTCTGTACCAAGCGTTTCTTTGAATGCGAAACAGTGATACGGGTTTGCCTATTTCGCCGTAAGGCGCCATAGTCCCTGCAACCCTGACGAGTATGCGATTCCGCAAAACTGTTTCGCAATTAAAGAAACACCCGGTACGTAACATTACGTAAGCCGACGGTTGCCTTGGCCGGCTGTCGGCGGCGACCCTACGGCCAGTCCTACATCCACGCCTACCATGCGTGCACGGGAATCCGTCCGAATTCTGTTTGGTTCGCTAAAGGCATCCCCACAACCCACAATAGGCTTTATTCCCGAGGTGGATCTACCCACAGCGCCTGCGAGACACTGGGTAGGCCGACCCGCCAAACACGCGTGTGAAGGTGGCGGCGAACCCAGAGAGCCCGGGTGCAAGGGGCACCCGTGAGTCCGTCCAAATTCTCAATCCGAACATTCCGAATATGCCAGAATCACCCGACCCATTCGGAACGTTCGGATTGAGAATTCGGACGGACTCACGGGTGCCCCTTACACTCGGGCTCTCTGGGTAGGCCGCCAACTTCACACGCGTGTTTGGCGGGTCGGCCTACCCAGTGTCTCGCAGGCGCTGTGGGTAGATCCACCTCGGGAATAAAGCCTATTGTGGGGATGCCTTTAGCGAACCAAAATCCAGGCCCTGGAGACCGGCAGCGTGCGCTTGGCCATCCGAGTCCATTTATCGACCAGTGGCAGCAAGTGGATGTTCGTCCTTCCTTGGCGTGTAACAGTGGCTAAAGAGCCACTGATAACTCGCCACAACCCACTGTGCGTCCCTGCCTCTTTTTCCTGTCGAAATTACAGACTGCTAGTATTTGGAAAACGTCTACCTTGGGTCTAGCAAGGAATCAGAGGCTAGGACACAAATAGGGCACATCGGCACAATCGACGGCCGTTCATCCCGGGAAGTAGGTCATAATGGTATATGCTGGTTGTAGTGGTACAATAGAATGTGCTCTAGATATTTTGAAGCATACGACCTGTTCTCATTTGACACATTTGTAAATAAGTTCACTAATGTTGATTCAAGCAGAAATATGCATGATATCTGGATTAGTAGAGCCACTAGCAGCATAATGTGATCTTGAGAATCTTTTGACCATGCTGTAGATTGATTGCCGTGAATAAATTATATTTTTTAAGATGGATGTCGTGGGTTTTCCCCTTCCCCTCTTTTAAAAAGATATATTCATTTTGCTCAAATACGAATTGAGGTTAATTTATGTTTATATATTGTTCATGTTTTGGAATCTGCGCACTTGAAAAAAAAATAATTGAGGTTTAGTTCAGAGTTTTATTTTGGAGCTTTGCGTCAAAAAAAATTGTTTAGAGAGGAATTGAACCATGACAGCAATAATCAACAGTTGAAAGAAAAACAAGCGTATAAACAACTTTTACATACAAAAAATACTTATATCAAAAAGAAATTACATTAGTTCAAATTTACGTTCAAAACACAATTCATCAGTGTAATATGTATTAAGTGACAGTTTTAGGCTAATGTGCAAAGCCACATGCTAAATACTATTCAATCAAAATACAAATAAATGAAAATGAAGGTAGGTCCAAATGTACTTTGGAACAATAGTCATACTTCTCTGGAGCGCACACAATAGGACTTTAGCTTAATAAATTACATCGTTATATTCATACATTTGCTTCATGTTACAACTGGTAAAAAATGTTTTAACAATGGCCAAAGCTCATGAACAAAGAAGTTCATAAAGCAGAGACATTCCTAAGGTGGAATAAGAACAACTAAGGCAGTGCACGACTGCCTCAGCTTAGAATGCATGACAAAATGCTACAAACTAAAACAGAAAACTACAGCTTTGAGCTTTGCAGATACAATTTAAAAATGATAATTCAAAACCTGCTAGTCTAAGTTAATCACATAGTCAATAAGTTACAAAACATAAAACATGAGGCACTGAAAAAAGAATAGAAATCAGCGCAAACAATCTTTTCTAAAAAAAATTTTGGTCTAAAACAGACAGATGGATCCATACACATCAGCATGGTAAGAATTGGCTGGTAAAGCAGCGACTGATAAACTGCACTGTAAAGAAACAGAAGAGTCACACTCTTTTGCAATTATATTGCTTCATAAAGATCATAAAATTATAAAATTATAAAAATTACTAATAAGATATACACAAGCAGAGCAGAAGTTGTGAAATCCTAGTGATCCCGTCTTGATGAAAATCATAACAAAAACATCCCAAACATTACCCGGTGAATGCCAACATTATCCAAGACACATTGGTTAATGTTGGACGCCTAGGGTAATGTTTGGCTTAACACATATTTAGTTCAAATGGAAGGGAGGTGCTGTGATAGAAATATCCCAAATGGAAATAAAATCTCACTGGAACATGTTTCCAAAATGGAAAGTCTACTTGTGGAAATGGCTCTAGTGTCGTGGACTGTTTGCATGTGTTTTCACATTTCCAACAGGATTCCAAATTCCATATTAACATTTTACAGATGGTTACAAAGAAGCATAGAGATTTTCAATATTCTAGCTAGAACGAGGGGAAAATAACCCCGGACTTTGGTGTACACCACTAATTCAACAAATTCAGTCCAATTCAAACAAATTCAAGCCAATTTAACCTAATTCAAATCTAATTTCAAGCCAATTCAAGCCAATGCAAGCCAATTTAAGCCAATTCAAACCCAATTCAAGCCAATTCACACACTAATTCAGTCCAATTCATAGGCAATTCACAGCCAATTCAAGCCAATTCACAGCCAATTCAAGGCAATTCACATCCAATTCACGAAATTTGTACACCTAATTCAGCGGTTATTTCCCCCTCGAGCTAGAAATTAAACAATTCCCATATGTACATTACCCAATTTGCCTTGGGTACTACACAATAATTCAGCATAATTTTTAAAACAGTAAAAAAAAAGCAATAAATAATGCATCAGAAATAAACACAGTAAAACCAAAGCTGAGACTTTTAACAATTTAACAGGTGAGATGTCAAGAAACTGAACCAGCCAACTTTTGTATGACTTTCCAATGATCGTAGATACCGGATCCTCTGTAGCAATGGGTCTGTAATGTCCCCCATCCCTGGTGAAGACGTTATAAATAGAAACAATTTAAGACACTTGTACACATGAACAAAGCCAGCAACAGCGCATGCTCACTCTGGCTTCAGGGTTTTTCTTCTGTCTCCTTCCCATGAATGGCGCTCTAACGGGAAAAGAGAGACAGAGATAGCAAACCCTGAAGACAAAAAAGGCAAGAGTGAGCAGGCCCTGGCCAGCGTTGAAGAAAAAATTAATCAAAAGAGCTACGGGCACATACAAGGTATTAGTACAAATCTTTAACATTGGGGTTAAAAGGGCGATTGCGGACCAATGAGATACTATTCTGATTCCTCTTTTTTTATAATTTCTGAAAAGGAAGAGCTCAATTCGTCTTCCAACACTTTTACAAGAGGATAGTATGTATTCAAAATTTCCTTCAGAAGAAATTCCTTATTTTTTGGATGGTTAATTTTGATATGGTTATACAAACGAATCAAGCGGTCAGGTGAATTTTTGTACTCCCTTGTACATGCGGGGCATTCAACAAGCCGCAAAAAGTTACACTGGCTTAGCTTTTCCTTCTTAAGACAAATCATACTATAGTTTTCGAACAAGTTAACAATATGATCAATAGAGAGGTTGGCACAGTTTCTTCCTTGCTTAATACGCACTACAGCACTGCTGAACATAGCTTCTTCAAACTCTAAATTACAGACATTTTCACACTCTTCATTAATATCAGGCATGTCTACTTCTTCTGTCTGAAAGAAAAGACAGAAAACGTATTTTACTAAAAAAAATGCTTTGAGTGAGAGACAAAATCTCGTGGACTAGAAAATATAATTCTATAGCAATTTCACTAGTAGTAAACGATACCTTAATTTGTACCGAAGAAGTCGTCCAGCTATCATTCGAATCTTCCTTCATATTCGTCAAAGACCCGTTTAAACATGGAAAAGGAAAACATAATCGACCAGCTCACTGATTGCAATATCTGGCTGAAACATGTTTAGGAATGGAGACATACCCGCACAAACGTCATAGGTCACGAATAAGAGTGCAGACTAAAGTTCGTAAAAAGTTGCAGAAATCATGGTTCACATATGGGAATAGAAATGTTTTTTAATGGTCCAATAAACAGAGGACACTAAATAACCTAACTTTTAAAATTGGGAAAACAGGTTAACAATTGTTTGTATCATGTGCTGGGTTAAACCGTTATCCTTCACCAAATAAGGTGATTTTTTACTTTTAAAAACGTGTAGAACAAATCACTATTAATAGAGAAAAACGTTCGGTCATGCGTCAGTTATCCGTAAAAACACGTCACACTCACACTGCTCACACGTACTACACATTTGTTTGGGTATGTTCCAGTAGGCCTCCGAGGCACATGATTGACCACAAACATAACACGAACGTATCCAACAAATGAACAAATGAATAATGCCTTCGCCTTCGCTTCACATCAGTGTTGCCAGATAAGTAGGCAAAAATGCGGATGAATACACCTGTGTGCGGCAGACGGGTATCTCCGCCTGCCTACTAGGCAAAAGGTAGTCTCCACTGCGGAGAGTTTGCCGAGTAGGCAGGCGGAGATACCCGTCTGCCGCACACAGGTGTATTCATCCGCATTTTTGCCTACTTATCTGGCAACACTGCTTCACATGGCACACATACACATAAACAAATCTGGACGCAAATAACGTTATTGTGCGGTGTGCGGTTTGAACCGTTTGAACAACGAAACTGATACGTCAATGATGGATGGGATGGATTTGGCTGAGGTTGATGTTGTTGTTTGTGAAGACATAGAAAATTTTGAAACTTTTATCGCTGTCAAAGAAAAAGAAGGAGTCGGGCAGAAGGATGGTGCTTTCAAGGTATACGCAGTATGCTAATAAATAAATGATGTAAATAAATATATACATTAATGTTGTCCTGTTTGGCCCTGCGTGCAGATAAAGTTTGACTCCAAATATCTCAAGAAAGATACGAGTTTTTTAAACATGGTTCTTTGCCAGATCGACTCTGTGCAATCCCAAACATTGCTAAAAAACGGCGCCGAAAATATTTATCAATACAAAAGGGTAGGAGCCAGTGAAGGAGCTAACGCAGCATTTTTAAGAGAAGCCTCAAAAATCTCCTCTTACAATCACAAGTCATGCTGGTGCGTCGCACACTCATAACTAGTACTTTACGCAGTATGAAACACTGTAAAATTGACATGTACATGCTTATCTTCAGTAACTCATAAGGTTGTCCCATTACAGCTCTTTAATTTTGGAGGAAAATGGTCTTCAAGCCCTATTGGATCATTACTTCTCAAGTGTACTGCATCAGGCTCAACAACCATCATCAGATGTGGACAAGACCATACACAATTTGCTCAAAGAAGGGAAAAACCTTTATAAAACATACTTGTCTACTGATGTGCATCAGCTGACAGATTGTGTTCGTAGAAAGGAAGAGGTGCATAACATGTGCAATTGTTTTGAGTGTCTTGAGGAACGAAATGACTTTGAAACCGAAATTTCCTCCGACATTCTTTATGCTGCTGGCATTGCTGCACCAGATGATACTGAACCTGTTTTTGTGACCAACAGTTTTAGTTTATCAAGAATCAAGAACATATTGATGGTTTTGGACAACAAGTATCCGGGTCTATCTGCTCCTTATTATTACCTTGGGCGGGTGCACTCCTTTTTCCCGCTGCACATAGAGGATGCTAGCTTATGGAGCATTAATGTGCTTCACTTTGGTCAGCCAAAAATATGGTGATTATTCTATTTAGAAGTTCAATAAATCCCATTATGTTTCCCAAGCTAATAATATTGTCAACTACAGGCTGGTTGTTCCTCCAGAGGCCATAGTACTCCTTATGTACCATTTGTCAAAGAGCAGACTCTCCATGGGAAATACCTCCTGCTGGAATTTCCTTGGGCACAAAAATGCCCTCCCTACACCATTGTGGCTGAAGGAAAGAAACATCCCCTTTAAAATGGTGAGTAAGTGAGAGCTGGGTCATTCTCTGCCAGATCACCACAAGGTCCAAAATGATGGTTTTCAGATTGAGTTGAGAGTGGTCAAATATCACTTAGGACCACCCCAAGGGACCATATGTCAAAGGAAATTTTTTTAAAAATTTTTGTTGGGAGTTATAGGAGCTCAAAGTTTAGTGTTCGACCAATCCGGCTCAAGTTATGAGTGATGCCTCATATCCTATATGAAACACAATACCAACTTTGGTCATGGTGTCTTCAATTCAGTTTTTTATACTGATTCAAAAGACCCATGGTTGGATTTGATCGTGAAAAATTTTTCTGACATCTATTTAGTAAAATCCCGTTGAAATGTTGTATAATTTCACCGTTTCAACTCTAGCAGAAATACGTCATATTAGAAAAATTCCAAACCATGCTTTTTTTAAAAGCTAATGATGGGTCGAACATCCACACCAAGTGACAAGTTGGCCCCGGAGAATTTAGTCCCTTCGCCTTAGACTTTAAGGTTTGGAACTACAATAAAATGACCGTAAAGAGTGAAAATCAACTTCACTTGGTCTATATCTTACTAAAATCAGTAAAGTGACTCATCTCCTAAATTTTTAACTTTTCTTTCAACAAATTAGTCATAAAATGATATTATGAATGAAATTAAATGCATTTTATATAGACCTAAATTAACAGCAATGTCCCCAAACCTACCAAAGCAAGTGTCCAAGCAATATATCATAGCAACAAAAAAAGCTTCCCAAGAAAAGATATCTAGCTACTAACCTCCAGATTAAAACAACAGGTTGACAGAGTTTCCTCTATTTTAATAGTCATCAGTCTTTATTCGATCCCCTAACATTTTAGCCGTTTTCCAAAAAGAAATAAGAGATAATCATGGCTCGGGGACATGGAAGATTACCAATGTCAGAGAAATATGTACACGGGACAGGGACAATAATAAATGCATGTTTACAACAGCCTATTGCAGCAGAAAACAAAAGTCACAGCCCTCACACCTCGCACCTATACCATAAGTGCGAGAGAGACAGGAGGAGAAAAGCGCTAGCTTCATCGTATAGGTGCAAGGGCTGTGACTTTTGTTTTCTGCTGCAATAGGCTGTTGTAAACATGCATTTATTATTGCCCCTGTCCCGTGTACATATTTCTCTGACATTGGTAATCTTCCATGTCCCCGAGCCGTGATTATCTCTTATTTCTTTTTGGAAAACGGCTAAAATGTTAGGGGATCGAATAAAGACTGATGACTATTAAAATAGAGGAAACTCTGTCAACCTGTTGTTTTAATCTGGAGGTTAGTAGCTAGATATCTTTTCTTGGGAAGCTTTTTTTGTTGCTATGATATATTGCTTGGACACTTGCTTTGGTAGGTTTGGGGACATTGCTGTTAATTTAGGTCTATATAAAATGCATTTAATTTCATTCATAATATCATTTTATGACTAATTTGTTGAAAGAAAAGTTAAAAATTTAGGAGATGAGTCACTTTACTGATTTTAGTAAGATATAGACCAAGTGAAGTTGATTTTCACTCTTTACGGTCTTTTTATTGTAGTTCCAAACCTTAAAGTCTAAGGCGAAGGGACTAAATTCTCCGGGGCCAACTTGTCACTTGGTGTGGATGTTCGACCCATCATTAGCTTTTAACAAGCAGGCCCGCCCTTCCGCCAAACGTCGTTGCCAGCTCCGCTTTGCTACGCTGGCAACTCCGTTCGGCAGGGGGCGTGCCTGCTTGGCCTGCCGGCGGCGTTCGGTCGGGCCTTCGGCCCGACCCCTAAGTCACACAGAACGTCCTCTTAGCATGTAAATGATCGGGCCTGCGGCCCGTTAAGGCATTCTCTTCGGAAAGAGGCAGTTTGTAGCGGTGAACCACCGAAACTACAGCCCTCCCTTCTGCTTTGAAAACGTGCCGATAGTGACTAAACGGTCAGTTACTCGGCAAAAAAGGGGAGTCGGAAATCTCGAAAAAATGTCGAAATACGTGAGTTCGGCCTCAGATGGAACGGCCGAACTCGGACTTTATTTGGCAGCAGTTGGCAACACTGAATAACGCTCGTCGAACCAATTTTAATGGTATAGGCGTCGAGGGGTGTCGAAAATTTCAAAAATTGTCGAGATATGTCGAAAATTGTCGAAATATGTAGAAATTCGTAAAAAAATGTCGCAAAATCTCGAAATATCTCAAAAATGTTGAGATCTATCGAAAAATATGGATAATGTCGAAAAACATCGAAAAATGAGGGATAATGTCGAAAAATGTCGAAGAATATCAAAAATTGTCAAAAATGTTTACAAATATCGAAATATGTCGGAATATGTCAAAAATGTCGCAAAATATCAAAAAACATCGAAAATTTTTAAAAATGTCAAAAAATATCAAAAATTATCGAAAATTATCGAAAAATATCGAAAATTATCGAAAATGTCGAAAAATATCGAAAATGTCGAATTATATCAAAAAATTTCGAAAAACAACGAAAAATGTCGAAAATATCGGAAAATATCGAGAAATGTCGAAAATAATCGAAATGTTTGAGTTTTGACGATTGGCAACACTGGAAATTGAAAAACGGTTGGCACCACTGAATTGCGCTCGAAAAGACGGTTCTAGAGAGGTGCGGGTCGATGGGGTGCGTAAAAGTTAAAAAGTGGGTCAATTTTGGGTGCTTTTTACAGTGTAGTCGCGAGTTGGGTCCTTTTTATCGAAAAACGGTGGGCGCCATCGAACTGGACGCGAAAAGACGCTTCCGGGAAGGTGCAGCTCGATGGAGTTGAGGAAAGTTGAAAACTGGACCAATTACGGGTGCTTTTTACAGTGTAGTCGCGAGCTGGGTCCATTTTTTCGTAAAACGGTGTGCACCATTGAACTAGACGCGAAAAGACGCTTCCGGAGAGGTACGGGTCGATGGGGTTGGAAAAAGTTGAATAATTTTTTATTTTTTTTAATTCCGTGAAAACTTTTAAATTTTTTTTTCAGTGCCTTAATGAGGGTTGGCAGGATTTGCCGTAGGCGTTTCGTTGTCTAGGAGTAAAACTGTAGACACCCTGAAAATTTCAAGTCTCTAGCTCATCTCCTTCTAGTGGAACAGACAGACCCACAGACACACAGACAGACAGACAGACACGAGGTCGTTTGCATAAGCCCGCTTTTATGCTTTTTCAAAGCAGAAGGGCGGGCTAAAAAAAGCATGGTTTGGAATTTTTCTAATATGACGTATTTCTGCTAGAGTTGAAACGGTGAAATTATACAACATTTCAACGGGATTTTACTAAATAGATGTCAGAAAAATTTTTCACGATCAAATCCAACCATGGGTCTTTTGAATCAGTGTAAAAAACTGAATTGAAGACACCATGACCAAAGTTGGTATTGTGTTTCATATAGGATATGAGGCATCACTCATAACTTGAGCCGGATTGGTCGAACACTAAACTTTGAGCTCCTATAACTCCCAACAAAAATTTTTTAAAAAATTTCCTTTGACATATGGTCCCTTGGGGTGGTCCTAAGTGATATTTGACCACTCTCAACTCAATCTGAAAACCATCATTTTGGACCTTGTGGTGATCTGGCAGAGAATGACCCAGCTCTCTTATTTTAAAATGTATTGCATTTTCATTCCTATATTGTAAGATTATTTTCTCAGATAGTGCAAGAGGCCGGTGAAGCTGTTGTGCTCTACCCAGATGCTGCCCATATGGGCTGGAATGCAGGCTGGAATATGGCCGAAGCGATTAATTTTGGAACAGTTTCTTGGATTGAGCATGGAATGCAGTCCCTTCGTTGCCAATGTTTGTGAGTTACAAATTTATGTTTCTTCTAATCATCCTTTTATTTTAAGAATTCTAATGAAGATTCCAATTTGTTTCGAATGTCCTTTTCCAGACCTCAACAAGTGCATTTAGATCTCAGGAAAATTGTGGCAGCTTTTAAGCCACATCTGCTATCCCCCTGGTTAAAAGGGCAGTATATTGTTAACAGCAAAGAGAGATCCATGATTAATATGCTTTCAAATGCAGTGCAGGTATGGAATGATTTCCTTTTGCAATGAAAGTTAAAAAAATTAACAAATTAATTTTTTTGATTAATTTTCTCTACTGCCAGGAACGTCTAGAAAAGCCAAATGATGGAGGAAGTTGTGATACAATGAGGTTCCTTGATTGTCCCGTAGGAACTTGCAGCAAAAAGTATCCATTCCACGGTAAGAGGAGACTGGAAAACCATGTGCAAAGAGAACATAAGCCATTATTGGAGAAACTAGACTTACTGGAGAAAATCAATGAACAGCATAAGAAATTAAAAATGAAATGAGATAAATTTTGGATCAGATTTGGTATTAATAAATAATGGACATCCTTAATTTGTTAGAACTTATTTATTCTGAAACCACTTTGAAGCACTAATCTGAACACATACAAGCTGCAAGTGATAGTAATGATAGCAGGTCAATGATTCTTTCACTAATAATGAAACACTAGTGCTAGCTTACAACAGAGTTCTACATCTTCACTTTACCATCGTCTGTAATTGTTGTTCTTGTCAGGTTTTAAAGACATCATTTCACACATCTACAACTACAAAAACTCTGGAGTATTCCTCAATAATTTGTTCAACATTTACTTTCACCTCCATCTCAAGTGTTTCTTTTTCATCATCTGTCAAAATATTTTCCACACTGAAAGTGTTAGACCGTGGGCGTTTCCCACCTTCCCAAACTATATCCCGGTAATCTGAATATCCAACTGGCTTGAGGTCTTCCAGAGAGGTAGGTATCGAAATTCCTCGCAGATAAACTACCCGATACTTGCTGAAAGCCTCTCGAGCTTCTCTCAAAAATTGTCCAAGGCATGCAGTACTGTCGATGTTGTCAGCAGGTGGTGTTTGGCCCCTACACAAATAATAAGAGGTTCAACATTTACAACGTAAAACACATGACCCATACAAAAACTACTGGTTCATAAATCCTTACATAGCAAGAAAATAGGTGCACGCAGGTTTCACTATGTAATTATGGTCCTCTAGTTTCCCAATGACCCTGCTCATTAGGTGAAGCTGTGACAGAAATGCCTTGAGCGTTACACCGCCAGCTTCGTCATCGACCTGTAGTCCAGCATCAAGGCATAGTTGAACTGAATGCTTTAAAGCTAGGTGAGGCTTCATATGGCGTTTTGATACGCCTTTCAGGGGAGTATTATCCAATGTCTCCAGATTTTCTCCACAATATACACATGGTCTGTATGGTGCAACAATGCGCACCCTCCTACGCTTTTCTACAGAGTTTGTCTTATTCAGGCCAGAGGACAATTTTCTCGGACATCTTTCTCTGCAACAATCATCCTGGAAAAAAAGCAACAAAATAAAATTTGAAAGGCATATCAAAATAAACAGCTATAAAAAAATGTCACTTACTAAAAACCATTCCTCTTTAGGACAGAGATTAGGTCTGCCAGACTGACCATAGGACCATGTTATTTCTGTTCCAGTTCCCACAGTACGAAGAGTTTGAACATAAGTCATAAACTTCACTAAAGGTTTGTTGGAAGTGGCACGATTACATTTGACAGAGGGTTTCTCACTCCAGTTAGCTAGGCTTATTGGTCCTCCAAGGTACAGGTCATCTTCTAGTGGTGAACGTAGATATCGATGCCCTGTTGGACAAGCACTAATTGGAGGTGCTACAGCAATCCAACCCATGACTGTGAAACTGTTGCTAGAGATGGACCTGCAGGAAACACATTACAATGTAAAATTTTGCCCTAATTTACAGTTAATGTACAGCATTTAATTGACACTCACAAAGTAGATTTTTCACTATGCTCATTGACTTTAAGCCCCCACCCTTGGGTTTCACAATTAAAGCCAGAAAACAATAAAGATGCCCGGAGCCACATTCTGTGGATAGCAATTCTGAGAGAATTGAATTCTTCATCTTTCATGGGAGTTCCCCACTCAGACGGGATGGCAGAACACGTTCTGAGGGGGAATCCGAGTAGCTCATGCGCTAATTTGAATTCAAAATTCCACAGGTCATTCAATTGTGCAGAACTCATTACAAGCCCCTTCTGTAAAAATGGACAATAAATGATCAAAATGTAACCCTAATGAAAATAATAAAATGGCAGAAAAACAACGTCTGCCTCTCAAGGGGATAATTGACCACAGAAGAAATGAGGTTACCTCATGAGATGACATCTTTAACTTTTAAAAATATCCAAAACAATCTGATGATATAAATAACAAATAGGAGACAAGATTCATATGATTGGGGAATGGAGACCAGGACCAAAGGCCGGCTTGGCTTAGCAAGTTGTTGGTGGAAGAATAATGATGTTCGCCCAACGTAAGCAGACAGTAGACAGTAGATCCAATCCAAGACTGCGTCGACTTTGATCGACTGCTCGTAGGAATGGCGAGACATCGATATATCGCTACCCCGATCTGTCTCCTCACTGCTCCTCACGCAGCCAGCCATCTATCCCTTCCTCCAGGGCTATTACATTCCCGTTTCACCCGGGCTAGAGGGCGCCGTCTAAACGGAGTCGTTCGTTTAGAGGGAAGCTCGTTCCTCCTGTTTCCAGCGTTGCCGTAGTTCTCGCACAATCATAAATCGCACGATAACCTTCTAAAGAACCTAACCAAGACCATCAGGACATGTACAATATTATTTTATTGTAATATCATAGTCTGCCAACAGTCTAAACACCACTAAGGGGTCGATTCTTCTGTAATCGCAAGTCGATTGGAAGTCTGACAACAGTGGAGACGGGAGGAACGGAGCTCCCTCTAAACGAACGACTCCGTTTAGACGCCGCCCTCTAGCCCGGGCGAAACGGGAATGTAATAGCCCTGCTGCTCATTTCGTTCGGTGCGGTGCGGTGCTACGAGAACGTTCAAGATGGCAACTGATCTGAGGACCAGAAGAATTATGAATGACTTGAAAGACTTCAATGAGGTAAGTGCAAGCAGTATCTTGTGCGATAATTTCAATTTTCTTTTGCCATCTGAGAAACGATTGATGGCCGCTCGCCCGTAAAACAATTTACTACACAACTCAGTAACTGATGCTGATGGCACGCGCCTTTCTAATCCAATTGAGCAATTTTTTTTCCCTTGTTCATTGATCATGTCCCTGTTAACTGGCCACACTTTCATAATAGGGTATTCCGGACAAGCCGAGGACCGGAAACGAAGGCGACGTCCACAGTGGTCGGATCTCAGCCCAATGGCTTCTGCATCCGGTTTGTCTGCTGTGGATACCGCCGCCATCTTTGTTCAGATTCACATTCGCATAACAGCGGGTGTTCTAGGAAAACATGACGGACGGAAAGGAGTCGTAGAGGTGACAAATCACTAGCGAAGTCCTCCACGACCAAAACAACACGATATGCGAATGTGAATCTTGAATCTGAACAAAGATGGCGGCGGTCCACCGCAGACAATCCGGATGCAGAAGCCATTAGGCTGAGATCCAACCACTGTGGACGTCGCCTTTGTTTCCGGTCCTTGGCTTGTCCGGAATACCCTATTTGCTATAGCAAATCGTATAGATACGATTTAAGCAAATCGCATAGATACGATTTACCCAGACACGCCCATTTTTACTCGTTCTTTACACACTAACTTTTGAAAGTGACTGTGGCTCTGTCCGAATTCTCGTCGGTCCGGTCCGGTTCAGTTCTTTTCGTGTCTTTTCCTCCCCCTCTCCTCCCCCTCTCCTCCCCCTCCTCCCACGAAAAGACACGAAAAGAACTGAACCGGACCGGACCGACGAGAATTCGGACAGAGCCTGTGTCCAGAACAAGGTATTGTGCTCACCATTTATGGGCATGATATGATTCATCTAATACGTACGAAAAAACCAATATGTAAATGTACTTTAAGCTTATAGGCTATAGAAATTAGTAACATACATTTACAGAATTTACAAGTGTAAAGAAAGAGTCCTACATTTTAATATCAAATATGTTTAATATTGGAAAAGGCTTTTTACTTAAAGCTGATGTTTTTTCTTGTTTTTTTCTAATCCACATACTTACAGGCAGATTTCGACAGCATGGGTGTCATCTTCAATTTTCATTTCATGTTCTATTTGTTCCAGGGTTTGAATGGAATTATTTTGACCAGTGCAGAGGATTTGTCAGTGCTGGAAGTGGCCCTTGCTGGCCCACCAGACACTCCATTTGAGACGGGAACATTTAATATAGAAATAACTATTCCAAGAAGGTTCCCATTTTCTAGTCCAACGGTATCTGTCTACACCCAGAAAGTAATCTCTTGAAATGTTCTCTGCATAATAATAGTTCACATATGGTTTTCCAGATGACTTTCACAACTAAAGTATGGCATCCAAATATAAGCAAGCGCGGGCGTATTTGTATGGATGTACTTGATAGAAATTGGTAAGTAGCTTTATAGATCTGACTGAAGCATGATCAGTCTCATCAACAATTGTCACTTATTATTCACTATTCGTAATTATGGCATCATGTAATACTGGAGTTATGCAAGTGAATTCTTAAAAGCTGTATTTACTTATTCATTTGTGTCAAATCTTCAGGAATTCTGGGATTACACTTATTGAGTGTGCTGAGGCAGCGAGAGCTCTTCTAAATGACCCCAACCCGGACAGCCCTCTAAATGTGGATGCCGCTAATTTGCTAGAGGAAAACAAAAACATGTATGAGTTAAACGCAAAACTATGGACTAGAATTTATGCAGGGGGTAGGTTACCATCTATGTTTCTTCACTAAGACTCACTCCACACTTTTAATGTGATAACTAATTCAACATCTCTTCTTTTTTTTTTTTCATTTCTCAACATCTCTTCTTTTTTTTCATTTCTCAGGATCCCTATCTGCAGTTGAATTAGAAGAAAGATTGTCGGTACTGATTGCTCTCGGCCTCAATGAAGAGGAAGCAGCACTCAAGGGAGCAGAGAGTAGGTGGAACATCCAATCAATTATTGAAGCCTGCAATCTTTGATCATTAATGTTAAGCTGACCTTCAATGGGGCACGTATGTTATACTGCGACTGATGCAACTGTGCTTTTATTCTATTGTTTGACTATAATGCTACCTTATGATTAATGTTTGTTTACTAATCTGATTTGACAATTTTGCTCTATATCCTTTTGTTTTGCTTTAATTTCTTTCTCCTCAGTATGTTAAACTCTCCCTTTTTCTTATTTCTAGACTATGATGCAGATGTTTACTTTTGTTTAGAAGTTTTATGAGAAGTTTGCCCGAGTACTTAATTTGTTGCAGAAATTACTCTCTCTTATAAGTTTGTTACATTCACACTTGTTCGTTCGATGATACTGTTCTGCAGTTTGTCTTGGTTTTTCGTATTATGTACTCGTATTCATGTTTCCTTATTGAAGGTATTTTGTACAATTTTTTAATACCGTATTGTCCTGTTGCTCTTGTATGTCTTGTATGATAAGTATTAGTTTCTCTAGTCTGATGTGACCATAGTTTCTGAATCTTTTTCTTCATCAGTATGTTACACTTAAACTTGTCCCTTAATAGGATTTAATCACATTTTGGTCTTTATGTCACATTTACTCAGCTATTTTGTACAATTTATGAATCCTATACTTTGAGCTCATGTTTACTGTTCTTAGTTTGTCTTGGTTGTTCAATATCATTCTCTGAGTACTACGTACTTGTATTCATGTTTCATTATTGAAGGTATTTTGTACAATTTTTTAATATCGTATTGTCCTGTTGCTATGTCTTGTATGATAAGTGTTAGTTTCTTTAGTCTGATGTGACCATAGTTTCTAAATCTTTCTCTTTATCAGTATGTTATACTTTAACTTGTCCCTAAATAGGATTTAATCACATTTTGGTCTTTATGTCACATTTACTCAGCTATTTTGTACAATTTATGAATCCTATACTTTGAGCTCATGTTTACTGTTCTTAGTTTGTCTTGGTTGTTCAATATCATTCTCTGAGTACTACGTACTTGTATTCATGTTTCATTATTGAAGGTATTTTGTACAATGTTTTAATATCGTATTGTCCTGTTGCTATGTCTTGTATGGTAAGTGTTAGTTTCTTTAGTCTCATGTGACCATAGTTTCTAAATCTTTCTCTTTATCAGTATGTTATACTTTAACTTGTCCCTTAATAGAGTTTAATCACGTTTTGGTCTTTGTCACATTTTCTCAGCTATTTTGTACAATGTATGACTATCTTGTACTTTGAGCTCATGTATGGTTCTATTTTTTACGTTTCATTAAACAGTCATGTGATGCTACATAATGGGGACCACCAGACACGCCAAATTATTTTTGTTTTACTTTAAATTATATGTTTCACAACCGCATTGATTAAAACCAGAAGGGCTCCACAGCCAATCAAAAGTGGATTATACTATGTACCAGAGAAAGATAAAATGTGTATCACTTTTTCCCTTCGATCACTGAGTATGACCGAACTAAATGTGCAGCTTACTTTCATCCCTCGAATGATCAGGTTCACTCAGGGTGTTCTGCTACACTTTTGAGTTTTCAAGATCACTCAAGCTGTTGCGCTGTACTAGTTTGAGTTGTCAGGATCACTCAAGCTGTTGCGCTGTACTAGTTTGAGTTGTCAAGATCACTCAAGCTGTTGCGCTGTACTAGTTTGAGTTGTCAAGACCACTCCGGTTTTATTTTTATTTTTTTTCCTCTGATGTTTGCCGAAGCCTGACTAAGCTTACGGTGCGCCAGGGGAGAATAAGTTTCGACTTTAAAAAAGACGGCAAGCCGTATCTCTGTCTCTCTTGCAACATGGGCTTCCTATGGGGAAATAGAGAGACAGATACGGTTCCCCTTCATTCTTTTTAAAGTCAAGAGTTATGGTGGAACTGCCGAGAGATTAGTACACCACAATGTGAGAGAGGGATTTCATTTTCTCTCGATGGGACGACAGCGCTGGACAGCGTCCAGGGCCTGCTCACTCTCGCCTTTTGCTATGTGTTGTATGATAAGTGTTAGTTTCTTTAGTCTGATGTGACCATAGTTTCTAAATCTTTCTCTTTATCAGTATGTTATACTTTAACTTGTCCCTTAATAGTGTTTAATCACATTTTGGTCTTTGTCACATTTTCTCAGCTATTTTGTACAATGTATGACTATCTTGTACTTTGAGCTCATGTATGGTTCTATTTTTTACGTTTCAATAAAAAGTCATGTGGAAATAATATTGCTTTGTTTTTTCTGCATTGGCATATTTCCTGTTACTGTTTTATGTAGCAATAGTGCGCAGCAGTACCCTTTTTAACTTTTGTTTTTCTAGACAGTAATCTCTTAGAATAGACCTACAATTTGTTGGGGAACACGTGAAATAGGGAGAGGATTGGTTGTGCTACTTAATGGGGACTACTAGACACACCAATTTTCTTGTGCTCTATACGGAATTAAATACTTTTTAAACCGAATTGAGGACTCCTAAGCCAATCAGAAGTGGATTATTTTGTCTTAAGAGAACTACATTAAGTAGTCTCCTTCATCCCCTTTGCTATTGACTTGATCCCTGGGAATAAATGAATATTTCCACTGAAATTTCTATCCAGAAAGACAGCTGTGCAGCTGGACATTGGTGCACGCTTGTAATTGCCACACCTCAAGTGATCAGGATCACTCGGGCTATTCTGCCGTACTTATATGAGTTGTCAAGATCACTCAGGTTCTGGTGTATTTTATCCTCTGACTTGAGCCTGTTTCCCTGGTCATCTGAAGCTACCATTGTGTACAATTTTTTAATATTCAACATAACTTACTTAATCTCGTGTGTATTTTATTCTCTGACTATTTTTAATTTTTCTGAAAGTCTGATGCGACTATTGGTTGCTTATGAATGAACAATCATGAAAATTTAATATTTATATGTACAGACTTTAATTTACTGGTGTCTAGGCATATCACAAGGGGAAGGCTAGTTTAAAAGACTCGCATCAACTAACAAATGCGTTGGAATGAATGAAAGATGACAAAGGAGAAGGTATGATAATCCACACATTGATACAGATTATTACTTTATTTGCTATTAAATTTATATCAGAAACAGTTCCATCTCCGGTTCCACAACAGCCGCACACCTTAAAACTCCTGCAACAGAAACGAATTAAGATTACCATGAGCATGAGTGGGAAGGACTTCGAAAGGGAAGGTACAATCAATCTTAAACCTCTCAATCACTCAACACAAGATCTCACCTACTCCATGTGAATCCAAAAGACCATGATCTTGCCTCTTGATGAGGAGCTGTTGTTGGTGGTGAACTTGCAAATAATCTAAAACGAGGAAAAAGTGGACTTGATTTCATTCTGAGCACTCAATTTCAGCACATTAAACTTCAAACTTATATGAAAGAAAAGGAAAACTTACTGTTGCGCTTGTGACCCGTAGCGCTAGCGAGCTGTAGCGCTTTTGATCTGTAGCGCTTGTGACCTACGTCGGCGTCACCAACCCCTGCCCGAACCCTGCCAACCGCCAGCGGGCGGAGAATGTTGGCGTGATTTTAGGTCATAGTCCGGTGGCAACTGCAGTCGATACTGCACTTAATGACTCATCTACCAAATTTTGTACAGTTGTTCTAGGGTCCATTCTGAGCATTTTGAGTCGCAGAGACATTTGATCCGACCGTGCAAACGCCCGCTATGGCCAATTTTAGTCCAAATTTTCGGAACTCTACGTTAATTTGGCCAAATTGGTCCACTGACACCCAGTGGTTCGATGTTGTTGATCGAGCATTCGTTTCCGACTAATTCGGATGTGCTGAACACGATGCCGTTTTCAGATTTAAAATATCTCTACCCGTTTGGAAATTATTTGAGGTCGAATCTCAAGTTTTGAAAAGTGAAAAAGTGTCAATTTTCGTCTTTCGCATTTTTAGACACTATGGAACCGGATTTTCGAGAAACGACCTTTTCTATCGGCTATTGTACACTACTCAACGAACATAACGCAAAAAACGGGGAGTCTCTAGCTCTTATAGTTTTCCCGCTACACCTTCTCAAAGTAGACGCTGCGCTGACCCCTGCAGCCATTGCCCCTAAGGGGCAGATAGGCAACCGGCGACACAATTTTACGAAAACCTCTGGAAATGGCCCTATTTCGGCCGTTTTTGGGGCTTTAATCAGAATTTAACTTTACTAGTTAAGCAACTAGATAAAAAGGGCGTCATAGTCGTCCGTGTCTGACGAGGACAGCTCGTCAGGATCGTCGACATCCTTTGAGTAAAAGGGTGCATCTGGGCAAAATTAAAAAAAAGGGTAATTTTCAGGCATTTTATGAAAACTTTGACTCCTACGACAAGATTTATCATGTCTCTGAACATATAAGGGTCACTTTTTAATGTAAACAACCAAATATAATTGAGAAGCACACCATGAACCCAACCACCAATTAAATTGACTAGAATTTAATTGTTTCAATCTAGAAAAATGCATGAAATGAAGGTTCAGATCTCCCTGAAATTGGTAAGCAAAGCAGTGGGTGGGGTAATTAAAAAGAACTGAATCTAAACCACTAACGTTGGAAAGTTGGATTTGTGCTCTCTACCCTCCGATCAAACATATCAACAAAATTTAGCACATCAGCGTAACTCTCATAAGAATAATAGGTGGTCTCTACTTGTCACCAAATTTCGTTTACAGCTTCTTCTAAACGCCCTTAACATTCTCTCATTTTTGTGGGAGGGTAATATTCACTATTTTTTGGGTTGATTTTTTAAAGTTTTATCTGCATGTTAGCGCTAAAGTGTGAGAGATCAAATTCAGTCTGATAGCAGTTGTTTTTTCATTCTTTTACTCCATATTTCTTGTATATATTTAAATATTGTATCCATTGCATAATTCATTAGTTTTGAAACAAAGCAATGTTACCCTTTTTTTTCAGAAGAACATCTCATGTAACAATAGCGCTAACATGCAGATAAAACTTTAAAAAATCAACCCAAAAAATTGTGAATATTACCCTCCCAAAAATATGAGAGAATGTTAAGGGCACTTAGAAGAAGCTGTAAACGAAATTTGGTGACAATTAGAGACCACCTATTATTCTTATGAGAGTTACGCTGATGTTCTAAATTTTGTTGATATGTTTGGTCGGAGGGTAGAGAGCACAAATCCAACTTTCCAACGTTAGTAGTTTAGATTCAGTTCTTTTTAATTACCCCACCCACTGCTTTGCTTACCAATTTCAGGGAGATCTGAACCTTCATTTCATGCATTTTTCTAGATTGAAACAATTAAATTCTAGTCAATTTAATTGGTGGTTGGGTTCATGGTGTGCTTCTCAATTATATTTGGTTGTTTACATTAAAAAGTGACCCTTATATGTTCAGAGACATGATAAATCTTGTCGTAGGAGTCAAAGTTTTCATAAAATGCCTGAAAATTACCCTTTTTTTAATCTTTTCCAGATGCACCCTTTTACTCAAAGGATGTCGACGATCCTGACGAGCTGTCCTCGTCAGACACGGACGACTATGACGCCCTTTTTATCTAGTTGCTTAACAAGTAAAGTTAAATTCTGATTAAAGCCCAAAAAACGGCCAAAATAGGGCCATTTCCAGAGGTTTTCGTAAAATTGTATCGCCGGTTGCCTATCTGCCCCTTAGGAACAGTGGCTGCAGAGGTCAGCGCAGCGTCTACCTTTTTTTTTAAAAAAAAGCAAGAAAAACGGCCGAAATAGGGCCATTTCCAGAGGTTTTCGTAAAATTGTGTCGCCGGTTGCCTATCTGCCCCTTAGGGGCAATGGCTGCAGGGGTCAGCGCAGCGTCTACTTTGAGAAGGCGTAGCGGGAAAACTATAAGAGCTAGAGACTCCCCGTTTTTTGCGTTATGTTCGTTGAGTAGTGTACAATAGCCGATAGAAAAGGTCGTTTCTCGAAAATCCGGTTCCATAGTGTCTAAAAATGCGAAAGACGAAAATTGACACTTTTTCACTTTACAAAACTTGAGATTCAACCTCAAATAATTTCCAAACGGGTAGAGATATTTTAAATCTGAAAACGGCATCGTGTTCAGCACATCCGAATTAGTCGGAAACGAGTGCTCGATCAACAACATCGAACCACTGGGTGTCAGTGGACCAATTTGGCCAAATTAACGTAGAGTTCCGAAAATTTGGACTAAAATTGGCCATAGCGGGCGTTTGCACGGTCGGATCAAATGTCTCTGCGACTCAAAATGCTCAGAATGGACCCTAGAACAACTGTACAAAATTTGGTAGATGAGTCATTAAGTGCAGTATTCACCGATCTGGGCTGCAGTTGCCACCGGACTATCACGCCAACGCACTGTTTGCTCATCGACGTGTTTGTACCGCTCGCAGGGATGTTTTCGCGTCTCGGCCAGCCAAGGTTCGGCCGGGCGTTTTCCATAGGGCGGGTCAGGGGTCGCCTCGGCTCAGCTGCGGCCTTTCCGAGGTGCCCTTTGGCCTGTAGTGGTACCAAAGCGTCTCGTCCGGCTTCGGGGAGATTACCCGGGGTCGGGCGGGGCGCCGCGGGAAAGGGCGGTCCAGCGCGGGGATGTGCGGCAGGGGTAGGTTGGCAGCCGTGCGAGCAAGGCGTCGCGCGACGCGCAGCACGGGTCGCTGAGCACTTGGTGACGAGTATCGCAAGGAAGAAGACGGTAAGGGTCACGGCTTGAGCAGCGGGGGTGGTGGATTGTGCATTTCGATACCTACAAGGAAGACACACGTAGTTCTGGGGCCCGAGGCAAGACTAACGTAGTTCTGGGACCCGAGGCAAAACTCAGGTACTTCTGGACCCCTCGGAAAGACTCACGTAGTTCCTATCTTATAACGAAGAAAGTACGTGAGTCTTTCCGAGGGGTCCAGAAGTACGTGAGTTTTGCCTCGGATCCCAGAACTACGTTAGTCTTGCCTTGGGTGCCAAAACTACGTGTGTCTTCCTTGTGGGTATCGATTTGTGAGGTGTGTGACTTTGAGTGATTTAAATTAGAATAGTTATATTAGCCCAAATTGTGTGAATTAAAGTGAACTCGTTCTTCGCCCGAATGGGGCAAACAGCAAGTACCCGAAAATTCGCCCGAATTTGGGTCCATTACTGAGAGATTGCTAATCGCCCAACTCATTTGGCTGGACTACATAAGATGAGCTATTCGCCCAATCCAAAGACTCGGGAGCCCGGGCAGATAGCGGCTTTGGTAGGGGCACCCAAATTTGAGCCATTAGGCAACTCTGCTAAGACCGCCCGATTTGGGCGTACTATGGATGACGTTTTCGCCCAATCCAAAGGTTTATACAGTTTTGAGAGGGCAGCACTGGAAAAACAAAGGTAGGACTTAATGCCTTTCTAGGGGTGTGAAACTTTAATGCCTTTGCAAAGGCACGAAATTGTCCAAAGGCATTAAAATTTAACACCTTTGGGCAGTTTTAATGCCTTTGCAGCGGTGCTAATTTTTAATGCCTTGGTAAAGACATTAAAACCTCTCTCGTCTTACCTTTGTTTTTCCAGGGAGGGGCTAAATTTGCAGATGTTCACCCGAAAATTTTGTACCAAATTCATGCCTATTAAGCAGGGTCACTTTACTGTTTAGTGAGAAAAATATGCAGACCGATAGTTCCAGAGATAACTCTGGCAGCTTTAAGTGTGGTTTGGGTCGAATACGTCATTCATTTAAGGCATTTTAGCGCACAAAACGATTAGCTTTGGGCCAATAGCGACTTAACTGTAAAACGCCCGATTTGGCCGCTCTATATAAGAGTTGCTGTTTGCCCAATTTCGGCAAATAGCGCTGGCAGCTCCACTCGCCCAATTTAGTGGCCGCGGTACACGTTACATACTGAAAAAATCGCGCATTTTGTGAAAGAAGCACCAAAATTTGCAGAGACGTTCTTTAAGGTATAAGAAACAATTCCGTCCGAAGGCCTTTTGAGATTTTCGAACCGTTCAGCCTGTACCGTTCAATTCGTACAACTTGAACACAATGGGATAAGTAGCAGTAACGCAGGCCCTAATTAAGCTAACGAGTGGCGTGGGGTATGTACACCACCTAATTTGATGGTGCCCAACACGATGAAAAGGTCAGTTGGGCGATTCGAACACTTTTGAACACTTCTTTGAACGTTTTTGTACATTTTTGAATGCTGTCATGCCTCGCGGCAGAAACCCTGTAATTTTGACCCTTTAAGCAGTTTTTTTTACATAGTGAAATTCTGACAGGCTAGAGGGTTGTACAGGACCATCTCCCTAGCGTGTACAATCCCGTTCCGAACACTGACTTGAACACTGAGTTGAACAAAATAAGTTGTTTTCAAAGCTAGGTATCAGACACGTCGATTCCATGTGAAATGGGCACGCTAATGACGAATCTGGACACAGAAACAAGGTTTCTCCACTCTGGAACACTTTACTGCTCCGTCCCGAACGCTGACTGGAACACTGAGTTGAACAAAATATTCTGCTTTCAAACAAACCCAGGTATTACACACGACGGTACAGAGAGAAAGGGGCCCACCAATGACGAATTTGGACACAAAAAAAACGTTGGTCTGCTCGGGAACTCTTACCGAACCGTTCTGGAAGCTAGTTGGAACAATGACATCTTTTAAATCTTGAACCCAAAATAGCTTTTTGAATTTAAAAATGTAGAGCCTCCTAAATTAGTACAATATCCCGTAAAATGTTCCAGACTAGATTTCATCGCATTACCTTCCTCTGCCTTTCCTGCTGCGAGAAGAAAACGACTATTATTTTTGATTACAGCCTGGCAACAATTTTAAATACGAAATGTGCGACCGTACTGTGAATATAGACAGCCAAATCAGAAAAGGCAATGCCCTCGCATGTGACAGAACCGTCGCTCTTATTTTCTTGGGTTCCCACTCGCCTTGCCTTACACTGTTAAAAATTCTATACCCCCATGTCTCAGATACTACGGTAAAACCGTTTTGTTTGGTGACGGGACGACAATCTGAAAAATTACGGTGTTTTCCGTGACCAATTCCGTAGTTTCAGTTTCTTGAAACTTCGAAAAAAGTTGAAATACCGGCTTATGTGAAATATACGGTCATAAGTAGTACGGACGAACCGTACCCAATAAAAACGGTCCGGACGCTGATGGAGCACAACTGATGTCATTGCTCTTGAGCCAAAGTACCATTTAAGGTGCCTTACTAAGTTGAATACACTGTCAGAAGTTTTCACGGTAATTAGTACGGTTTTCCCCGTAAATTTTTTACCGTTTTAATAGGGTACGGTTCGTCCGTACTACTTGTGACCGTATATTCCACATAAGCCTGCATTTCAACTTTTTTCGAAGTTTCAAGAAACTGAAACTACGGAATTGGTCACGGAAAATACCGTAATTTTTCAGATATTGTCGTCCCGTCACCAAACAAAACGGTTTTACCGTAGTATCTGGTACATGGGGGTACGGAATTTTTAACAGTGTAAGGCGAGGAGAGTGGGAACCCAAGAAAATAAGAGCGACGGTTCTGTCACATGCGAGGGCATTGCCTTTTCTGATTTGGCTGTCTATATTCACAGTACGGTCGCACATTTCGTATTTTAAATTGTTGCCAGGCTGTAATCAAAAATAATAGTCGTTTTCTTCTCGCAGAAGGAAGGGCAGAGGAAGGTAATGCGATGAAATCTAGTCTGGAACATTTTACGGGATATTGTACTAATTTAGGAGGCTCTACATTTTTAAATTCAAAAAGCTATTTTGGGTTCAAGATTTAAAAGATGTCATTGTTCCAACTAGCTTCCAGAACGGTTCGGTAAGAGTTCCCGAGCAGACCAACGTTTTTTTTGTGTCCAAATTCGTCATTGGTGGGCCCCTTTCTCTGTACCGTCGTGTGTAATACCTGGGTTTGTTTGAAAGCAGAATATTTTGTTCAACTCAGTGTTCCAGTCAGCGTTCGGGACGGAGCAGTAAAGTGTTCCAGAGTGGAGAAACCTTGTTTCTATGTCCAGATTCGATACTAGCGGGCTCCTTTCACACAGAATCGACGTGTCGGATACCTAGCTTTGAAAACAAATAATTTTGTTCAACTCATTGTTCCATTCAGTGTTCGGAACGAAGCGGAAAGTGTTCCAGAGTGGAGAAACCTTGTTTCTGTGTCCAGATTCGTCATTAGCGTGCCCATTTCACATGGAATCGACGTGTCTGATACCTAGCTTCGAAAACAACTTATTTTGTTCAACTCAGTGTTCAAGTCAGTGTTCGGAACGGGATTGTACACGCTAGGGAGATGGTCCTGTACAACCCTCTAGCCTGTCAGAATTTCACTATGTAAAAAAAAACTGCTTAAAGGGTCAAAATTACAGGGTTTCTGCCGCGAGGCATGACAGCATTCAAAAATGTACAAAAACGTTCAAAGAAGTGTTCAAAAGTGTTCGAATCGCCCAACTGACCTTTTCATCGTGTTGGGCACCATCAAATTAGGTGGTGTACATACTCCACGCCACTCGTTAGCTTAATTAGGGCCTGCGTTACTGCTACTTATCCCATTGTGTTCAAGTTGTACGAATTGAACGGTACAGGCTGAACGGTTCGAAAATCTCAAAAGGCCTTCGGACAGAATTGTTCCTTATACCTTTAAGAACGTCTCTGCAAATTTTGGTGCTTCTTTCACAAAATGCGCGATTTTTTCACGTACCTCGGCCACTACAGGACGTGCGGAAATCAAACGTCGAGCTGCGGCAATCCAACATACTGCCCAGCGACCGCAAATCCAACGTGAACCCGCTCCAATCGTCACATGCCCTTAACGTTCATTCAGTATCCTTAAACGTCTTGAAAAAGTGCCCTGTGCCCTAAGAGTGAATTCCATTGCCATTGTTGCTACATCCGTCCCGTGTGAAATACTTATTTTTTCACACGCCGGTTGAAAAGCCAAACAGCTGCGCTAGCGGATATCAGGTCCCCGTCTCGATTGGCCTTTTAGGCACGAAGTAGCCTTATGGTTTTGTGTCAGGATGCGATATTAGCACGGCCCCTTACCTAAATCCAGATTTTTCTATAGGATTTTGATGAGACTTGGCAGAGAGGTAGAACTCGATCTCCTTAGTTCACTGCTGAAGTGCCAGCCCAAACTTAGCGACCAATTTTGAGAAATTTCGATCTAAAATCTCTGTTTCTATGGTAATACTCGACTTGTCTCGGGAAAACAGCGTGGAAAGGGGAGCCGAGCCGAGACGCCATTGTCGCGGCTCCTCGACCCCTCGGCGCGCCGCGCAGGGGATGAGGACCGGCGGGGCCGGGGACTTGTTGATTCTACTCATGCACAGTAGTTCCAAAAATAAAACTTCGAACGACATGTTAGAATAAAAATGTAAAAGCGGTTTTTGAATGCCCATTGCACAACGAACGTACAGTTCAAAAATCAAGCTGATCGGACAATTTTTACGGAGAGACGAACTTCTAAATCGATTGAGCTAGAAAGCTAAAATTTTGCATGTGACCCGCTGAACTAGCGACCCTGAAATAAAACAAATTCAATAACATGACCCATAAGGCTAGAATTTTTAAAGTAAATTTCTACTTAAACCATCATCTACCGAAGTATTTAGTGAAACTAAAGCATTAACGAACTTCGTGCCTACCAGGATTTCCTGAAATCGTATTTTAATTTCACGAATGAAGAACGAGCTTAGGGTTTTCCAGGGCCCATGTCATTTACTAATTTACGTATCCAAGGCCAAGGATCATGCCAGTCCAATATACCTAATTCACCATAACTACACGTAAATTAGTAGTCAACTGCCGTGAAATGCTCAGGCGACGGGAATTTAATTGTCAACAATAACTCTTTCCTCATCCACAACTCACCAAAAGCATAAAAATGATATAATTGTAAATTTATAAGGGGATTTTTAAGAAATCAAAAATTGAATCGAAAATCGATTTTAAGGACAAAAAATCGATTTTTACATAAATGGATTTCTTACTTTCGATTTTTGAATCGACGAATCGAAAATCGATTTCGTCCATCGATCTACCAACCCTAATTCAGCAGACCACGGCATCCCACCAAAGATGCAATGTACACGTAAATAATCACTCATATTCACTCCTTGACCTTTCACACGCAACAGGTAGGGACAGAAACTCATTCAAAGGAGCCACATTTTTTCCCACGAGAACACACATAGCAATGCACAATATTTTCCAACACACAGACAATTCTTGAGGTCACACACATCACTGTACTTACATAAAGTTCCGCAAGTGCCTCGGCGTCGCCGATGCACTCGAACTGAGACATCGATACGCAGTTTTCTGTAGCAGACATGTGAGATACAAAAAATAAGTAACATGGATACAAAATTTTGTAATTTGTCAAAAATGTTACAAAATTCCGTATCCGTTACAAAACAATGTACATGTTACAGGATACTGTAACACTCAAAACAATTTTCTATATCACGCGATAGAGAATTCTGTAACGTGGTTTGAGTGGTGGGGGAAAGGCATTGGATGCGCCGGATGCATGACACTTGTCTCCGGAACGACTTCTTGCAGGTAGCCCCGGTAGGGCGACCTCGCGAACCACGGGTCTCGGTTTCAAATCTCGGTAAGATACAGGAATAAAACTTCAGTTACTTTCTGTTGAATACGTAACTGTGAGATGAGGCACAGGAAAAGGTAGAAAGAAGAGAGGGTCGAAAAATACGATTTTCAAACACGAAAGTAGTTCTGTATCACGTGCTACAGAATTTTGTAACATCGTTACAGATTTTTTTCTGTATCATATCTGATACAGATTTCTGTAACTTGTGTTGTACAAATTACTGCGTAACAATGTTACAGAATTTTGGATTGATTTTTTTTTAGAGTGCGCGGCTTACCGGACCTGTCGGCGAGTTTCCTAAATTGAACGTTTCTGGGCCGTCTCGCCAACGCCGTTGTCAATACGTGGTTATTTTACCAGTGTCATTTAATTCTATTCGCCCAAATTGGGGCTATCAGTTTTCCATTCGCTATTCGCACAAATCACGCCCGTAATATAATATAATGTAATATTATATTATAATAATAATAAATAATAATAATAATACTAATAATAATAATAATACCGAGGGGTCGACCACTTGGATATTCCATGTACACATTTAAAAATATTCCAAAAATATTCCAAATATTCCAAAAATATTCCAGATATTCCAAGATATTCCAGATATTCCAAATATTCCAAAAATATTCCAAATATTCCAAAAATATTCTAAATATTCCAGATATTCCAAAAATATTCCAAATATTCCAAAAATATTCCAAATATTCCAAAAATATTCCAAATATTCCAAATATTCCAAAAATATTCCACATATTCCTGCTGCTATTCCACATACTCCTGATTATCCGAATTCTATATAATCCACCAGTATTCCAGGTATTCCAATATAATCTTCGGTGGTTACACCATACAGAGGTGGTAGTCATAACATTCTTCCTAGTAGACCCCTGGGTATGGACATGGACATGATGTTCGAACGCTCGGCGACCAGCAGCAACAGAATCGTGACCTAGAGCATAGTTGTCAGTGTCGTGAAAGCGTCAATGGCGACGCTGAAATTGGACTGATTTTTGTAGCATGTGCGTGACCAAAATGAGGCCGGCTGGAGCTTCCGAACCCAGCAATATACGAGCTTAGCTGAGGCTGAGCAGCATGGAACATAGGGATATGAGGCGAGCATGAGGGGGCGGATTGCAAATGCAAAATGCAGCCCATGGGCTGGGCCGGCCGGTTGCTTTACCCCGCAGTCGGCAGATCGGGCGCCGGGCGGGGGGCTCGTTACTGATAGACTTATAAAGCCAACAGAACCAACCCATGGTTCACGATAGCGAGATCAGGAAAGTTGAGCTCGCTGCCGTAAACGATCCTCAAAGTAGGGTATTTGACAGTCCTTGAGGATTGTGTTCCACCAGAGAAGCTTTCTGGGTTGAAAAATTGTTCCGGTCATTTTAATATTCAATTTTTTTGCAGGTATTCCAACCTAGTCCAGATATTCCAACGTATATTCCAGATATTCCAAAAATATTCCAAAAATATTCCAAATATTCTAAATATTCCAAATATTACAAATATTCCAAAAATATTCCAAATATTCCAAAAATATTCCAAATATTCCAAAAATATTCCAAATATTCCAAAAATATTCCAAATATTCCAACATTTTCCAAATATTTCACCCTGATTTTCTGAATTATACCAGGTGGCTGACGGACGCCGTGCACTTTTTGTACTATGCAACCCTCCCGCATACCGCTCCATCCGGGACTGCAAACCCACCAGGCGCTGGGGACCGGCTCCAAGCCTGGACGCTCCGCTCCGACACTGTTGTTGCAGCGAACGCCCCGAAAGGGCCCTCTCGCGGTTCGCGCGGTCTACGGTAGGGCGTTCCTTGGGGGAGGTTCGCGGTTTCGCGAGCGTAACCCGCGAGCCCGCCGGGAAAGTTCGCGGTCCGCGCGTCCTGCCGCGCAGGAATCTCGAGTACCGCGGATCCTCTGTGGGTCCTTTGCGGACTGCGAGCAACCCACGAGAAGGATCCGCGGACCTCGACCTTCCCCGGCGGAGGATCTGCGGTTCGGGAGATACCCCCACGGAGAGACTCGCAGACCGCGAGCTCTTCCGGCGGACTCGCGGGTTACTCCAGAGAAACCGTGACCCCGGTAACGCCCCGCCGTAGACCGCGTGAACCGCGAGAGGGCCCTTTCGGGACGATGGCTGCAACATCAGAGCCGGAGCGGAGCGTCCAGGCTTGGAGCCGGTCCCCGGCGCCTGATGGGTACACACTAAAATACAAGGGACAATTTTGTTCTTAATTGAGCATGAATCCGTGCATACGCAACATGTGTACGATTTCTTTCCTAAATAAAGAAGTAAAAGTGCACTATTGTGCAATTTTATTCCATAACTAATCACGAAATCGTACACATGTTGCGTATGCACGGATTCGTGCTCAATTAGGTACAAAAATTGTCCCTAGTATTTTAGAGTGTATGCAGTCCCGGATGGAGCGGTGCGGGCGGGTTGCATTGTACAAAAAGTGCACGGCGTCCGTCAGCCACCTGGTATATAATCCAACAGCATTCCAGGTATTTCAACAAAATCTACGGTTGATTACATCATACAGAGGTGGTAGTCATAACAGCCTCCCTAGTAGACCCCTGGCTATGGACATGGACATGATGTTCGAACGCTCGGCGACCAGCAGCAACAGAATCGTGACCTAGAGCATAGTTGTCAGTGTCGTGAAAGCGTCAATGGGGACGCCGGTTGCTTCACCCCGCAGTCGGCATCTCGGGCGCCGGCACCGGGCGGGAGGCTCGTTACTGATAGACTTATAAAACCAACAGAACCAACCCATGGTTCACGATAGCGCGATCAGGCAAGACGAGCCCGCGGTCGTATACGATCGACAAAGTAGTGTATTTGACTGTCTTTGAAGATTGTGTTCCACCAGAGAGAAGATTTCTGGGTTTAACATTTGTTCCGGTCATTTAAATATTCCAATTTTTTTTTGCAGATATTCCAAAAATATTCCAGATATTCCAAAAATATTCCAGATATTCCAACATATTCCCGATATTCCGAAAATATTCCAAATATTCCAACATATTCTCGATATTCCAAAAATATTCCACATATTCCAAAAATATTCCAAATATTCCAGATATTCCAAAAATATTCCAAATATTCCAACATTTTCCAAATATTTCACCCTGATTTTCTGAATTATACCAGGTGGCTGACGGACGCCGTGCACTTTTTGTACTATGCAACCCTCCCGCATACCGCTCCATCCGGGACTGCAAACCCACCAGGCGCTGGGGACCGGCTCCAAGCCTGGACGCTCCGCTCCGACACTGTTGTTGCAGCGAACGCCCCGAAAGGGCCCTCTCGCGGTTCGCGCGGTCTACGGTAGGGCGTTCCTTGGGGGAGGTTCGCGGTTTCGCGAGCGTAACCCGCGAGCCCGCCGGGAAAGTTCGCGGTCCGCGCGTCCTGCCGCGCAGGAATCTCGAGTACCGCGGATCCTCTGTGGGTCCTTTGCGGACTGCGAGCAACCCACGAGAAGGATCCGCGGACCTCGACCTTCCCCGGCGGAGGATCTGCGGTTCGGGAGATACCCCCACGGAGAGACTCGCAGACCGCGAGCTCTTCCGGCGGACTCGCGGGTTACTCCCACTGTTAAAAAAATTCGTTGTAATTTTACAAACATTGTTGGCAATTATTTACACAATCCAATGTTTGTAAAATTACCAACTGAAACAATTGTAAAATATTTTGCAAACATGTTCTGAAAATTGGGAATCTACGATATTAAAAATGCAAACGTTGATTTAAATTTTCAATGCAAGCTGGTTTGTAAATTTGCAAACAAATATAAGAAATTTAGCCATAGAGAACTCAAAATCACCAGAAATAATGATATCTGTTAGTAAATTTCTCGGGGGTTGTTAAGCTACAACGCGCAGTTCCGAGAGAAGAACTCGAAACTGCTGCCTAAGTTGCATGAGATTATATAAATTGTGTGATACGCACATCACTTCAGATATACTGTCATCGGCCTGGGCGCCGGAGGGTCGATGTGCTCGCGTCATGAGTGGTCAGCGAGAACGGATTTAAAACTCATGCAAAATTTTTAATATTTTTAAAAGTTGAAAAGGAATACTGCTCGCAAATCAAGAAAAGACTGTTCTATCCGATTATCAATATTTCCGAAGCGGAATTTCAGAAATTTAATGGATAATTGACATGTTAACGAAAAAGTATCAGACACCCAGTCCATACGCCATCTGGTGGCAAACAAGGGAAGAACACTTCACTATGCAGGACATGAGCAAGATACTCTTTCTTGCGAAAATAACTCAGGTCTGGGATTGGCTAGTAGGGACGCGGCGGGAGAAGAATGCACGTTTAAAATGTGCGGCTTGCAAAATTCGAATAAGAACTGGGAAAATTGCGATCAGTTTTCAAATTTCTGATTGAGTGATCATAATTTTAAAATCTCGAGTCACAAAATTACAAATGATTTATAATTTTCAGAACACAGTTTTGAATTTTCACAAAAAGAGTTATGAATTTTTATATTTAATTGTAAAATTAGTAATGTTATGAAATTTCACAACCACATTTACAATTTTACAACAGATTTTGATCTGAAATTTCAAAACTATTTTAACAGTGCCAGAGAAACCGTGCCCCCCCCCCCCCCCCCGGTAACGCCCCGCCGTAGACCGCGTGAACCGCGAGAGGGCCCTTTCGGGACGATGGCTGCAACATCAGAGCCGGAGCGGAGCGTCCAGGCTTGGAGCCGGTCCCCGGCGCCTGATGGGTACACACTAAAATACAAGGGACAATTTTGTTCTTAATTGAGCATGAATCCGTGCATACGCAACATGTGTACGATTTCTTTCCTAAATAAAGAAGTAAAAGTGCACTATTGTGCAGTTTTATTCCATAACTAATCACGAAATCGTACACATGTTGCGTATGCACGGATTCGTGCTCAATTAGGTACAAAAATTGTCCCTAGTATTTTAGAGTGTATGCAGTCCCGGATGGAGCGGTGCGGGCGGGTTGCATTGTACAAAAAGTGCACGGCGTCCGTCAGCCACCTGGTATATAATCCAACAGCATTCCAGGTATTTCAACAAAATCTACGGTTGATTACATCATACAGAGGTGGTAGTCATAACAGCCTCCCTAGTAGACCCCTGGCTATGGACATGGACATGATGTTCGAACGCTCGGCGACCAGCAGCAACAGAATCGTGACCTAGAGCATAGTTGTCAGTGTCGTGAAAGCGTCAATGGGGACGCCGGTTGCTTCACCCCGCAGTCGGCATCTCGGGCGCCGGCACCGGGCGGGAGGCTCGTTACTGATAGACTTATAAAACCAACAGAACCAACCCATGGTTCACGATAGCGCGATCAGGCAAGACGAGCCCGCGGTCGTATACGATCGACAAAGTAGTGTATTTGACTGTCTTTGAAGATTGTGTTCCACCAGAGAGAAGATTTCTAGGTTTAACATTTGGTCCGGTCATTTAAATATTCCAATTTTTTTTGCAGATATTCCAAAAATATTCCAGATATTCCAAAAATATTCCAGATATTCCAACATATTCCCGATATTCCGAAAATATTCCAAATATTCCAACATATTCTCGATATTCCAAAAATATTCCACATATTCCAAAAATATTCCAAATATTCCAGATATTCCAAAAATATTCCAGATATTCCAGATATTCCAACTGGAATATATTCCATGTACACAAAAATTTCAAGTGGTCGACCCCTCGAATAATACAATATATATATGTAACCAATTATATTACGTTTTTGTGCGTCATAGCTCGTCCTAAGCTTTCCACCCAAATTGGGCGAATGGAACTGCTTGAGCTAACCGCACAAACGTCTTGGTCTTTGGGCTTCCAGCCCTCCCGAAGCCCGAAGCCGTCCACCCTAATTAGTGGCCGAGGTACGTGAAAAAATCGCGCATTTTGTGAAAGAAGCACCAAAATTTGCAGAGACGTTCTTAAAGGTATAAGGAACAATTCTGTCCGAAGGCCTTTTGAGATTTTCGAACCGTTCAGCCTGTACCGTTCAATTCGTACAACTTGAACACAATGGGATAAGTAGCAGTAACGCAGGCCCTAATTAAGCTATCGAGTGGCGTGGAGTATGTACACCACCTAATTTGATGGTGCCCAACACGATGAAAAGGTCAGTTGGGCGATTCGAACACTTTTGAACACTTCTTTGAACGTTTTTGTACATTTTTGAATGCTGTCATGCCTCGCGGCAGAAACCCTGTAATTTTGACCCTTTAAGCAGTTTTTTTTTACATAGTGAAATTCTGACAGGCTAGAGGGTTGTACAGGACCATCTCCCTAGCGTGTACAATCCCGTTCCGAACACTGACTTGAACACTGAGTTGAACAAAATAAGTTGTTTTCGAAGCTAGGTATCAGACACGTCGATTCCATGTGAAATGGGCACGCTAATGACGAATCTGGACACAGAAACAAGGTTTCTCCACTCTGGAACACTTTCCGCTTCGTTCCGAACACTGAATGGAACAATGAGTTGAACAAAATTATTTGTTTTCAAAGCTAGGTATCCGACACGTCGATTCTGTGTGAAAGGAGCCCGCTAGTATCGAATCTGGACACAGAAACAAGGTTTCTCCACTCTGGAACACTTTACTGCTCCGTCCCGAACGCTGACTGGAACACTGAGTTGAACAAAATATTCTGCTTTCAAACAAACCCAGGTATTACACACGACGGTACAGAGAAAGGGGCCCACCAATGACGAATTTGGACACAAAAAAAAACGTTGGTCTGCTCGGGAACTCTTACCGAACCGTTCTGGAAGCTAGTTGGAACAATGACATCTTTTAAATCTTGAACCCAAAATAGCTTTTTGAATTTAAAAATGTAGAGCCTCCTAAATTAGTACAATATCCCGTAAAATGTTCCAGACTAGATTTCATCGCATTACCTTCCTCTGCCCTTCCTTCTGCGAGAAGAAAACGACTATTATTTTTGATTACAGCCTGGCAACAATTTAAAATACGAAATGTGCGACCGTACTGTGAATATAGACAGCCAAATCAGAAAAGGCAATGCCCTCGCATGTGACAGAACCGTCGCTCTTATTTTCTTGGGTTCCCACTCTCCTCGCCTTACACTGTTAAAAATTCCGTACCCCCATGTACCAGATACTACGGTAAAACCGTTTTGTTTGGTGACGGGACGACAATATCTGAAAAATTACGGTATTTTCCGTGACCAATTCCGTAGTTTCAGTTTCTTGAAACTTCGAAAAAAGTTGAAATGCAGGCTTATGTGGAATATACGGTCACAAGTAGTACGGACGAACCGTACCCTATTAAAACGGTAAAAAATTTACGGGGAAAACCGTACTAATTACCGTGAAAACTTCTGACAGTGTATTCAACTTAGTAAGGCACCTTAAATGGTACTTTGGCTCAAGAGCAATGACATCAGTTGTGCTCCATCAGCGTCCGGACCGTTTTTATTGGGTAAATTGAACGGTACAGGCTGAACGGTTCGAAAATCTCAAAAGGCCTTCGGACAGAATTGTTCCTTATACCTTAAAGAACGTCTCTGCAAATTTTGGTGCTTCTTTCACAAAATGCGCGATTTTTTCAGTATGTAACGTGTACCGCGGCCCGCGCATGTCCGTCTGCTCGTCGCATCAGCAGACGACGTGGTGGCAGGTGAGTCCTCTGGCCAGGGGTTTTGAAAAACGGTAGCAGGCTCTGATTGGGTCTAGCAGAAACTTTGAAAATGAGCGCACCCTGGCGGCGGGACACGGCCGTGGCTTGTCCTGCCGCAGCGCGCCATTCCCTCTCAGAGCGTCATAAAGGTCAGAAGCATGTCCGACCTGTCCGACGAAGTGATGGACTTCTGCCTCGGCGACGCCGAGTTTGAGGAGATGACTGACCTCTATGTAAGTACAGTGATGTGTGTGACCTCAAGAATTGTCTGTGTGGTGAAAAATATTGTGCATTGCTATGTGTGTTCTCGTGGGAAAAAATGTGTCCCTACCTGTTGCGTGTGAAAGGTTAAGGAGTGAATATGAGTGATTATTTACGTGTACATTGCATCTTTGGTGGGATGCCGTGGTCTGCTGAATTTCGGAATTGGCTGACGGTCCTCAGCTGTTAAAAGTTGGCTCTTAATCGTGAAAATCGCGTTTTCGGCCGACTTTGCCCCCTGAGACTTTTTTGGGCTGTACAGGTAGGGCGATTTCGGTGAAAGGGTTGTGTTGTCGGGTCACCAGAGCACCCTTTGCGACCCTCGGATCGACTCCAGAACCCTAGCCCAAAAAAGTCTCGCATAGGGTTCGAGAATTACCGGTAATTTTGGTTTTGAGTAAAAAACCCGAGTAAATTTCGGTAAAGTACTGTTTTTTTGAGTAAAAAACTCTTAGACGCACATTTTCAAGAAATTCGACGGTTTAACGATTTTTGAAGGTCAAATTGATGTTTACCAATGGTTACCTGACATAACGCAGCGTGCTCTCATCCAAGTTCAACCCATTTTAAGGCTCTACTACCACTGAAAATCTACGAGTCATAATTCTCGCCCCCAGACGAGACGAATTTGAGGGTAATTTTATTTCTCTCTGGGAGAGTGAGAATGTTTTCCTCGCTCTTTATGAGAAAGAATTTTGAGACCTCGCCCTAATAAAGTGAGAATTCGTGCTCAAATTAAGCGAGGTTAAAAAATCCTTACTCAAATAGAGCGAGGCTAAAAAAAACATCTCGCTCGAAAAGAGAGAGATTAAAAATTCTCACTCCAATTTAGCATGGGAAAGTGTCCTCTCCCATTTTCGGTGCGAAATCGGATTCCAGGGTTTGCAGTGACCTCTCTGTGTGTCTAAGTCGTCTGTCATTTCCTTTAGACGCCAACTTGTAGTTTTGAGTGCTACCTACACGCCGCGCTTATGTCGCGGTGGTCGGGTGGACGGTGGTGTTGAGACGTCGGGAGGCGGGAGAACAAGCGTGGCTGGTTATCTAACTTTCCAAAATTTAATGTGAATAAATTTTGATGGTTAAGCTTTAGATCTTGCTTCGTTTTATCCTTTAATATCTGTCTCAGTACGAGAATGCCTATTTTTTTTTAATGTCGACATGACTTCGTGTTGTCATCATTCATTTAAAAATCAAGTTTTAGCCTAACTTTGTCTTAGCTTCAACGACACTAATTTCAAAAGATTCAAATGACAAGTGCCCATTTTTTAATTGATTTAAATAACGAGTTTGCTTTTAAACTACATTTTATTTGAAAACTATGTAGCTCCCCCACCACTCCCCCCACCCACCCCGCGCCTGCAGCCCCTGCCCCTTCTTCTAGTAAATAGACCCAATGTATCGCCATGTCTTAGCCTCCCGGTACAATTGTGGCTTTGAACAAGGTTGGGATGCGTTTTAAAATCGACAATGCGCAAAGGCGGAAGTTGGGTTTTTCTAGGGAAGCCGTACGGCCAAGGTGAGAATGTGAGGGACCTCAATTAGTGAACGCGACACTGTGCAACAATGGTATTATGCGTGGCGAAGTACTTTTGGTGTCTTTTGCGATCCAGAGTAAACTACTTTTTGGGCAAAAGTAGAAAACTGTAAATTACTGGTTTTTTTTACCGAAATTTACTCGAAATTTACTTTGCCCTCGAACCCTAACACACACCGGACACTTGCGGTTAATACTACCAACCAAACCTACCAAGATCTAATGCTTTACTCCAGCATTAGACAAAAAAGTAATTGTTAAAAAGGTTTTTTCTTTACTGCAAATATTTTCAAACGCCTTCACGATATAGTATATAGATTTCCGTCCTCTTTTTCCCCCTCATTGGTACGTCACGTGAGTAGTTGATTTGTCTGGCCTGGCATGCACTTTTCCCGCGCTCTTATCACATTGACTGCGCTCGCAAGGTACGTAGACTGAAAATGTGTTACAAAATTAATTAATGATCACAATGTCAAAGAGAACACGAAGATTGGTTTTTATTAGTGACACAATTTCACCGCAGCCATGGAGGCAGTGCATTGGGGTAGCCTTGAGTCGTATATGAAGACTCATGGGTTAGCCCCTGAACTGCTGCATAACCTCCCTCTGTCAAGTGCTGGTTTATCGGCAACTAGACTTTACATTTTTGTAGATGCCACGCCACCGCCCTAAACGACGTGGGCGTCCCTCCAACTCTAATCAGCTGCCATTGATGTACGCTGTGGCGCCTACCCACTTGCCCCTGTTACCATACCCATACCATGCCCCTTATGGTACAATGACGCTCCAGCCGTACCATAACTGGTACGTGCCACCGGCAGCACCCTGGGTAGTGTCAGCCCCTGTGGTTACCGATACTGCTCCCGTGGCTGCTGCTGAGGGAACTCCTCCTGCTCCAGTTGCCAGCAACGGCAACCCTTTGCCTGGACGCTGCTGCTGAGGGAACTCCTCCTGGGCCGGCACCAGCTCCTGCTCCAGTGCCAGCAACGGCAACCCTTGGCCCGGACGCTGCTGCTGAGGGAACTCCTCCTGGGCCGCCACCAGCTCCTGCTCCAGTGCCAGCAACGGCAGCTGTCTCGGGTCCACCAGCAGCGCCTCTCCCTCCACACCGCAGCAGGTCTCCGTCTCCCTCCAACAGCATCATTTTAATTTTGGACTCCGACTCAGAAAATGATCGTGACTATGAAATTTTCTATGAAGATGATGCAGACTTTGGAATTGGTCCAGCCTTTGGTCATGATGCTGACCATCGGATCCATATGGCACAGGTACGCTCAATCTCTCATTGCATTTCCATCCCTGGATAAAGTATCCTCTCCAAATTAACCATTTACTTTTGCATCTCTAATGATCTTATTTTGGATGCTCTTTGTGTGGGGGAGGGACAAAAAAATGGTCATTTCTCAGACACATTAAGCCTCTTGCATGGTAAAATAATAATCTAAAATGTAAAAATGTTAATAATTTTGCTTTATTTGTTAATGTAACTGGCAAGCTTTAACTTCATAGCTGGTTTGCGGATGGAAATTTCTTCCTTTTTTAAAATTGTCATATACCATAAAAAAAGTTTGCGCATCCTTATCAAGTGGCTCTACGTGGAGGAAATTCTTGAGTGAAGAATAATTTTGTTGAAGGGAACTTTTCACCAGAGCACCTGCTTGGAGAATTTGCTTTCTGGCTAATTGTATTCCTAACTTGCAAAGTGTATGTGATCTAAAACAATATATTTATCATTCCTTTGACAGTGTGATGGGGACCGTTGCCAGTTTGTGGTGGAAGCTGGCAGTCTCGAGGAAGGTAAACTAGACCCCACTGACATATTGATGTAAATGGCTACACAATGCAACTGCACCACATGTCTTTTTCCCAATCAGACTCTTGCACGATCTGCTGTGAAGAATATGTAGATGCTAAGTTCATTGGCATCCTCCACAACTGCCACTGCTTTAGATGGTGCTATGTGTGCGCGGAGAGACTGCTTGCGATGGACCACAGATGTCCAAGGTGTCGCAGAGCCATCACAGCAGTGACGTCTCAACTTTACCATGCCGCCCTACTTGTCTGATAAGAGTAAATCCGTTCTAAATAAATCTAGAGTCGAAAAGTATTTTTCTCTCAAAACTACCACCTCTAGTGTTAAGTTCAAGAATACAAATTTCTGATTGCTCTTAGTCATAATGTCTTGTCAATCGCAAAACAGCTGTGAATGTGATGACACAATCTACTCACAAAAGTAAGTCTCAGAATTTGGTCCAGCCCTCTGAACTCTTTGATATTGGGTTATTACCTTAAGTAATTGAAATGTTTTCTCATTGATGAATTTCAATGAGCACAACAGATTATGAGATCACTCCACTACTAATTACTTACTTTATACATGTGAAACTTAACAATTCACTTTAAATTCTGTAGGTACAATATTTCCAAAATGAAGAAGACATGTTAATGCCAAAACAGCGAAGACACTCCAACAGAACTGAATACTGCAGCGCTTGAGAGATTTGAGCCTTTTTCTTGGGCCTAAAAACTAGCCAATTCTTGCCCTCCAAGTTTCTATGGAATCTTCCATTTCTTCTAAAACAAAGTCAAGATAGGAAAATAATGGGTCATGGCATTTGTCGGAAGAACCAACACAGGGAAAACTTACCGAATCTTGCGAATATATTAATGAGACGTTTGATACTACACTCGTTGGCAAAACAAATACTTTTGGTGTGACTACTGCGTGATCTTAAGTATATAGTTGGTGCAGTATTGCTTCGCCCTAAGTCAATATGGGCACGCTTGTTTACGCGACGACGACTATAAAGCAGGGAAAACCAAAAGGGACAAAACGAGGGACAAAGCAGCCAACCAATGACGGTACACGCAAACATTTTCCCGTGTATTTCCTTTTGAAAGAGTTTTTTTAGAATTTTAAAATCTTGTAAGTGGGTTATAGCGTATTCTAAATGTTTTAAGAGAGTCGGGGTATGTGATTATCTATTCTTAGGAATAAAATCATATTTCTTTTCCGTTTTAGGTGTCTACTGACAGGGCCCTCCTGTTTTTTTGGATTGGTACTGGTGTTTTGGTTTTACCCGCTCCAACCTGCAAACTAGGCAAGGCGGCGAGTAGCTTTGTGGTGGAACGAACACCGAACTTGATCAGTTTTTAAGTTAAATTAATAACTTTTCCTCGTTGACTGTGGAAATTTCGTAAAACCAGTTCAGGGTTTCTTAAATTTGGATTTGATTACGCTTCTTGCTTTGTGGCCGTTGTCCAACCTCTCTTGGGCCCTCCACGTAAATCACTTCAACTCTCCTTATTTTCTTGTTTTGACGAATTCTGATTCACATTTCATCACTAATTTCATGTTTTGTTTACAGAAAATGGATTTAAGATCGGATCTGGAAAAGAGCATTAAAAATGTGCTGTCGCATCTTGATGAGCTTACTCTGGATACCCTCCTAGACTTTGTAATCAGTCAAGGCGTTAAGAAGATGCAAGATGTAAGACACATGACTATTGATCTGTTAAAAAAACATTTGGACCATGTTGATGCATCGGATTTGCACGAAGAGTGGCAGAATACCTATGGTGAGAGTACTGTCTTAGCCCGAAACTGCTGTTGTATTTCAATGAGTTTGTGATGAGTCGATTACCTTTGGAACCCCTCTTTGAAACAGGCAAGCGTCAAGCAGCTGCTTCTGGGACACATACTAGTTCGAGTGCTGTTGGTTCAAGTGTGATTGATGATCAGCAACCGTCAACTTCAAGAAGCCCACTTGCTACCCTTCAATTGAATGCAAGGCAAGTTCTTAGTGGTCTCCCCAAATTTGACAAGGATTCTCCTTATATGCCATCAAGCGTTAGAAAGGCCATTTGCAACAAGAAAAGACCTACAACTTCAGGAATAGAGGATATGGTTGCAAGAATTGTAGATAGGTGCAGAGATGTGCCTAACTTGAGAAGGTCAATGTTTGACTCGGTTGCCTTGCAAATTGTGAATGACTACCCTGAAAGTTTCAAAGACAGCATTCCTGTAAGTGAGCATGGCAGTGACAGTTTGGCTCAGCAGCTTAAGAAGAAAAACGATAATGATAAGCGCCCATGTGATCGTAACCAGACTGATACAGAGAAGAAAGCTCCAAATATCAAGGAGGCAGTTGGATGCCGTAATTGGAATCCGCCCATACCAGAACATGAGACCGAAGAAAGTTTAACAAAGGTCATGCAAGATCTTATGAAAATGCAAAGAGTATCATCAATAAACTGGGAATGGACCTTTATTAAACGAAAATTAATTCAATCATATTCAATCAAAGGAAAGACATTAATGGAAAATTGGCCGAGGAAGTAAAATCAGGAAAAGCTAGTAGGGAAAGGAAGCGCCAGAATGATTCAGACGATGGTTCAGACAATGGTGACATGGGCACTGTGGATTTATCAATAAGTGAGATTCAAGAGCGGTGGCCATTCCTCTTCACAGCAAGAGGAATAAATATTCACTTTGAATTACTCACTGGCAAGGACTTGACCACAGTGCTTACTGAATATATTGCAGCCAATGGTGACATGGTTATTGAATATCTATCAAAGAAAAGTGATGACCTACTATCAATGAAGATACAGGCTGCACGGGCTGAAGAAAAAGGCTATGGTGGTGTTACCCTTAGTACTCTTCTTCTAATGCTGCTCAAATATTTTAATGAGGAAAGAAAAGCTTTCTCTATTTTCATAGAAGTGAGTAATAGTATCTATATCTATGAAGTCTTGACACAGACAGACATTTTTATTTATTAATTAAAAATTATTTTATATTCCAGAGAACAATAACTGACTTTGAGGAGGTAGATGCAGCTGCAGGCTATACCACTGTAACTCCAGTTCTGATCTTTGCTGGTAAAGTACCTTGTTTAAGACTTGATTCTGTTTCTCTCCAAGAGGATAGATACTAATTTGCTTTACTTCATCCATGTGTTTCATTGTTCTATAGGACCCAACATTTTTGAGTTTGATAAAATTTTCTTTGCCATTGAGAAAAAAGTGCTCCGCACAGTCTCAAATGTTTTGGAAGGAGTCACAATGCTTATGGCATCTTATTTTGTGTTCAACTATACATTCCCCCAGACAAACCGGGTTGCAGACTAGACCCGGGGGGGACCCGGGGGGGACCCGGGGGGGACCCGGGGGGGGACCCGGGAGGGACCCGATTAATCACCGGAGTGTCCCGGGACAGACCCGGGGGGGGACCCGGGTACCTCCCGTGAAACCACGGGGTGGGCCCCGGAGGGACCCGGTAAAGTCCGGTAATGTTCCGGGTAGGTGCCGACGTTTTGCTGTAAGCGCGCCGCCGGCGACCGCCGGGGCCGGTCGCAAGGCTCAGCCATCGGCCGATGCCTGAGGCGGTGGCGGCGCCGTCGCTGCGGTTCGCGGCAGCAAAGCGATGCCGACATAGGCGAGGGAGAGTCCCGAGGTAGAGCCGGGACGACCTTCCCCGGGCCTACCCCGGCCTCAACCGTGGCTCCTACCGGCTCAAGAGCAAAATTTTGCCCTGATACCCCATCGGGCTGTCGGCCAGCTCAGAGCCAGCTCGATCGGACGAGGTTCGTACCTTCCACGCGGTTTAGCCTGACTCCCTTCTGTGACCCACCTGAGCCCCCACCGAGGTTTCATCGGATGGCCTTCGGGCCAGTGCCGGGTCCCTCCCGGGTCCTTCCCGGGGTGTCTCCCGGACCCCTCCCGGGCTGTAACAAGCACGGCTAAAGCTAGGAATAATACACAAACGCTTGGCGCAGCTCCGACGCAGGGAGAGGCAGGGGACGCGCAACCAGCGCAACGTGCCACTTGGCCCGCCGTACAGCTTGGGCAACCATTTTCGCAAGGATGTCTTGCCGGCCTGCCTACACCAAGCCACGGCAGGGGCTCGAGAGGGACTCCTGAGACTCGGTCGCCACCCCGCGCGGAGAGGCGATTGCTGTTCAAATTCAGTATTTGTAGTGTGGTAAATATGGCTTCTCTCTCGCGTAACGCTCTCACTCGCACCACTGCCCTCCAGACCTCTCTCGCGGGCACCGATTGTCGGTCCGGTTGCCAGGGTTCCTCGGCTAGCGCCCTAGGTTTGTGAGTCGAATTAGAGCTGTCACTGCGAGCAGACGTGCTGGTGTCCCTCTTCTTCCACCCCCACTCCCAGATCATCCTCCAGCTCCCTGAGCTCTCCCACAAGGCCGAGATCACAACACTGGTGGCAGCGGTGTTCCTCGAGCCTTCGTGTCCCGCCCCGCTCGGCCCCCGGGGCCATGGAAGGACAAGGTCGCCGTCGACGGTCCCGCGGCCCTCTGCGGAGCCCGTCCCCGCCTGCCGGAGCTGCAGCTGCTGCTAGAGGTTCGTGGGAGGTGCGCTCGCAGGAGGGTGATGGTGCCGGCCGTCCGGGATCCGCGCGCACCGAGCCGCTGCTCGGCGCCCCACCCCAGCGCGAGGATGGGCTTCGCGTCCAGCTGGAGGGTGCTGATGCTGCTCATCCTGGATCTTCGCGCACCGAGCCTGATGACGAGGTACGCGTCCTTCTGCGCGCCCTCGTGGCCTCGCACACGAGCCTCACCTCGCTGTTCGAGCGCACCTCGGCCCTGTCTGGTGCCGCCGCCGCCGCTGGCCCCGCTGCCCAAGCGGGAGCCGCCCGGCCGCCACCCCCGCCGCCCAAGCTGCCCATGTACGACGGGTCATGGGACTACGCCGAGCATGCGGCGCAGTGTGCGGCCGTGCTGAGCGGGCACGACGACCGCACCAAGATCGCCGCGCTCGCCGCCTGCCTCGCGGGGCCTGCTAGGTCGTTCTATACGACCTTTCCGCGGGAATCGACAGGGACCTTCGACCACCTGTCCGCCGCCTTCACGGAGGCCTTCGCCAAGCGGCGGGCCCCCTTCCACGCCTCGGTGGCGTATCGCTCCTGCCGCCAGCTGGCGCGGGAGTCGGCACACGCCTACAGCATGCGCCTGCTGGCCCTGCACCGCCTCCAGCCGGCCGACTGCGCTGGCTCGCCGGCCCAGGTGGTGCACTTCTTCCTGGACGGTCTTCGCGACGAGGCGCTGCGCCGGGACGCCGGGCACCGCGTCTTCCCCTCCTTGGCGGCCGCCATCGACTGGGCGTCGCTGTACGACGGCCCGGAGGACGCGGAGCCTCCCTGCCGTGTCCGAGCTGCGGGCGTCGATGAGGCTGCCTCCGTGCTGGACTCCCGTCTTGACGGCCTGATTGCGGCCGTTAACCAGGTGGTGGCCCGCCCTGCTGCTGCTGCACCAGACCGTGAGGCGGCCCGCGCGGACCCTGCCTCCGCCCCCGCCCCCGGCCGAGGCGCCACGAGAGCGGTCTGTATCAGATGTCACAGACCGGGCCACTTCGCACGAGAGTGCCCAAATCCTCCGGAGTGGCGCGAGCCGTTGCGGCGGGATGAGCGGCGAGACGACCGCCGAGGTCCCCGCCGAGACGACCGGCGTGATCGCAGCCCTCGCCGTGACCGGAGCCGCAGCCGCAGCCGCAGCTCTGACTGGCTCTGACAGGACGCGGCGTCCTGCTGCCGCCGCCTCCGCGGCGTCCGCCCAGTGCCGTGGTCGCAGCCGCCGCCCCCGCCCCGAGGAAGGCGGGAAGCTGGCAGCCGCACCTGCTGATGAGGGCGCCGACCCAGGTCGAGCTCCCGCCCTTCTCTACGGCGACGGTCCCCGCCTCGCTGCCCGCGGCGGACGTCCTTGACGAGCCCCTGCATGTGTCCTGGTAAGAGCCGACATCGGGGCCAGTGAGCCGCATCGGGGCCAGTGAGCCGACATCGGGGCCAGTGAGCCGCATCGGGGCCAGTGAGCCGACATCGGGGCCAGTGAGCCGCATCGGGGCCAGTGAGCCGACATCGGGGCCAGTGAGCCGCATCGGGGCCAGTGAGCCGACAACGGGGCCAGTGAGCCGTCTTCAGAGCCCGTGGGCAGCATTGTGTCCGCCGACCTTGCAGGGTTCATCGACGGGCCTGCTCCCGCCCTGGCCTGCTGCTGGCTCCTGACCGGGGCCTGCCTCACTGCGTGGAGGTCCCGTGGCATCTGGTGCCCTGCCTGTGCATCGACGTCGACGTCGCCCTGTTCAACGGGACGCCAACGTGTCAGGTAGGAGTTGCAGCGGTGCGGACACGCCGTCGCCGTCCTCAAAGCGCCGCCGTCAGCTGCCTGCCGACGCGCCGCCCCCGCCCGACCTCCAGAAGCTGGTGGACACCTGCGAGGACATCAGCCCGGACGAGCGTGGTCAGGTCGCCGCCCTCCTACCGCGGCCCTACCCTCTTCCCACCACGGCGCGACGCTGCTCGGCCCCTGTGATGCGCCGCCCTCCCCTGCTGGGCCGGACAACAATCGTCACGTCACCCAGCAGTCACCTGCGCGAGGTGCGTACGCCGTGCTGCTCGTTCTTAGCTCTGCAGTCAACATGGACGGCGCCCACCCCGCGGAGGTCCGGGTCACGTACTGCTGGGCCAGACGGCACCTGCGGCACCTCCGTCGAGGCGATCAACCCCTGCTGGCCGCGTCATCGGGGAGGTGACGGACGAGGCGCTGGAGGCGCCGCCCGCACGCGCGCCGGTCCACGCCCGGCTGGGGCTTGCCACGCTGCCGCTGCCGCCGCCGCCAGCACCACAGGCGAAGGTGCATTTCCGGCTGGGCTGGAGCCCCGCCGCCCCCAGGCAGGCCCGCTCGCCGGTCCGCGCGCCTGGTTGTGCGCCTGCGCGGGCGCCGCCTGCTGCTGCGCGGCGAGTACCGTCGGTGCCGGAGCCGCCTCGCCGCCGGAACCGCGGTCTCCGGAGCCGCCGTCGCCGCGGGGGCTCACCCACGGCTCACCGGCCCGCGCCAGCGGGCTGCGGCTGCCGGGCCTGCTCACCAGCAGCCCCCACCACAGCGCCGGGTCCAGCGCCGTCAGAGCCATGGAGTGGGCGCCTGCAGGCGCCGGCGAGGGCCCTTCTGTCAGTCTGTCCCCAGCCTAGTCCTGGACACAACTTGCCCACATTGCCCTTCTGCCTGCTCGCTCGCCACCATCATCTACATGCACGAGTTTTCCCCCCTGAGGCCAGTCTACGGGCTGGACGGCGAGGAAACCAGAGGAAACGCGCTGAGTTAATTCTGGCGAGAATTGAGGAGTGCAGCTAAGAAGTGTGAAATTTGTGATGCCTTTTTTATTTCACTGTGGCAGCTCCGGCCGCTTTTCACCGGTGCGTTCGCCGCGTCTCCCTGCCACCTGATTCGTGACTTCCCCCCCCCCCCCCTCCACCCGTCCTACCGCCCCATCCCTCTTCCACCTGGCCTCCCGACTGTTGGCGATACTCCGCGCTCGCAGCCGCCTTCCCTCGACTCATTCCCCCGGGCCTGTGCCGGTCCACGCTGCGACAATACCCTTGCTGTTCGGCTCCCCAACATCACTTCCGCGCTCGTATGTGATTTTACGGAATGCCGAGTCGAGCTGGTTTTCCTCTGCGAGGTTTTCCCCGCTCTTAGACACCAAATGGTGGGCTCGCGCCATTCAGGCTTGCCGTACCCGGAGAGGGATGGAGTGTGGTAATTATGGCTTATCTCTCGCGTAACGCTCTCACTCGCACCACTGCCCTCCAGACCTCTCTCGCGGGCACCGATTGTCGGTCCGGTTGCCAGGGTTCCTCGGCTAGCGCCCTAGGTTTGTGAGTCGAATTAGATCTGTCACTGCGAGCAGACGTGCTGGTGTCCCTCTTCTTCCACCCCCACTCCCAGATCATCCTCCAGCTCCCTGAGCTCTCCCACAAGGCCGAGATCACAACAGTAGGCTGTCAGCATGAGAGAAGGGCAGCCCGGTGACAGGGTGCAGGTGTTGAGCGGGTGGCGCGCACACCCGTCGTCCTGCCCGCATTGACACCTGAGTAGCACGCCCAGCCTAGCCCAGCCCAGCCACTGTTGGTGTAAGTGGCAGTCGAAGACGCTTCAGGATGGCGATGGTCCAGCCGGGGTGGGTTGTCTTCGCAAACTAGGGCCGGCGGGGTCGGTGACGTGCAATGACGTCGACGCCCCACAGGTCCTGGCCCTGGCTGCTACAGGTGACGGTTGCCTTGCCTCCAGCGAGCACTGAACTGGGAGAGAGCGAGGAGCGAGGGGTGCGGCGCCACGGATGGCCACAATGCTACCCTTGTGTCCGCAGCCCCCCCCCCCCCGCCGTCACCTCATAAACGCGCTCCGGGCCCGGCCGCGGGTCGCCTCGCCCGGCAGGGAGCATCGAGTAGGTACAGACCACTGTTTCCCTTGCCTGCAGTCAGTGGTGCCAAGACGATTTTCGCCAGGTGATGCAAGCCGGCGGTACAGGTACACCCACCCATTTATTCCATTCACACCCGGTTATTATCGATTATTGCATTACATCCCTATTTCCTATTTTCGTTATTTTACCAGGACCATTTTCAGGGGCGGATCTAGCTTACAGCAGAGGAGGGGGCTAAACGTGCAGGCTGCCTACTTTCAGGGGACGCTCAACAAACGACTGAAAATGTAATGCTGCAGATATTAGAGTTCCCATTGGAACTGAAACTTTTAAAATTGCTTTTTAAGAATCAGTGCGTACCGTGTAGACCTAAATCCATAAGCTGAATGGCAGAAAGACGAAGTGCCGAGCGAAGGAAGGAAAACTTTTTGATTTTATGTTGTAGTAGGTGTCGTGCAATGGGTCCTGTAGCAATCGTTCAAAAACTGCACGCTAAATCGGGTTAACAATAAGAATGGGCGTTTCCAGGCCGATTTAAACGGGGTCCGACCCCTACAGATTTTGACCAAAATAGGCTTGATTGACTAGTGCTGACTCAAAACCATCCCCAATTTTGGGGGGATTTTTCGGACTTAAGGTGGTAGGAGCGTTTTTTTTTTTTATTTCACTAATCGATAGAGTCTGTTCTCCTGATACACCCTCTTGAACCGTTTTGCTCTGCGACGCTTGGTTTGAGCGTCGCGACGCCTCAAAGTTCGAATTTTTGCCGACTTTCAAACACCTAATAGACCAAACTATAAATCGCAGAGACTTCAAATTTTGGTAGGGTGTAGTTAGCTACTTGGTCCAGGGACTGTGAACTTTTGAACGGTCTAAGTGCACTGATGTGGCTCCTGGAATCCCTTGAAAGTCACCTTATTTCAGATGCCTCTAGCACCAACATCTCTAATCATATTTAAGCGAAAAGTTCACAGTCCCTGCGCCTGTCCTTGCTCTACAAGACCCGCTAAACAGATTTTTGTTCACTCCAGTAGTTTTCTACATTAGGTGTTTGAAGTACACCCATGTTTTGCACCTCCCGCAACCTTTAGAAAGAGACAAGCTGCAGTCGTCTCCGTCGCGCTGAGGGGGGGCTGGGGAGGGAGTGGAGCGGGAGCGGGGGGACAGCACAAAAGAGGCAGGCCTGACCAGGCCTGGCGGGGGAGGCGGCAGCCGGCCGGCTTTGGGCCAGGCCGGAGGGCCCTGCCTCGCCGGCCGGGTCACCGTGACTATAGTAGACTAATCAACGCCCTCTCTAAGTGTTCAACTGTTTCAATTGTATATTCCCGGGGACTCTCACCAAGCGCGGTATTGACAGCCTCCGCGGGGCTGCCATGTACAAGTCTGACAAAAAATCGAGCTTTGATTTCTGTTTGGAACTTGTGGATGGAGCTTCGCCTAAAGCGCAAGCATAATTATTTCTATCAAATCCAGGGGCAGTTAGCGATCACGGAGCGGCAATACTGCATGCTTGTCGTGCTCACTGACTCCTCCAGGATTGATGATTGGCAAGAGGGGGTGGTAAAGGACATATTCGTTGAAAAAATACAGCGAGACGACGAATTATGGACTTCCTACATGTTGAAAAAGCTTACACGGTTTTATATGGACTGCATTAGGGTTCGAGGATTACCGGTAATTTTGGTTTTGAGTAAAAAACCCGAGTAAATTTCGGTAAATTACTGTTTTTTTGAGTAAAAAACTCTCAGACGCACATTTTTAAGAAATTCGACGGTTTAACGATTTTTGGAGGTCAAATTGATGTTTACCAATGGTTACCTGACATAACGCAGCGTGCTCTCATCCAAGTTCAACCCATTTTAAGGCTCTACTACCACTGAAAATCTACGAGTCATAATTCTCGCCCCTAGACGAGACGAATTTGAGGGTAATTTTATTTCTCTCTGGGAGAGTGAGAATGTTTTCCTCGCTCTTTATGAGAAAGAATTTTGAGACCTCGCCCTAATAAAGTGAGAATTCGTGCTCAAATTAAGCGAGGTTAAAAAATCCTTACTCAAATAGAGCGAGGCTAAAAAAAACATCTCGCTCGAAAAGAGAGAGATTAAAAATTCTCACTCCAATTTAGCATGGGAAAGTGTCCTCTCCCATTTTCGGTGCGAAATCGGATTCCAGGGTTTGCAGTGACCTCTCTGTGTGTCTAAGTCGTCTGTCATTTCCTTTAGACGCCAACTTGTAGTTTTGAGTGCTACCTACACGCCGCGCTTATGTCGCGGTGGTCGGGTGGACGGTGGTGTTGAGACGTCGGGAGGCGGGAGAACAAGCGTGGCTGGTTATCTAACTTTCCAAAATTTAATGTGAATAAATTTTGATGGTTAAGCTTTAGATCTTGCTTCGTTTTATCCTTTAATATCTGTCTCAGTACGAGAATGCCTATTTTTTTTTAATGTCGACATGACTTCGTGTTGTCATCATTCATTTAAAAATCAAGTTTTAGCCTAACTTTGTCTTAGCTTCAACGACACTAATTTCAAAAGATTCAAATGACAAGTGCCAATTTTTTAATTGATTTAAATAACGAGTTTGCTTTTAAACTACATTTTATTTGAAAACTATGTAGCTCCCCCACCACTCCCCCCACCCACCCCGCGCCTGCAGCCCCTGCCCCTTCTTCTAGTAAATAGACCCAATGTATCGCCATGTCTTAGCCTCCCGGTACAATCGTGGCTTTGAACAAGGTTAGGATGCGTTTTAAAATCGACAATGCGCAAAGGCGGAAGTTGGGTTTTTCTAGGGAAGCCGTACGGCCAAGGTGAGAATGTGAGGGACCTCAATTAGTGAACGCGACACTGTGCAACAATGGTATTATGCGTGGCGAAGTACTTTTGGTGTCTTTTGCGATCCAGAGTAAACTACTTTTTGGGCAAGAGTAAAAAATTGTAAATTACTGGTTTTTTACCGAAATTTACTCGAAATTTACTTTGCCCTCGAACCCTACTCTCGCAGCCTCTAATGTTGGCTCTTAATCGTAAAAATCGCGTTTTCGGACGACTTTGCCCCCTGAGACTTTTTTGGGCTGTACCGGTAGGGCTATTTCGGTGAAAGGGTTGTGTTGTCGGGTCACCAGAGCACCCTTTGCGACCCTCGGATCGACTCCAGAACCCTACCCCAAAAAAGTCTCAGCCTAGGGTTCGAGAATTACCGGTAATTTTGGTTTTGAGTAAAAAACCCGAGTAAATTTCGGTAAAGTACTGTTTTTTTGAGTAAAAAACTCTTAGACGCACATTTTCAAGAAATTCGACGGTTTAACGATTTTTGAAGGTCAAATTGATGTTTACCAATGGTTACCTGACATAACGCAGCGTGCTCTCATCCAAGTTCAACCCATTTTAAGGCTCTACTACCACTGAAAATCTACGAGTCATAATTCTCGCCCCCAGACGAGACGAATTTGAGGGTAATTTTATTTCTCTCTGGGAGAGTGAGAATGTTTTCCTCGCTCTTTATGAGAAAGAATTTTGAGACCTCGCCCTAATAAAGTGAGAATTCGTGCTCAAATTAAGCGAGGTTAAAAAATCCTTACTCAAATAGAGCGAGGCTAAAAAAAACATCTCGCTCGAAAAGAGAGAGATTAAAAATTCTCACTCCAATTTAGCATGGGAAAGTGTCCTCTCCCATTTTCGGTGCGAAATCGGATTCCAGGGTTTGCAGTGACCTCTCTGTGTGTCTAAGTCGTCTGTCATTTCCTTTAGACGCCAACTTGTAGTTTTGAGTGCTACCTACACGCCGCGCTTATGTCGCGGTGGTCGGGTGGACGGTGGTGTTGAGACGTCGGGAGGCGGGAGAACAAGCGTGGCTGGTTATCTAACTTTCCAAAATTTAATGTGAATAAATTTTGATGGTTAAGCTTTAGATCTTGCTTCGTTTTATCCTTTAATATCTGTCTCAGTACGAGAATGCCTATTTTTTTTTAATGTCGACATGACTTCGTGTTGTCATCATTCATTTAAAAATCAAGTTTTAGCCTAACTTTGTCTTAGCTTCAACGACACTAATTTCAAAAGATTCAAATGACAAGTGCCCATTTTTTAATTGATTTAAATAACGAGTTTGCTTTTAAACTACATTTTATTTGAAAACTATGTAGCTCCCCCACCACTCCCCCCACCCACCCCGCGCCTGCAGCCCCTGCCCCTTCTTCTAGTAAATAGACCCAATGTATCGCCATGTCTTAGCCTCCCGGTACAATTGTGGCTTTGAACAAGGTTGGGATGCGTTTTAAAATCGACAATGCGCAAAGGCGGAAGTTGGGTTTTTCTAGGGAAGCCGTACGGCCAAGGTGAGAATGTGAGGGACCTCAATTAGTGAACGCGACACTGTGCAACAATGGTATTATGCGTGGCGAAGTACTTTTGGTGTCTTTTGCGATCCAGAGTAAACTACTTTTTGGGCAAAAGTAAAAAACTGTAAATTACTGGTTTTTTTTACCGAAATTTACTCGAAATTTACTTTGCCCTCGAACCCTATCTCAGCCTCCAAAGTTGGCTCTTAATCGTGAAAATCGCGTTTTCGGCCGACTTTGACTCCTGAGACTTTTTTGGGCTGTACCGGTAGGGCCATTTCGGTGAAAGGGTTGTGTTGTCGGGTCACCAGAGTACCCTTTGCGACCCTCGGATCGACTCCAGAACCCTAGCCCACAAAAGTCTCAGCCTCCAAATTAGGCTCTTTTTGTGAAAATCGCGTTTTCGACCAACTTTGCCCCCTGAGACTTTTTTGGGCTGTACCGGTAGGGCCATTTCGGTGAAAGGGTTGTGTTGTCGGGGCACCAGAGTACCCTTTGCGCCCCTCGGATCGACTCCAGAACCCTAGCCCAAAAAAGTCTCAGCCTCTAAAGTTGGCTCTGAATCGTGAAAATCGCGTTTTCGGCCGACTTTGACCTTGAGACTTTTTTGGGCTGTACAGGTAGGGCGATTTCAGTGAAATGGTTGTGTTGTCGGGTCACCAGAGCATTCTTTGCGACCCTCGGATCGACTCCAGAACGCTAGCCCAAAAAAGTCTCAGCCTCCAAAGTTGGCTCTTTACGTGAATATCGCGTTTTCGGCCAACTTTGCCCCCTGAGACTTTTTTGGACTGTACCGGTAGGGCCATTTCGGTAAAAGGGTTGTGTTGTCGGGTCACCAGAATACCCTTTGCGAACTTCGGACCGACTCCAGAACGCTAGCCCAAGAAAGTCTCAGCCTCCAAAGTTGGCTCTTTTCGTGAAAATCGCGTTTTCGGCCAACTTTGCCCCCTGAGACTTTTTTGGGCTGTACAGGTGGGGCGATTTCGGTGAAAGGGTTGTGTTGTCGGGTCACCAGAGCATTCATTGCGACCCTCGGACCGACTCCAGAACGCTAGCCCCAAAAAGTCTCAGCCTCCAAAGCAGTCTCTTTTCGTGAAAATCGCGTTTTCGGCCAACTTTGCCCCCTGAGACTTTTTTGGGCTGTACAGGTAGGGCGATTTCGGTGAAAGGGTTGTGTTGTCGGGTCACCAGAGCACCCTTTGCGACCCTCGGATCGACTCCAGAACCCTAGCCCAAAAATGTCTCAGCCTCTAAAGTTGGCTCTTAATCGTGAAAATCGCGTTTTCGGCCGACTTTGCCCCCTGAGACTTTTTTGAGCTGTACCAGTAGGGCCATTTCGGTGAAAGGGTTGTGTTGTCGGGGCACCAGAGTACCCTTTGCGACCCTCGGATCGACTCCAGAACCGTAGCCCAAAAAAGTCTCAGCCTCTAAAGTTGGCTCTTAATCGTGAAAATCGCGTTTTCGGCCGACTTTGACCTTGAGTCTTTTTTGGGCTGTACAGGTAGGGCGATTTCAGTTAAATGGTTGTGTTGTCGGGTCACCAGTGCATTCTTTGCGACCCTCGGATCGACTCCAGAACGCTAGCCCAAAAAAGTCTCAGCCTCCAAAGTTGGCTCTTTACGTGAAAATCGCGTTTTCGGCCAACTTTTCCCCCTGAGACTTTTTTGGGCTGTACAGGTGGGGCGATTTCGGTGAAAGGGTTGTGTTGTCGGGTCACCAGAGCATTCTTTGCGACCCTCGGATCGACCCCAGGACGCTAGCCCAAAAATGTCTCAGCCTCCAAAGTTGGCTCTGAATCGTGAAAATCGCGTTTTCGGCCGACTTTGACCTTGAGTCTTTTTTGGGCTGTACAGGTAGGGCGATTTCAGTGAAATGGTTGTGTTGTCGGGTCACCAGAGCATTCTTTGCGACCCTCGGATCGACCCCAGAACGCTAGCCCAAAAAAGTCTCAGCCTCCAAAGTTGGCTCTTTACGTGAATATCGCGTTTTCGGCCAACTTTGCCCCCTGAGACTTTTTTGGGCTGTACAGGTAGGGCGATTTCGGTGAAAGGGTTGTGTTGTCGGGTCACCAGAGCACCCTTTGCGACCCTCCGATCGACTCCAGAACCCTAGCCCAAAAATGTCTCAGCCTCTAAAGTTGGCTCTTAATCGTGAAAATCGCGTTTTCGGCCGACTTTGCCCCCTGAGACTTTTTTGTGCTGTACTGGTAGGGCCATTTCGGTGGAAGGGTTGTGTTGTCGGGGCACCAGAGTAACCTTTGCGACCCTCGGATCGACTCCAGAACGCTAGCCCAAAAAAGTCTCAGCCTCCAAAGTTGGCTCTTTACGTGAATATCGCGTTTTCGGCCAACTTTGCCCCCTGAGACTTTTTTGGACTGTACCGGTAGGGCCATTTCGGTTGAAGGGTTGTGTTGTCGGGTCACCAGAGTACCCTTTGCGAACTTCGGACCGACTCCAGAACGCTAGCCCAAAAAAGTCTCAGCCTCCAAAGATGGCTCTTTTCGTGAAAATCGCGTTTTTGGCCAACTTTTCCCCCTGAGACTTTTTTGGGCTGTTCAGGTGGGGCGATTTCGGTGAAAGGGTTGTGTTGTCCGGTCACCAGAGCATTCTTTGCGACCCTCGGATCGACCCCAGGACGCTAGCCCAAAAAAGTCTCAGCCTCCAAAGTTGGCTCTTTTCGTGAAAATCGCGTTTTCGGCCAACTTTGCCCCCTGAGACTTTTTTGGACTGTACCGGTGGGGCCATTTCGGTTGAAGGGTTGTGTTGTCGGTAGCGCTTCATCACACAGAATCCTCACGACACAGAATCCTCACGACACAGAACTTTTGCTTCACGACACAGAATCTTCACGACACAGAAACTTTTACTTCACCACACAGAATCCTCACGACACAGAATCTTCACGACACAGAAACTAAGCGCCCGCTTTCTTCACGAGACAGAATGCTCACGAGACAGAATCCTCACGACACAGAATCCTCACGACACAGAAACTTCACCACACAGAAACAAACAGTGTGACTGCTTCATCACACAGAATCCTCACGACACAGAATCTTCACGACACAGAATCCTCACGACACAGAATCTTCACGACACAGAATCCTCACGACACAGAATCCTCACGACACAGAATCCTCACGACACAGAATCTTCACGACACAGAAACTAAGCGCATATTTTGCTTCACGACACAGAATCCTCACGACACAGAATCTTCATGACACAGAAACTTTTACTTCACCACCCAGAATATCTACGGCACAGATGAGTTGCATGTCGGCCAGGGTAAGGAGCACGGAGTGTTCGATAAGCTGCCTACCTGCCCGGCTGATGATCAGGCGGAGTGGATACGGAATAAGTGAGTCGAATAAGTTGCCTACCCACAAGGCGGGGGCCGTCAGTCACCAGTGCGATGGCACGCTCGTCCCTTTTCGGAAAGGTTGGCGAGGGAGGGGGGAGGAGGGGGCACAGCAGGGAGCTCGGTGTGGCCTCATCACACAGAAAACTCATGACACAGAAAATCACGACACAGAATTAGGGAGCCTACTGCGTCACCACCCAGAAAACATTTGCGTGAGCGTCATCGCACAGAATCTTCACGACAGAGAAAATCACGACACAGAAAACAACTTGGCAGCGCGTCACCACACAGAATTCTCACCACCAAGAAAATAACGAAGAAATCACGACACAGAAAACAACTTGGTACCGCTTCATCACACAGAAAATTCACCACACAGAAAATCACGACACAGAAAATAGCTTCATGACACAGAAAACAATTTGGCAGCGCTTCACGACACAGAAAATCTCGACAGAGAAAATCACGACACAGAATCCAGATTTACGTACGGATTTTTTTCATAGCTGGTCAAAATAATGCAGGATTATTGTCAAATGTGTCCTCTAGGCATTCTCTAGGTACAATGTGATGACCCCTTTAAAAAAATGTGTCAGTAGTGAGGTGTACGATAAGTTGCCTACCACCTAGGCGTCTGGTCACGTAGAGGAGCTCCGGTTCCTCCGGTGTCAGAGGTGTCCAATAAGTTGCCTACCTCCAAGGCGGTCGCTCAGGGCTTGCTGGCGGGGCCTCTCCGGCCTCCGGCCGCGTTCCGGGCGGCGTGGAGATTATGGCACGGGTAAATTTTACACATCGATAGAGAATGGTCTCCTTATACACCAACTTGAACCGTTTTGCTCTGCGACGCCTTAAAGTTCGAATTTTTGTCCACTTTTGGCGAAAAATGTGGCGAAACTAAAACCCGCAGAGCCTTCAAACTTCGTAGTGCGCTAGTCGGGGACTTGGACCACTGTGTGACAAGTTTTGTAGGTTCTAAGTTTACTGGGGATATGGGGGTTGTTTGGCGCCCTGAGTTCGAATCTGGTGGTGCCACGATCACCAGGTCACTCTAAAGGTCCTAAGAATGGTCCATGCTACGCTCGGCCATGCTTCGGCAGGCACGAAATGGCCGAGCGTAGCATGGACCATTCTTAGGACCTTTAGAGTGACCTGGTGATCGTGGCACCACCAGATTCGAACTCAGGGCGCCAAACAACCCCCATATCCCAAATTTGAGCCGAATCGGCGATGGTCGGTGGTGATCCTGTCAAAATGAGATGAAACATCCCAATGACCTTTAGAGTGACCTGGTGACCTCGGCACCACCAGATTCGAACTCAGGGCGCCACACAACCCCCACGTACCAAATTTGAGCCGAATTGGTGATGGTCGGTGGTGACCCTGTCAAAATGAAATGGACCATCCCAATGACCTTGCGTCGGCGCGCGCGGCGCGCGGCGGCTCGGCCGGCAGGCGGCTTACTGCCCAGTACAGCCGCGTATGCAGGCGGCCCGCTCTCTCTCTCTCTAACTCATATGTAACTATAACTACATTGGAGCGACAAAGAAGCGACGTTCCTCGTCGCTCTGGACGGAAGTCCAGGGGGAAGTCCGTCATCCTTATTCTGTATACGCGTGTAACTAGTACAATTTCGTTATTTTGCGATTGCGTAAAAATACGTATTTTGTAAATTATTTCTAAAAAAAAAAAATAGCAACTACAAGTCCAACTTTAATTTAGGTGACGGCTGGCTGCACCATGGGGCTGAAGTCCTTGCGCATGGCGCGGGACACCTGCATTTCGTTCAACCGATTAGGCTTCGCGTGCTCCGACGAGCAGCTAAAACGCCAAACGAAAAGAATATTGACGACGCCCCGAACTTTCTGCCATCGTGTTGCGTACCTGGACCCCAGAACCCACCCGCACGGGTCCGGACACCCTCCCACACACACAAAAAAAGAGGGCTCGGGTCGGAGGCGGGGCAGGGGCCGCCCAGATCGGTGATGGGGACAAAGGCCGTATGAATGGAATTTGAACGCCGTCAAATGAGCCTCAAATTTCGAACAGAGCAACAAATTGCCTGGATTTCTGAATCTATCATCACCCTTTCACTCCCCTTCAAAAAAAGTCAGGTGCTTCTATGTGTATTTTGGGTGTACTGAAAGACGTTGTGTTTCTCTCCCTCTCTCCTTCAAAATTGTCTTACAAGCATATTTTTAATTTTAATCGGTGTGAAAGGCTTGAGATTGGCCCAGGAATCTTTGTATTTTAGTGCTAGGATCAAAATTTGTACCATTAGTGAAGTTGCCCAGATTACAAAATTTTGTCGAAACGCATCTGGAGCCCGGAGCCTACCAGCCCCCCGCCCCCCCTCCCACCAGGGGCGTAATTAGGGGGGGGGGCGATGGGGGCGATCGCCCCCCCCCCCCCTCGGGTCCCCTCGGGACCCAAATTTTCCTCGGGCTGAGGTTATGTACGAAATCGACGCCCGAAGGGCGTCGAATGCTGTCTGAGCAGGCGCTAATTTGCCTCCAAAGTGACTGAGTTAAGTAAATTGGGTCACCACTTTTTTTTTCCCGCTCGCTACGCTCGCGAAATTCTTTATTACCTTACCCGTAATAGATTTAAGGTGCCAACATGCGTCTCTGCCTACATTTTGCCCACACAGTTATCCCAAAGATACGCGAAAGTACGCCATGGTCCGATTCTACTGTAACTTAAAGCAGACTTTGGCGGCCCACACGGTAAATTTGCGCCATAATGACTCCAAAAAAAATTTGCGCTCGCTTCGCTCGCGGCATTTTTTGCAAATCAGTGTGAATAAGGCTTACTTGCACAGTTTGTGCCTTCTACGGTGAATTTTTCGCGCTCGCTTCGCTCGCGGCATTTTTTGCACATCGGTGTAAATAAGGCTTACTTGCACAGTTTGTGCCTTCTACGGTGAATTTTTCGCGCTCGCTTCGCTCGCGATTGCCCTTGAAGTTAGGCGGCCCGCGACGCATCGCCCCCCCTTCTACAAGTCCTAATTACGCCCCTGCCTCCCACCCACGGGGAACCCCAGGCCGGGCACACACACACACACACGCACACACACACACATACGTGTATGGGCAGGTCTTTGGGGACCCCGTCTCAAACAGACCTTTGGGGACCAACAGATTTAAAGGAAAGAGACAAATAATCGTGTTCAGAAGGTTTGGTTTGACAGAAAAACTTTTATCGGATTTTAAATTTAACACAAAATAAGGAGTGTATAGTGCACCCGTAGAAAGTACGCTTTTGGGGACCGTGTGTTTCCCTTCGATATTTTGGCCGGCTTTTCGGCACCAGGTGTAGCAAGTGTGTGTATCAGTACGTTGCAAGCATATGGGGACCTCGGTGGGGCTGCAGCAGAGAGCAGGCCTTTCGGGACCAAGTGTGTGTATCAGTACGTGGCAGGCATATGGGGACCTCATTGGCGCTCCAGCAGAGAGCAGGCCTTTCGGGACCAAGTGCGTGTATCAGTACGTGGCAGGCATATGGGGACCTCAGTGGCGCTCCAGCAGAGAGCAGGCCTTTCGGGACCAAGTGCGTGTATCAGTACGTGGCAGGCATATGGGGACCTCAGTGGCGCTCCAGCAGAGAGCAGGCCTTTCGGGACCAAGTGCGTGTATCAGTACGTGGCAGGCATATGGGGACCTCAGTGGCACTCCAGCAGAGAGCAGGCATTTCGGGACCAAGTGCGTGTATCAGTACGTGGCAGGCATATGGGGACCTCAGTGGCACTCCAGCAGAGAGCAGGCCTTTCGGGACCAAGTGTGTGTATCAGTCGAGGGGGCCTCAACTCTAACTTTGAGTGTACACATGATTGCGTGGAATGCAGGATTTCTTAGATTTCGGCGGATTTCGGTTGATTCTGGTGGATTTCATGGATTTCATATGATTGCGCATGATTCCTGAAATCCGGAATGATTTCACGTGATTTCAACAGATTTCAACGGATTTCACTAGATTTCACTGGATTTCATTGGATTTCATTGGATTTCAACGGATTTCATCGGATTTCACGGGATTTCAGGCATAATCTTGGTGATTGCGCTGGATTTCACGTGATTTATTCTCAAAATTACGTCTGATTTTGAGAGATTTCGCGACAAAACGTACTATAAATCGTAAAAATTATTGTTTTTTTCTGTGACACCTTATGAACTTCTCCGGGATGAGGCCAACGAATGACAGCGCCTTCAAATCATTGGGTAGGATAATCTGCCAATCAATGCCTCCCCTGGGCCTTTGACGGTCAGGAGCTCGTAAGAAACGACACTTTGTACACTGTGAGAAAAAGCTACAATTTAACTACAATTTTTTGCCGTTATTTCGAAGTACAATAAAATATTGTACTAAAATTGTACCCGGTATAGGGTAAATTAGTGATGTACGGCACGGCAACGAAAAACGTAAACCGTTAATTCAAAACCGTTGTTTAGTTGTATGAGGTACGGTTTTTCTCACAGTGTGGAGCCCCTGTGGGGCTCATGGTAGGCCAGCCCACCAGGCACGCGTGTGAAGTTGGCGGCCTACCCGCTGAGCCCGATTGCGGCCGAGTGTAGAGGGAAGTTCGCTGTACCCAAATTTTGGTGGCGTCGCCCGGCGCCATGTCTATAGTGGGGACATCCTTATGTCGATCTTCCTCTGCAGAAATTTATTTCTTAGGCACTAACACTGATTAAAAGATTGCGGGATTTCCGTATCAGGGTGTAGTGGATTTCGCATGATTTCTGCCGATTTCGGTGAATTTCATGTGATTTCGGCGTGTGCTGGATTTCGAAGGATTTCGAAGGATTTCGCATGATTTCGGCGCGGATTTCGGAGGATTTCGCATGATTTCGGAGGATTTCGTGTGATTTCAGAGGATTTCGTGTGATTTCAGAGGATTTCATGTGATTTCGGAGGATTTTAGAGATTTTGGCGGATTTCAAATGATTTTACAGATTTCGAATGATTTCGCCAGATTTTGGATGATTTCACTGGATTTTAAAGGATTTCGAAAGGAATTCAGGGTCCGTGTACACATGATTTCAGGAGTTGAGGCCCCCTCGGTATCAGTACGTGGAAGGCATATGGGGACCTCAGTGGTGCTCCATACACTAACCGGCATTGTTCTTTTTCGTACGTGTGAAATGTACGCATAAACGTGCGGATTTATGAAAAAAATCGTGCAGAATTATGTAAAATATTGTGCGTAGATGTGCAGACTTTATTACATGTCGAAAAAATGCACAATAAAAGCACGACCGACAGATCTGTTTCCTCCTGGGTGAAAGATGTGCGAATCAGGTATTTTCCCCTCGAATCGAATCGAATCACCGCAAAGAATCCTCGAATCGAATCGAATCTGCACTTTTTTCCTCGAATCGAATCGAATTTTCAACCCAGTTTTTTCTAATAAAATTCGAATCTCGTTCAAATTGAAAAAAATTCTTATGTTATCAGAAAATCACTGAAAACAAGAGTTTGACTCTTCACGGATGACAAAACATTAGAAATAAAACAAAATCTCAAACCTGACCCTGTGCCTGTGCGGGCAACATAACCTCTCGCGGTCGCTGCCGCCCGGGTGTCGACCGGTGTCGACAAAAATATTTTATTTTATTGCTGATGTTTTGTCATTCGTGAAGAGTCAAACTCTTGTTATTATGATACAATGAGAATAAGAGAATGTTTTTCAAGTCTGGAAATAAAGTAGGACGTTATAGTTTTGATATTATAAGATTAGGAAAATAAGAGAGCAGAATAGCCGGCCTCTGCACAGTCCAGTGGCGGATCCAGAGCCAGCCTTTGGGGGGGGCAAAGTAGTACTTTTTGCCTACTTACAGGGGCAAAGTATTACTTTTTGCCTACCTTTCAGGCGGCTACCGAGGAGCCATGGGGGGGGCAATTGACCCTTTGCCCCCCCCCCTGGATCCGCGCATGGCACAGTCATCGTAGTCCGTCCTAATCTCAGGAATCCTTCATCATTTCGGGAAATGGCCTTCAAATTAGTAGAGTACATTAAATTTCCTTCAGTATAGGATAGGACGTCAACGCTCAATAAGTCTGATTACATTTTTAAATAATGTTCGAAAGTCGATGAGCCTGTGGACCCGTTTCGTTACGTTTTGATTTTGAGTCTCCCTAGTCCTTTTAAACATATCTTATCCCAAAGCAACACTTTCAGTGCAAAGCAGGATCACTCAATAAACAAATTCGTTTTTATCTGTTTTCTCGTAAAATCATCCCTAAATGGATAAAAAGGGAGAAAATCTTGAGTATCACCGTCCGCGCACCGTCTTCTCTTCGATTGCAATTGTTTTTTTTCAGTCTTCTGAGTAAATTTTAATGCAAACGAGTATGCAGAAATGTTGCTTCATACCTCAGCTGCACGTAGTTATCCGATTTTATAACTGTCGTTGAGCATAACACTTTTAAACATATATAGTATCAACCAGGTCGGCTACCGCCCGAGCCAGGCCGTCCGAGCTGAGGTTGCAACGCGCGTGGCGTAGGGAGTTTCTACCCGCTGATATTTCTTTATTTTAACTTTACGATCACAAGCACTGGGGAAAATATGTTCGTAGATTTACGATTTATTTTGTAAATTTCGACTTACGAAAAATGTTGTAAATTTACGACAGCCTATTTTTGCTTGTAATTGAGTTTTAAGTCGATTGGTACTGCTTGTAATTTTACGATAAGTGATCGTAATTTTACAACTCTACTTCGTGGAAAATTTTCCCGTAAACCTACGACAATTTTTCACAGTGAGTAATGATAGATTTCGGTTATGAAAATACCTCAGTCAAATAAAATAAACCTTAAACATTTCAGTCTTTTTGGTCTGATCATCATTCTTAATAAACTAAATTAACAGAGAAAGTATCTGAGATTTAAAAATTAAAGATCACAAAAATATCATGCTCATGGGACGGACGATTCGAAAACGAACGACCTTCGATTCGAAATTTTCGAATAGTTCGGATTTTCGGCAAATTTCCCGTAAGCGAATCGAATCGAATCAGGTCTGATTCGATTCGATTCGATTCGATTTCAAACCTTTCGCACATCTCTATCCTGGGCCCTGATTGGTCAACGGTGACGTCACTGTAGCGATCAGCCAATGAGCGCGAAGGAGGAAACAGAGCCGACGGTCGTGCTTTTCTTCTTTAGGTTCCGGTTTCGTTCCAGCGGAATACCCTAATGGATTCTAGGGTTTGCGGTGACCATGTCATTTTGTGATTCGAGATTTTAACGAAACATCATACTACAAAGGAAAGAGGAAAATAGTAGCAAGCAGAATATTAAAAACAATAACCCATGTTACGCTTCACTTTTGTCTGTACGTGAGCTAAAAGACATTGCATATCATGAACTTTACGTTAACCTTCCAGTCTTGGGATGATGGAAGTAAAACCAGCTTAGAAATTTTGACTGCGGGACAATTTTTGTTAAGCGAAAAGATACGGTAAATAAATAAAAAAAACTTCTTACGCTCGTTACAAATGTCAGCAGGTTTCCGTCCGTTCAAACGGAAAAAAAAAAACCTACCTTTCCGTCTTATATCGTAATTTGGAGTTCTGACGAAAAAAATTACTACAAAAGGAGATGGAAAGTAAAAGCAAGCACAATTTTAGAAACAAATACGCACGTTATTCTTCACTCTGTCTTTACTGAAATCCCAACTGTGAGCATTGCAGGCAGTATATAAAGTGTGTATGATATGCTTACTGTATTTAACGTGTGCAAACACTAAATCCTAGTGCATTTTGTCGTCCAGAAACATGCAGGATTTCAAGCATCCATAGGATGATGCACAATTTCATGCACACCTATGCAAAATTTGTGTATAGGTATGCACACTGATAGATGTGCGTGTGTGCAGACTATCGTGCTAGCGTTCTCTTTCGCCCTCTGTTTTAGTGTAACATCCTGCATGTTTCTGTAGATGTCGTGAGTAGAGAGAGTGCGAGTGGATGGGAGTGTATATAGTGTGTTGCATCACGTGTTTTACTCATACAGTGAGCATATCATACACATTCTTTAACTACTACTGCCTGCAATGCTCACAGTTGGGATTTCAGTAAAGACAGAGTGAAAGAATAACGTGCGTATTTGTTTCTAAAATTGTGCTTGCTTTTACTTTCCATCTCCTTTTGTAGTAATTTTTTTCGTCAGAACTCCAAATTACGATATAAGACGGAAAGGTAGGTTTTTTTTTTTTGCCGTTTGAACGGACGGAAACCTGCTGACATTTGTAACGAGCGTAAGAAGTTTTTTTTATTTATTTACCGTATCTTTTCGCTTAACAAAAATTGTCCCGCAGTCAAAATTTCTAAGCTGGTTTTACTTCCATCATCCCAAGACTGGAAGGTTAACGTAAAGTTCATGATATGCAATGTCTTTTAGCTCACGTACAGACAAAAGTGAAGCGTAACATGGGTTATTGTTTTTAATATTCTGCTTGCTACTATTTTCCTCTTTCCTTTGTAGTATGATGTTTCGTTAAAATCTCGAATCACAAAATGACATGGTCACCGCAAACCCTAGAATCCATTAGGGTATTCCGCTGGAACGAAACCGGAACCTAAAGAAGAAAAGCACGACCGTCGGCTCTGTTTCCTCCTTCGCGCTCATTGGCTGATCGCTACAGTGACGTCACCGTTGACCAATCAGGGCCCAGGATAGAGATGTGCGAAAGGTTTGAAATCGAATCGAATCGAATCGAATCAGACCTGATTCGATTCGATTCGCTTACGGGAAATTTGCCGAAAATCCGAACTATTCGAAAATTTCGAATCGAAGGTCGTTCGTTTTCGAATCGTCCGTCCCATGAGCATGATATTTTTGTGATCTTTAATTTTTAAATCTCAGATACTTTCTCTGTTAATTTAGTTTATTAAGAATGATGATCAGACCAAAAAGACTGAAATGTTTAAGGTTTATTTTATTTGACTGAGGTATTTTCATAACCGAAATCTATCATTACTCACTGTGAAAAATTGTCGTAGGTTTACGGGAAAATTTTCCACGAAGTAGAGTTGTAAAATTACGATCACTTATCGTAAAATTACAAGCAGTACCAATCGACTTAAAACTCAATTACAAGCAAAAATAGGCTGTCGTAAATTTACAACATTTTTCGTAAGTCGAAATTTACAAAATAAATCGTAAATCTACGAACATATTTTCCCCAGTGCTTGTGATCGTAAAGTTAAAATAAAGAAATATCAGCGGGTAGAAACTCCCTACGCCACGCGCGTTGCAACCTCAGCTCGGACGGCCTGGCTCGGGCGGTAGCCGACCTGGTTGATACTATATATGTTTAAAAGTGTTATGCTCAACGACAGTTATAAAATCGGATAACTACGTGCAGCTGAGGTATGAAGCAACATTTCTGCATACTCGTTTGCATTAAAATTTACTCAGAAGACTGAAAAAAACAATTGCAATCGAAGAGAAGACGGTGCGCGGACGGTGATACTCAAGATTTTCTCCCTTTTTATCCATTTAGGGATGATTTTACGAGAAAACAGATAAAAACGAATTTGTTTATTGAGTGATCCTGCTTTGCACTGAAAGTGTTGCTTTGGGATAAGATATGTTTAAAAGGACTAGGGAGACTCAAAATCAAAACGTAACGAAACGGGTCCACAGGCTCATCGACTTTCGAACATTATTTAAAAATGTAATCAGACTTATTGAGCGTTGACGTCCTATCCTATACTGAAGGAAATTTAATGTACTCTACTAATTTGAAGGCCATTTCCCGAAATGATGAAGGATTCCTGAGATTAGGACGGACTACGATGACTGTGCAGAGGCCGGCTATTCTGCTCTCTTATTTTCCTAATCTTATAATATCAAAACTATAACGTCCTACTTTATTTCCAGACTTGAAAAACATTCTCTTATTCTCATTGTATCATAATAACAAGAGTTTGACTCTTCACGAATGACAAAACATCAGAAATAAAATAAAATATTTTTGTCGACACCGGTCGACACCCGGGCGGCAGCGACCGCGAGAGGTTATGTTGCCCGCACAGGCACAGGGTCAGGTTTGAGATTTTGTTTTATTTCTAATGTTTTGTCATCCGTGAAGAGTCAAACTCTTGTTTTCAGTGATTTTCTGATAACATAAGAATTTTTTTCAATTTGAGCGAGATTCGAATTTTATTAGAAAAAACTGGGTTGAAAATTCGATTCGATTCGAGGAAAAAAGTGCAGATTCGATTCGATTCGAGGATTCTTTGCGGTGATTCGATTCGATTCGAGGGGAAAATACCTGATTCGCACATCTTTCACCCAGGAGGAAACAGATCTGTCGGTCGTGCTTTTATTGTGCATTTTTTCGACATGTAATAAAGTCTGCACATCTACGCACAATATTTTACATAATTCTGCACGATTTTTTTCATAAATCCGCACGTTTATGCGTACATTTCACACGTACGAAAAAGAACAATGCCGGTTAGTGTATGGAGCACCACTGAGGTCCCCATATGCCTTCCACGTACTGATACCGAGGGGGCCTCAACTCCTGAAATCATGTGTACACGGACCCTGAATTCCTTTCGAAATCCTTTAAAATCCAGTGAAATCATCCAAAATCTGGCGAAATCATTCGAAATCTGTAAAATCATTTGAAATCCGCCAAAATCTCTAAAATCCTCCGAAATCACATGAAATCCTCTGAAATCACACGAAATCCTCCGAAATCACACGAAATCCTCCGAAATCATGCGAAATCCTCCGAAATCATGCGAAATCCTTCGAAATCCTTCGAAATCCAGCACACGAATCCGCCGAAATCACATGAAATTCACCGAAATCGGCAGAAATCATGCGAAATCCACTACACCCTGATACGGAAATCCCGCAATCTTTTAATCAGTGTTAGTGCCTAAGAAATAAATTTCTGCAGAGGAAGATCGACATAAGGATGTCCCCACTATAGACATGGCGCAGGGCGACGCCACCAAAATTTGGGTACAGCGAACTTCCCTCTACACTCGGCCGCAATCGGGCTCAGCGGGTAGGCCGCCAACTTCACACGCGTGCCTGGTGGGCTGGCCTACCATGAGCCCCACAGGGGCTCCACACTGTGAGAAAAACCGTACCTCATACAACTAAACAACGGTTTTGAATTAACGGTTTACGTTTTTCGTTGCCGTGCCGTACATCACTAATTTACCCTATACCGGGTACAATTTTAGTACAATATTTTATTGTACTTCGAAATAACGGCAAAAAATTGTAGTTAAATTGTAGCTTTTTCTCACAGTGTACAAAGTGTCGTTTCTTACGAGCTCCTGACCGTCAAAGGCCCAGGGGAGGCATTGATTGGCAGATTATCCTACCCAATGATTTGAAGGCGCTGTCATTCGTTGGCCTCATCCCGGAGAAGTTCATAAGGTGTCACAGAAAAAAAACAATAATTTTTACGATTTATAGTACGTTTTGTCGCGAAATCTCTCAAAATCAGACGTAATTTTGAGAATAAATCACGTGAAATCCAGCGCAATCACCAAGATTATGCCTGAAATCCCGTGAAATCCGATGAAATCCGTTGAAATCCAATGAAATCCAATGAAATCCAGTGAAATCTAGTGAAATCCGTTGAAATCTGTTGAAATCACGTGAAATCATTCCGGATTTCAGGAATCATGCGCAATCATATGAAATCCATGAAATCCACCAGAATCAACCGAAATCCGCCGAAATCTAAGAAATCCTGCATTCCACGCAATCATGTGTACACTCAAAGTTAGAGTTGAGGCCCCCTCGACTGATACACACACTTGGTCCCGAAAGGCCTGCTCTCTGCTGGAGTGCCACTGAGGTCCCCATATGCCTGCCACGTACTGATACACGCACTTGGTCCCGAAATGCCTGCTCTCTGCTGGAGTGCCACTGAGGTCCCCATATGCCTGCCACGTACTGATACACGCACTTGGTCCCGAAAGGCCTGCTCTCTGCTGGAGCGCCACTGAGGTCCCCATATGCCTGCCACGTACTGATACACGCACTTGGTCCCGAAAGGCCTGCTCTCTGCTGGAGCGCCACTGAGGTCCCCATATGCCTGCCACGTACTGATACACGCACTTGGTCCCGAAAGGCCTGCTCTCTGCTGGAGCGCCACTGAGGTCCCCATATGCCTGCCACGTACTGATACACACACTTGGTCCCGAAAGGCCTGCTCTCTGCTGCAGCCCCACCGAGGTCCCCATGTGCTTGCAACGTACTGATACACACACTTGCTACACCTGGTGCCGAAAAGCCGGCCAAAATATCGAAGGGAAACACACGGTCCCCAAAAGCGTACTTTCTACGGGTGCACTATACACTCCTTATTTTGTGTTAAATTTAAAATCCGATAAAAGTTTTTCTGTCAAACCAAACCTTCTGAACACGATTATTTGTCTCTTTCCTTTAAATCTGTTGGTCCCCAAAGGTCTGTTTGAGACGGGGTCCCCAAAGACCTGCCCATACACGTATGTGTGTGTGTG
>JAHWGI010000668.1:0-11445 GCA_029379305.1 Frankliniella fusca | reverse complement strand
TTAGTACGTACAATAATTTTTATTGTTAACTTTAGATCTGTTTCACTTTTTGTTTTGAGTTTCCTTTTAATTTTTCAAGAAAAATTTCTCTCACTTTTTGATAAATTTTGATGTTACCCCTATTTCTGAATTATTTTAATTTTAATTCGGTTATTTGTCCATTTTTTCTCGTTTTTTTTTTCGGATATTCTGTATTTTTCTTCCATACGTTTTTAATTTTTTAATTTTTTTAAATGATGTTTTGAGCGTCGTACAATCATTTTTCAAAGTCACCCCCACAACGCCCCCTCTCGCCTAAGGCAATATGATTTACGTTATGCCGTCCAGGTCATCAACAGGGAACAGCCGCCGCGCGCCGCCGAACAGGCCTACTCCCACTCGCCTCGGCACTCGAGAGTGAGCCGCCAGTGATAGCTGCTGCTGCTACAGTAACGAGTATGATCGAACTATAGGGCGGCGCAATCCCCTCCCCTGCTGGTCCCCGTCCCCGCACCCTCGACACGAGTGGATCGCGAGCCGAGCCGCAAACAAAGCTTCGATAGCGGCGCGAAGCGAATGGTGTTGGGCGACGCGAGCGCGGAGGTGGGGCAGGGCGAGGTAGGGCGGGGCGAGGTAGGGCGGGGCGCTGATGGGGGGAAAAGGGTTCACGTGACGTGCTGCTATGGAACATAAAGTGGAGGAGTATCTATACCGCCAGCCGGCCGGGACGTGTTAACAGTTCGCTGGCGAGGGCTGGAGAGGGAGCGAGAGAGTTGAGTGTGTGTGAATGAGTGAGGGAGACAGATACAGAGAGTGAGGGAGACAGATACAGAGAGAGAGAGAGAGAGAGAGAGAGAGAGAGAGAGAGAGAGAGAGAGAGAGAGGGGGAGAGTGAGAGAGAGAGAGAGAGAGAGAGAGAGAGAGAGAGAGAGAGAGAGAGAGAGAGAGAGAGAGAGAGAGAGAGAGAGAGAGAGAGAGGCAAAAGGAGAGATTGCTTGGAGGGTTCGCTCCACTGATCTCGTCCGCCGTTAGGGCCTTCTTGCCCTTGTCAGCAGCCCCTACTCTCTTGTCCCCAACCGGCCCCCGCTCCTGCTGCTGCTGAGGCAGGGCCACGGGGGGAGGGGGGGGGGCGGGGCAGGGGCGCCTTCCTTGCGGGGCGTGAGCAGGAACGAGGTGACAAAGGCAGAGAGACCTCAGGGCGAAACACATCCAGTGTGTGATGGGCGGGCCGGCGGGCGCCTCGCCTGCCCTGCCTCCGCCTCCTCGGCCTCCGTGGGCGGAGCGGGGCGGGGCGTGCTGCTGACGCTACAGCGGGCCGGGGTGGGCCGGGGCGCGGCGGGGCACGGCCTGTATGCACCGAGCATGAAGGCGCGCGAGGCGTGCCGCGGCGCGCCGTGAAGAGTTTGGACTGACTGCTGTTGTTGTTCAAGCCGGCGCCGCGCGCCGCGCCGCTTCGCCCGCACAGACAAAACAGACACGGCGCAGGAAGGAAAAGCAACAGAAGAACAAAAGGTCGACAACGCCGGCTGCACAAACTCCTATCTAAGTTGTCCAGGTCCCATTTGACGCGGCGCGTCGCGGCGGCGGCGTGTACCGCGGGCGCCACCCCACCCCGAGGGGAAATCACTTCGAAAAATCATTGTACGCCCTCCCCCCCCCCAAAAAAAAAATCAATTCAAAAAGTCAAGAATATCAAAAACATCAAAATAAAATCAATAACATCAATAAAAATGGGTACTGAAAAATCCGGCAAGTTGAGAAAAATTAACAATAAACCGAAATGAAGTAGAAAAAAAAATTAGAAATAGGGGTTAAAGATCAAAATTTTTCAAATAAAGACAAATTTTCTTTTAAAAATCAAAAGAAAAAAATCAAAAACAAACAGAAACAAGAAGGAAAGACATCAATGAATTGATATCGAAGGGAACAGACTCGTTCTTTACCAATCACAGGCATATGAATGTGTTTTGGCAAGTAAAGTTTTAATTTTTCGCAAAAACTCGGTGGATAGTGATCGGGTCGTCAAAACAAAAGTTCAACGGCAACTAGATTTACTTAAAAGTTTCCCGCTTACACTACCATTCTAAACTCGAAGGCAAGCGAGATGGGAGCGGAAAACCGCGCGCCACCCATGTCCCGCTGGGGCCGGCCATGTAGCCTAAGAGGTAGGCTACCGGGCGCTCGCAAGCGGGAAATGGCTTTCGGCGCGGGTCGGGTCGGGCCGCGGGAATGCCGTCGTGCCGTTTCTACCGCAGAGTGTTAGCTCAGGTAGACTATAGAAAGCCTCCACTACCGCCTTTCAACAATCGCGCAAGAAGTGTTCCGAACCGGCTCCCGTTACAACACTGGTACCTCTTGCCGACCATAGACTGACGACCGATGAACAGCTTTCTGTTCGGTATAACCCTCCTTTTAAAGGCAGAAATCTCCTCTTAAAACATAGTTTTAGCCTAATTACACGAAATGAAAATTAGTTCATTGTTACTTCTTTATATGATGAAATAAATTGCACCTGCACTCAATATTTCAGTTCATTTTTGTCAGCCCGGAAAAATGAACACATCCTCCACTTTGACGTGCATGGGTGTTTCTTTTGAGTCACATTTCTCTAAATTTTACATTGTGAGTAATAAAAAACCATCCACCTTATTTGTTAACTGAAAAATGGTTGTCAGTTTTGTTATATTGAGCTCTTTCTGAACGTTCTTGTTCTGATGATATAAAGAGTTGAAAGGGGGTTAATTTCGCAAAACATGCTCAAATCCAGTTTCTTTCATTTAGATTTTCTCACAATTTTACATTGTAAGTCGAAAAAAACTTCATTTACGTTCTAGCGACTGGATTCTGCTCTTTAACACGATACCATTGGTTTTTCTCTACATTCTGTCAGTTCTTAGATGTACGATACCCCCCCAAAAGTCATTTTTGAGCACAATACTCGTTCTCTCCACTTTGACTTTTCATTTAGAGGAGTGTAAAGAACGAGTAAAAATAATCCAAAAACTCTAGTAAAAAAAAAATCACTTTGCACACTTTGAATGAGTGACCCCCCCCCCCTCCCCCACCCCACCCCGCCCCGCCACTCATCCTCGTTTGCCTCACGCGACGCGGCGAGGCGCGACGCTGCCTCGCAGACTGACTAACTGCCGGGCGGGGCCTGGGGTCACGGCCAGCCCGACACGCCAAATAATTCAGAAATACATTTCTTATTGAGGGTACCGCCGCGCGCCGCCCTGCCCTGCCCTGCCGCCGATACCGCTCCGATTCGCTTCCCACACTCCCCACCCCGTCCGGTCCGGTCATCCTCTCTCAAAGGGCGCGCGAATGACCGGCCGATGTATTGTTGAGGACGGCAATGGGGCGTGGCGGGGCGGGGCGGGGCGGGGCGGGGCGGTGCGAGGCGGGGCGCCGGGCTGCACGGGGCCACGCACAGAAAGACTCGCAGAGCCAGCGGGATCGCATTGTGGCGGCAGAGGACTGGACCCGTGGGGAGTGGAGGGCGGACAATACGCGGAAGGGCCCCGCCCCGCGCGCGCCCCGCCTGATGTCACAGAACGACGTGTGCCGGTCGCTTTTTCTTAAAGAGGAACATGGCAAAATGTTGGACGCATTCGCTTTTAGTTAGTAGAGATGCGCGGTCTCACATCTCACGAGACGAGGTGTGCACGGCCGAGGGGTCAACAACTGCGGTTATTCATGGCGGGTCAAGCGAAAACGAGGGGCCCACAACTCCGAAAACTTTTGTACACCTGATTTCCGGATTTCTAAGATTTCACATGATTTCAGGTGATTTCAACGAATTTCAAAGATTTCAAGTGAATTCACTGATTTCGCGAGATTTCACATGATTTCAAGAGATTTCCATTGATTTCACACAATTTCCATTGATTTCAGTTAAATGTCTACCGAATTCATATGATTTCCATTGATTTCGTGAGATTTCCAACGAATTCAAGTATTTTTGGGACGACCTCAGAAAATACACGCACAGCTGATCCAAATTATTCTCTCAATTACATGATAAAATAGGATTTTTTTTAAAAATTATTGGAAATTAACTTGCAACTGCGCAAAATAATCACAATCATTCCAATTAATTTTTAAAAAAAATCAGAAGCAAATTTTGCTCTGCAATTGAAAGGGTGGCGTGAAAACATGGAAAATTTTTGCGGCAGTAAACCTCCCGAAGGAGGTTGCGGTTCCCGCCAGGCACAGGGCTTTTACCCCCTGTGGCAGCCAACTGCTTCGGTGTTCCATGGGAACCGGCGCTTTGCTGACTGCGATCCTATCGCGCAATTCGACAGATTTGATCCCCGTACCACCATTGGCCTACCCCTAGAGGTACGAGCGGTGTCAAGAGCGTTAGACTTCCTGATCCCAGTTTCAGAGGCCTTACCTCAGAGGGGTACGCGGGATTCGAACCCACAACCCCGAGTGCCGACACGTAGCCAGAACAGGAAGCGACCCAACGCCCAGAGACACCGAGCCAACGGCGGTGAGACGTGTTTAATTTCTACTTGACTTGTCCTAGAGCAGCTGCAAAAGGGAATGTCAATCGCGAAAAACACTTTCCCGAGTGGGAGTCGAACTTGGGACCACTCAGATCGATGTTTCGCGCTCTACCAACTGAGCCACGACGCCACGATGACTGTACAGTGCGACGGGTTCGAGCCGTATTTGCCGCGTATCCTGCAGCCTCCAGCCAGGACGACAGGGCAAATACAACTCGAACCCGTCGCACTGTTCAGTCATCGTGGCGTCGTGGCTCAGTTGGTAGAGCGCGCAACACCGAGCTGAGTGGTCCGAAGTTCGACTCCCACTCGGGAAAGTGTTTTTCGCGCTTGACGTTCCCTTTGGCCGCAGCTGGATGGCAGGTCAAATAGAAGTTAAACACGTCTCACCGCCGTTGGCTCGGTGGCTCTGGGCGTTGGGTCGCTTCCTGTTCTGGCTACGTGTCGGCACTCGGGGTTGTGGGTTCGAATCCCGCGTACCCCTCTGAGGTAAGGCCTCTGAAACTGGGATCAGGAAGTCTAACGCTCTTGACACCGCTCGTACCTCTAGGGGTAGGCCAATGGTGGTACGGGGATCAAATCTGTCGAATTGCGCGATAGGATCGCAGTCAGCAAAGCGCCGGTTCCCATGGAACACCGAAGCAGTTGGCTGCCACAGGGGGTAAAAGCCCTGTGCCTGGCGGCAACCGCAACCTCCTTCGGGAGGTTTACTGCCGCAAAAATTTTCCATGTTTTCACGACACCCTTTCAATTGCAGAGCAAAATTTGCTTCTGATTTTTTTAAAAAAATTAATTGAAATGATTGTGATTATTTTGCGCAGTTGCAAGTTAATTTCCAATAATTTGGAATAAATCGAAATAATTCACAATAATTTAGTAAAAATCCTATTTAATCATGTAATTGAGAGAGTAATTTGGATCAGCTGTCCGTGTATTTTCTGGGGAATCCCCGTATTTTTTGCACGATTTTGAGAATTTCACTTCAACTGTGCCGTAACAAGAAGGTATTTTAAAGAATCTTAGTCGTCTAGCACTTTTACTATGTTTTATTGCTCCAGTTAATAAATTAATATTCCCTCACAAACCAGATTTGTGGAAGTGGATTTGCGTAGGACTATTATTTATACCTCCAATGGCAAAAATTTAAACAAAAAGAAATTGTTTATACATTGAGTACTTTTATTGAAATGGCACTAAGTTTTAAGAATAAATAGGAATTTCAATCTGTTATGAAAGTATCTAGAAATCTTAAAATATCTCTAATTCGCCGAACAGTTGTTAGTGCACATCGCTCCCCTCCTCTCCCCACACCGATTTGAGTGAGTTTCCCGAGACGCTTTTTAAATGTGATTTCATGTGAATTCAATGTGATTTCATGTGAATTCAATGTGATTTCACGTGAATTCAAAGTGATTTCAACAGATTTCAAGTGATTTCAACGGAATTCGTGTGAATTCAAGAGAATTCAACTGATTTCAAAGATTTCACTGATTTCAATGAGATTTCAATATGATTTCCAAAGATTTCGGTGGCCTTGTACACCTGAATTCCAGAGTTGTGGGCCCCTCGAGCGAAAATTACTATTCAATATCAATCAGTCGATATTGAGGGGTGGACGACTCGGATTTTCGGTGTGCAAAGGAGTACGGAGTACAGCTGGGCCGGAGTCCTGCAGGAGTACCCGGAGTACGCGGAGTACAGGTGGAGTACGCGGAGTACACCCGGAGTACGCGGAGTACAACTGGAGTATACGCGGAGAACAGCCGGAGTACGCGTATAGTACAACCGGAGTACGAGCAGGCCTGTACACAGGAGTACACTACTCGTGCACTCCTCGGTCGATATTCCCTCATAATCACGAAAATTCACATTCATCCATTGAAATTAGGCATTCAGTCAATTTGACTTTGTAATCAGGATTATTCATTTGTTTTCACCAATATTCACGAGTATTCAACATAAAAATATATTCAAGGGTCACGAAGTTTACAAACATATATTGTTCTCAATCCAAGAAGTCCTTTTCTCAACGGACACCATTCAAGCACATTTACAGTTCAGGAACAGAAAATTAACGTCCATTACTGCGCTTGTATCAAGAACTGGTTTGGGTGCGGGCAAGCGCGGGGCATATGCACTGGAATGGCTTATTTAGCGACAAAATGTCATGTTGATGAGAGGAGCGTTTATTTAATTTTTCAACCCCCCCCCCCCCCCTTTACCCGGACCTCTTTTGTTTGGGGGGTTGCACCATGATCCTGGAACGACCACACCCGTTATGCCCGCGATGCCCCACCCAGTGAGGCCTGCCCCTGCCGGGCGCACTCCGAGCGTACGCACTCATATCGCACACCACTGGACAGAGCAGCCAGAGCAGCGACCCCAGCCCGGCCCAGCCCGCCTGGGGCCCCGCGGGCCTGGCCCGCAGGTGGTGTTACGGTACATTAGCCATCGGAATTAAGACAGCGTTAGCCCTGCAGAGGAGGGGGTAGCCAGCGGAGCCCAGCCCGGCCAGGCCGTTGTGCGGTCCACCGCAGCCCCGGCCCCGCCGCGCCCCGCCGCGCCCCGCCGCGCCCCGCCCCACCACGCCACGCCCCTTTGCTGTGCATCCATTAGCCGATGTGCCGGGGCTTATTTTCGGGTTCGCTGGGCCATGCTGCGCTGTGCTGGCCGTGAGACCGGGTAAATTAGGTAGACGGGACCAGCGCTCTATCTCTCTCTCTCTCTCTCCACACACACACACATGCACACACGCATGTACAAAACTCATTCTTGGAATAGCCCGCGCCACGCTACAGTGCCAGTGCAAGGTTCCTCGCGGCGGTAGTGTTGCCATTTACGAGTAAGCGAGAATTCCCACGAGTTCTCGGAAATGAAGCAGACGAGTATCTCCGCGAATACTCGGTTAATAAAAAAAGTCTCACGACTGGAGAGCAGTTTGCCTCGTAGCCAGGCTCAGATACTCGTCTGCACATCACACAGGGTGTATTTGCACGAACTTCTGCCCGCTTTCATATGGCAGCGGCAGCACTGCTCGGCGGGACAGCGAGGCAGGAGCTCAGTCAGGTTTGCTCTCTTCCGCTTTGCAGTTGCTGGCTTTTGGAAGCAAGAGCGGACACGACATCACGGGCCGGGGCCGGGCGCAACACCGGCCAGGGCTTGGCTGTGCTGGGCTGGGCCCACTGGGCCGGACCGGGCTGGACTGAGCTGAGCTGAAGGCTGATTCAGAAGAGAGCGCTTTTCCTCGCCCTGGCTCTATCGCGCGCAAGGGGTGCGCCGTACAGGTGCGAGAGAGACGGCGAGGCGACGAGATCGCTCTTTTGAATCAGCCTGCTGGGCTGCCTCATGCATCACGCCGCGCCCGACCCTGGTCGGCGGGTGGGGGACGGGACGGGACGGGGAGCATTTCATTGGCGCGTAAATACGACCCTCTGCGGACTCGTTGCGAGAGGCGCGGCGCGGGGGTGGAGTGTGAGTGGACGAGCTTGAGCGGCGCTGAGCGGCGCGCACTGGGGCAAGCGGGCATTATCGAATAGCGAATAGCGCGTGGCACAAACACACAACCCCGCACAATAATTTATCAAACTTTCAGACAAAATTTTACAAACAAATGAATGAAGTCCCCGCAGTGCGACACTCACCTGTACCGGAAGCCGCCGCGGCCGTCCTTGGAGGCGGGCTCGGCGCCCTCGAGGCGGATGTCGGCCACGGTGGCGTGCAGGTGCTTGGCGATGGCGCGTATCGAGCCGACGAGCAGGTGCGCCGCGGCGGGCCGCTGCGTGCTGAAGAGCAGCTGCAGCTGCGGCCGCTGCCCGGGGCAGGGCGCGTCCGTCCGCGTGCACACGAAGGCGGCCGTCTCCTGCTCCTGCGCGCACGTCTGCGCCGCCGTGGCGGGCAGCACGCCCTCGCCCTGCTGCAGCACGTCGTGCACGCCGTCCAGCGTCGTCAGGAACTCGCTCAGGTCGTTGCCCAGGCAGTGCAGCGCGCGCCGCTGCCGCGGCTCTCGGCACGCGTTCGCGATGAGGGCCTCGCCCACCTCCTCCAGCCGGGTCTCCGCGTCCGCGCCTGCGGCACATCACACATCGCAATCAGCGCACACAGGACCGGTATGGCAATGGCAATGTCTATCCAAAAGGAGCTTTATTTACACTTAATGTCACAGTAAAGACAACGTCAGATTTTTTTAAAGAAAATAAGGAAAACTTAGAGGAACTTCTTGCTGATTGTGAGGAAAACTCCTCTGATTTTGAGGATGTCTCCTTTAATAATTGAGCACAATTTCCTTATTTTTCGGAGGGACTTCCTTAAAATCTGAGATTTCCTCTAAATCAGGGAGTTCCTCAAACAATAGGCCTATGACATTATTTTAACCGCGATTGGTTCTTTTCTGAGGTTGATAAAACCCCCTTTGAGTTACGCAGTGAATAACACGGGGCTGCTGGTTGTTTTTCTTTTCTTTACTGCGTCGTCGTGAACTCTTGCGTTAAAGCGACGTGGTGTGGTCATGCTTTTATAGGGTGCGAAAAGAAAATTCCCGGCGTCGCGGGCGCTGCTGTCTTGCGAATCTACGAGTTTCCGATACGTAGGGTTGCCGATGCCCTTCCTCCAGACAAGAAGTATTTTCATACATCTCTTAGGGGATCCCCGTGGCGTGTATACTTTTACGAGGCCCGGCCCCGCCCGGCCCTGCCCCACTCCGCGCAGCCTCGGCCGGGGTTATGTGTGTCCGTCTCGCTCTTGCTGCACGGAACGGTACGTCGCGGCGGGGGCGGTGCGGCTTGGCCCCCAGAGTGACGACTCCTCCGCACAAGTTCTTACTTTTTTTTTATTAAGCCTCTGCATGGACTGGGAAAAGGGACCGGCATATAACAAAGTTGTCCCGGGTTGTTCCGCGCTGGGCAGGGCGGCGAGGTCCTCGAGTGGCCTCAGGTTTTCTCCTACTTTTCTCCACGACAGTGCGTAGCAGCAGCAGCAGCAGCAGCGGGGCCTCCGGCCCGCCCTGCCGGGGGGCTAGACCGGCAGCCGACCAGGACCCGCAGAAAGTTGTCGAGAGCCGTAATCGAGTTATGGCGTGAAATATATCGTGGCGGGGCCCGGCAGTGCGTGGGAGTGCGTGGCGGTGCAGGGTATCCGAGGGGGAAACAGCTCTGAATTTCGGTGTGAATAACCCCTTGCCACTTGCATCACGGGGAGCTTTTGTGCAAGAGTGTGCAGGCATTACTATTTTTTTTTTGTCTTTATATTATTGTCGTTCGAAGGACCCCACGGTATGAGTTGCACGGCAAAGCCAACAGTCAACTTAGTACACAGCCAACAGTCAACTTAGTACACTGTTCGTAATGTGTACTTCAAAGCGGCATTAGGAAATGCATGCCTGCCATGGTATGCAGTAGGAAGTGCATGCCTGCTATGGGATAATGCTCTGGTAAGTACACACTTCCGACTGCATACCATGGCAGGCATGCACTTTCTAGTGCATTCCCTGACAGGTATGCATTTCCGAATGCGTGCTTTGAAGTACACATTAGGAACAGTGCACTAAGTTGACTGTTGGGTTTGTAGTGTGCACAGTTGTTTGAACACTGAAACCTCCCAGAAATTAAACTACTATTTCATACAAGGGTCTACCACTTCCATAATCCTCGTACACCCCTCTAGATGATTATTGATGGTCACATAATCATAATCATGTAAAATTTCCAGATATTGACAAATTTTGAAAAATATGGAGAAATATTATCAAATTTGACCAAAATTTGGGTGATTTCTGGCCAATAATCAGTAAATATGTCAAACATTAACTCAAATAATAATTGATAATCTGCATAATTGTGACTGATTATAGCCCTCGTACGCGATTTTTCAAAGTGGTAGACCCTTGATTTCATATCAAATTGCAGAACATATCGGCTAAAAAGCTGTCCAGTTCTACACAGTGGTCGGCGGGAAGCCCTCCGCACACCTTGTTGATGGAGTGACACTGCGCTCGTGGGACGGAGGCTCTGCGGCCGCTCCGAGCGAAGTCCCTAGCGCATTTCCGGCTCCGCTCCGCTCGCTCCAACCATTGTGCCGGCGTGTTCGTGTTACGTGGGGGCTGACTTACCGTTTTCCCTGAGGACGACATGCAGATCGCTGAGGTAGTCCGTGGAGGATGCGTCCTCATTCAGTCTCCCTCTGCAGAAAAAAAGAAGAAAAAAACCATTTGTAGTTTGCACAACGACTTCAGGGTCCCTCAAGGGGAAAAAGATCGCTCAGCTGGAATTCAACGTGAAAAAATAGCACTACGACTTCAAAATTACAGCTGAAAAATAAATAGCAGGGTAGCTAGAAAATAAGTACGGTAGTTTTAAATTTAGCTGTGACTATACAGCTTAAAAATTCTCCTCAGGGTTCTTTTTTTTACGTGCTCTCCGTGCCATGGCACCAAATCGTCAACCGCCGCCCACGCATTATACTTGCAGATTTAAAAACCAGTACAATTCGAATGATTTTTTTTTTTCCGACGCTGAAAAGCCCGAAGGACCCATAGACCCTGCTGCCGCATCCGATTTCCAACCAATCAAAGTTGTAGCAGTACGTCAATCAATTTGGCGTGCGTAAGCAGGCGAAGACAAAGGAGGGTTGCAGCAGCTCCTTGAGCAGCTCACTCATCTCTGCAGAAATCAGGAGCGGGCGAAGAAAGGGCGGGGCAAGTTCTCAAAGAGCTAACGAAACGTCTCTCTCTCTCTCTCTCTCTCTCTCTCTCTCTCTCTCTCTCCCTCCCCCCCCCTCTCACTCTCTCTCTCTCTCTCTCTCTCTCTCTCTCTCTCTCTCTCTCTCTGTCTCTCTCTCGCTCTCTCTGTCCCTCTGGTGCCTCTGGCCCGTCCCTGGCGCAGAGTCCTCGCCACCCCGAGCCTCGCAGGGACGCTCGCCCCGATGCCCCGATCCGAGCCGATCCCTCTTCCCCGACTGCGCC
>JAHWGI010000667.1:0-15679 GCA_029379305.1 Frankliniella fusca | reverse complement strand
AAAGTACGTAGCGACTCATATTTTTTGACATATTCCGACATATTTCGATATTTGTAAACATTTTTGACAGTTTTTGATATTCTTCGACATTTTTCGACATTATCCCTCATTTTTCGATGTTTTTCGACATTATCCATATTTTTCGATATATCTCAACATTTCTGAGATATTTCGAGATTTTTCGACATTTTTACGAATTTTTACATATTTTGACAATTTTCGACATATCTCGACAATTTTTGAAATTTTCGACACCCCTCGACGCCTATACCATTAACATTGGTTCGACGAGCGTAATTCAGTGTTGCCAACTGCTACGAAATAAAGTCCGAGTTCGACCGTTCCATCTGAGGCCGAACTCACGTATTTCGACATTTTTCGAGATTTCCGACTCCCCTTTTTTGCCGAATAACTGACCGCTTAGTCCCTATCGGCACGTTTTCAAAGCAGAAGGGAGGGCTGTAGTTTCGGTGGTGCACTGTTACAAACTGCCTCTTTCCGAAGAGAATGCCTTTACGGGCCGCAGGCCCGATCATTTACAAGCTAAAAGGACGTTCTGTGTGACTTAGGGGTCGGGCCGAAGGCCCGACCGAACGCCGCCGGCAGGCCAAGCAGGCACGCCCTCTGCCGAACGGAGTTGCCAGCGTAGCAAAGCGGAGCTGGCAACGACGTTTGGCGGAAGGGCGGGCCTGCTTGTTGATATTGTTCGACATTTGCGATATTTTTCGATATTTTCGATAATTTTCGATAATTTTCAACAATTTTTGATATTTTTCGACATTTTCAATAATTTTTGACAATTTTTGATATTCTTCAACATTTTTCGACATTATCCCTCATTTTTCGATGTTTTTCGATGTTTTTTGACATTCTCCATATTTTTCGATATATCTCAACATTTTTAAGAAATTTCGAGATTTTTCGACATTTTTGACGTAGTTTTACATATTTCGACAATTTTCGACATATTTCGACAATTTTTGAAATTTTCGACATCCCCCGACGCCTATATCGTTAAAATCGTTTCGACGAGCGTAATTCAGTGTTGCCAACTGCTGCCAAATAAAGTCCGAGTTCGACCGTTCCATCTGAGGCCGAACTCACGTATTTCGACATTTTTCGAGATTTCCGACTCCCCTTATTTGCCGAATAACTGACCGTTTAGTCACTATCGGCACATTTTCAAAGCAGAAGGGAGGGCTGTAGTTTCGGTGGTTCACCGCTACAAACTGCCTCTTTCCGAAAAGAATGCTTTTACGGCCCGACGCAAAAAGATTTGTGTGCTTTTAGTAGGGATAGCAACTTTATGCGTTTTAAAACTGCAAATTATGCCAGAAAATTTCCCTTTCATATGCTCTTATTATGCTCTAAAAACAGAGTTTTATGCGCGTATTATGCGATCTATTAAAAGCCAAATTTAAGCATTTGGACGTGTTTTGGCGTATTGTGCGCTATAAACAGTGTATTATGCGCGTATTATGCGCTAAAAACAGTATTATGCGCGTATTATGCGATTTTTAAAACACCAAATTAAATATTTTGACGTTTTTTGGTGCGCAAACGTACAAGACAGACAAAGGATAAAGGCACGGGGTGGTTATTTTTCTTAAACAAATATAGCAAAGGACTTCAATAGAACTGAAAGGAACTTTAATTAACGTGACCCGACCCCTTTCCAGCTGGAACAAATGCAACGCGCGCGAGAATTCGAATGTTGGAGTCTAAAACAATCGGAAAACGACTCCGTAATAGGCAAAATACGTACAAAATACGCACAGGAAATGCCATAAAATGCCTAATTATGCAGCATAATGCTTTTTGCTCATTATGCTGCCGTTAAGGGCAAATTATGCGATTCGATGCTCATTGAATCTCGAACCTACAGGTGTCAAGGATGTCGGATATATAAGTCATATTGTTCTAGGACACTGTTTACTTTTTTATGCTTTTATGCCAAAGCATAAAGTTGCTATCTCTAGCTTTTAGTACGCTTTCATTTCGCTATCGATTCGCGGAGGTTCGCGCCGGGTACGCCAACGGGTCGCTGAGGTTCGCCAGGCTTCCGAGCGAGCGCCACGAAGGTTCGTCGGAGGTTCGTCGTAGGTTCGCCAGTGGTCCCCCTCTGGGCGAACTGAGTACGCCATCGAGTCGCTCTAGTAGCGAACACAGCGACTTAATTTCGCCATCGAGTCGCTCTGGTGGCGAACACAGCGACTTGAGTTCGCCATCGAGTCGCTCTGGGAGCGAACACAGCGACTTGAGTTCGCCATCGGTTCACGAGGGGAGGGGAAGGGTTGCGCTGCACAAGCCACGGGGATTAACAAAGCGGCGGTGTCATCGGCTACCTGCTCCGGCCCGGGGCCCCCGGGCCATCCCATCCCGTCTCCCGTCCCGTCTCCTCTCTTCAGTCCGACGCCAGCTGTCGTTGTGTGAGGATGTGTCGCTTACGCTGAGCGCGTGATGGCTTTGAAGCTCACATGCACTGGTTTGTACCGGGTGTTTATTTGAGTACGTAACAGTGTTGCGAGATTACATACTCGCAAGCGCTGCAGGGGCCATGGTGCCTTAGAGTCCTTTGAGTCCTCTAGGACTCTATGGTTTTTTTTACGGGTGAATTGGGTTGGCAAACCCACAACACTCTTACGCATTCAAAGAAACACCCGGTACTTGTTGTGCTTCTTATTTTTTCAGTAAGTGACTCGTGCGGACCGTATGGAGAGATGTATAGTTGTGTATGGCAGGACAAGTTAGCGCAGTTTGGGTAGCAGCAGTCACTACGGAGCACGCGGAAAGTGCAGGCTTCTCTCGCACGGCATCAGACGGGCGGAGGGACTTCTGGTGCACGGCTGCGGTTTCGAGCTGGCGCAGAGCACTTTACAGCGTGCTCCAGGAAGGGCAGGTCTCATTTCGGGCAAACCCGCTCATGGAAAGCCCGGCATTGGCCCGAATAGTGCTTTCGGCCACATCCAGACCAGAGGTTGGCGTTTTTTGTAACATTACGGGTGCATCTCAGGGCTGGCCGTTGGGCGAGAGCCCGTGAAGAGCTCGGCTGACCGGACTGAATTCGGGGCTGCACATTTTTAAACGAGCCCCTCCCCCCCCCTCCCCTTTCCCCGCCCCCCCCCCTCTCTACCCGCAACCCCTCCCGTACCCAAATGCGCACTAAAAGCGAACATTTAGCGAACCAAAAGCGAACTGAAAGCATACATCAGGCGAACTGAAAGCTTACCGAAACTGAAAGGGGACCGCAGGCTATCTCAAAGCGTACCGCAAGCGAACTAATGGCGAACTGAAAGCGTACCGCAGGCGAACAGATTATGGGTCGCTCTGATGGCGAAGAAGTAGCGACCCCGGTACGTCGCCGCAAAAACGAACTATGTTCGCTCTGAGTTCGGAATAGGGTGCAAAGTGAAACATCTGCGCACTTTTGACGCACCTTGACGAACATGCTGCGACCTACGAAGCGAACCTCAGCGAACCACTTGCAGATGGTCGCAACCTGTACGTCTCTGTTCGTCAGAACAAAGTTAAAACTACCTGATAGCGTACAGATCTTTTCGCGTCGGGGGGCAGCAGGCCCGATCATTTACAAGCTATGAGGACGATCTGTGTGACTTAGGGGCCGGGCCGAAGGCCCGACCGAACGCCGCCGGCAGGCCAAGCAGGCACGCCCCCTGCCGAACGGAGTTGCGAGCGTAGCAAAGCGGAGCTGGCAACGACGTTTGGCGGAAGGGCGGGCCTGCTTGTTTCGTTAAAACCTCAGTGTTTGATCAGTGTCACTAGTACAGCGGGTGACATGCCAAATTTCGGATTTCTAGATTTAGCGATTAAGAAATTGTCTGTCAGCACAATTTATCTGATGAGCTTGATTTTTGACCTGTAGGCTCGTAATGCAATGGTCATTCGCACACTGCATTGACATTTTAAATCTAACGTGTTCTTCAAAATTTTATTTTTTGAACTACTGTGCATAAGTTGAATCAACAGGTCCCCTCCCCCCTCCCTCCCCAGCCGCGGTCCTCCTCCCCTGCGCGCCGAGGCGTCGAGCCTCTTCAACAATACCAAGCCACCGAGCCGGCTCGGCACAGGGTGCTCGGCTCGCAATTACCATTGAAACTGACGATGCAAACTAATTTTAAGCAAAAATGTATAGACAGCTTACCATCATACCTATCTCAAAAAAATTCTAATTTTTCGTAGTATTTTTCATTATAATTTTGTATGAATCGATTGGGCGGGATCGGCTGCGTCCATTGGGGGCCATCGTCAAGAATAATAATAAAAGTAATAAACTCACGGGCGTGAGCAATAGGCTCCCCTAACGGGGGCCTAAAAACTCACTGGCGTGAACAATAGGCCCCCCTAACGGGGGCCTTAAAAAAAAAAACGAGTATTGCGCGCCCGATGTGGGACTTGACCCCACGACCCTGGGATTAATTGTCCCATGCTCTACCGACTGAGCTAACCGGGCTCTTTGACGAACACATGCCACCTAAGCTTGGGTACCCAACAGAGATCTGCAGCGGTTCGCATGCGATCGCCGGCGTGGAGAGGAGATGGGCGTACGAAATCCGAGTAGATACCGGAAGTCGAAAGCTTGGATATCCTTGCCATACTGGATGACCTGGCATCAAACATATGACGTGCACGTCCTGAGTAGGTCCGGGAGAGTCGACCGGTCGGTGGAGTGTTAGTGTTTTCGATCGGGCGGGTAAGCCTCTCTTCGCTTGCCCGACGCTCAGAGCGTAAGAGTGAGACAGCACGATGCAGTCAACAGCTATCTCTCTCGCACACGTCTCTCTCGATGACCACGACTCTGACTTGCCGACCACGCCAAGTAGCACTAGGCGTCACCTGTCCCCGCAACCTCACCTCTCGCCCAGCCGAGCGGGGCTCTGCATCCGAAGAGCGTGCGGAAGCGCGGCGGAGGGTCGGTGATTCGGAGACTGTCCGGCTCACCCGACGTACCCGACTAGCAGTCCGTCGGGTCGGGTCGGGTCGGTTATGGACAACAGCCGGCGTCGGGCAAGCGAGGAGAGGCTAACCCGCCCAATCGAAAACACTATGGAGTGTGCCGCACCCGCCACTGAGCGACGTTTGGCAGTTGGCATCAACCGTCGTGCCGTCAGGATGGCCGAGCGGTCAAAGGCGTCCTAATCGAGGGCACCCTTACTCGGTCGAACATGGGCCGAGTGTTCTGGTCCTCGTCTGAGGTTGTGGGCTAAAATCCCATTCTTGACGTACGGTTTTGCTACAGGTACGCTACGTATCCTATCGCTATTTCCGTTTGGGTGTCGCCCAACAAAATGTTTTCACTATCCCTGGAGGGACTCGAACCCTCAATCCCCGGTTTAGGAGACCGATGCCTTATCCATTAGGCCACAGGGGCGCAGCAATTGTTGTGGCGGCAGCACTGGGCTCTGATGCGAATAAGCCAGGGCAAGGACAGGAAAAGGTGCCTTGCGTGTGCGCCGCCCACCACCTGAGGGGCTCAACACCGGTTTGAAAGAACGGGAAAAGAAGACAAGATGAAAAAGCAGGTAAAACGCGGCCTGATTCCGCTCCGGGTTGAACCGGGCACGCTCTGCGTCTGCTTGTAAAGAAGGAAACCACTGTTTTTTACAGGGGCGTAGGAACGAATTTCAGTCAGGGGGAGAGGAACATCTCAAGACTTTTGGCGCCCTACCCCCTCTTCGTTAAAAAAAAAAAAAAATCACTTTATCACAAAAAATTGTTCTAATAATAATAATTATTAATAGAAAGAAACTGAATAGGATTAAACAAACGGAAGCACAAAAAAATGGCCTTGTGGCGAGTTTCGCATCAGTTTGTGTCGAAGAATATTGTGAGCGAGGCGAGCAAAAATACCCCTAAAGGCGCCAAAACGTGTCCCTAATAACGCCAAAATGCGGCCAGGGTGCATTTTATGGCCTTATTTGGACAGGTTTCGGCGCCCTTGCGGGCCGCGAATTTGGCCTGCGCTCGAGTAACCAGGCTCCTGGTGCGCGCCTTCGGGGCGCCGCCCTGCCCGTTGTCCGTGGCATGGTGCGCCCCATCGGAGCCCATTTTGTCGCCCCTCCGGAACGCAGTTTGGCGCCGCTACGAGGCGTTGAGGGGGGTTGCATTGCCCCCGTGCCCCAACTAGTTCCAACGCCCTTAGTTTTTTAGCCTTTTTTTTCTCGCGGATGGTAGCATTTCTGCCTGCTCATTCGTTTCATGAAAGCCGTAGAGGAAGAGGGGGTGGGAGGACGGCCAAGCCTTAGGGGGAAACAACTCTGAATTTTGGTGTACACGTTTTGTGAATTTTCGTGATTTTTTGTAGAATTTGTGCCAATTTTCACTTGCATTTTACCAAAATATTTCTTAATTTTTTTCGAATTTGTGTTAATTTTCGTGAATTTCTCGTAAGTTTACTGAATTCTTCTGAATTACGAGGTGAACAAAAAATTCAGAGTTGCATCCTCCCCCCCCCCCCCCTCCCCTACCGGCTAAGGGCTAAGCCCCCTATCCGTTCCTTCCCCTTAGTAAAGAAATCGTGTACTCGCTCCGCCCGTCAGGCGACATTCCCCTATTGGGTGTAGGCAACCTCGCAAACACCGGCCCGCGCTCAGCTTAGATCTGCTTAGATGCACTTTCTAACTCCCCTACTTCTTTCCTGTTCAGGTGCGCTGTCCCGGCATGCGCCGGGCACGGCAGAGATAGGAGAGACGGCTCAGTGCGACCGACTAGCAGGACGAAAAACAGCTTGCCTGCTGCCTGACTGATCCCCCGCACTGCGCACGGTGAAGGCAGACAACGACGCACTCAGCAGGGAGGCGACGGACGCAACCTATCAGGGCCCTACTTCAGACGCCCACCCTGACGACCGACAGCGCACTCCAGCGCACTCTGGATTCCCCTAGCGGCCGGTGATAGAAGCCGACAGCCGGGGTACTGCGGGCTTGCCTCCCACCCAGGCTCGAGGGGTGTGGTGGGTTGCCTACCCCTCACGGCGTCAGGCCCCCGATCCACGGGTGTGTGCGCCGGTGTGCGCAGACACCCATGAGAGGAACGAAGGATCTTCTTTACACGTACTGTGACAGACTCAGCAGATGACAATCTTGGGGAGAGGGGTGCCTGGTAGGTAGGCAACTACGTATTGTTCACCCACGTGTGTATGCTGGGCCGACCTATCCCACCCACAGGCAAGAGTAATCTAGTCCTAAGACTTTAGGGCGCGGGGGACCCATCCAGTACTTGTATTTCTTGAAATCAGACAAGTTATACATATTTGTTTGTCGTTTTTGTTTGATTTTTTAAACTTTCAACTTCAATAAAGAATCTTTAATAGTACCAGTTTTGATTTTTTTTTACAAGCCCTTCTGAGAATTATCTAGATTTAACCTGTTAGGAGCCTGGCTCAGGCTCAGGGGTGAAGATCAGAGTGTAGTAACGTTTTCCACATCATCGTAAGTTTCTGGCTCAACAGCTAGAAGGCACCCATTCTTTAATAATGCTTGGTAAGTTATACAAATGGCAAAGCTGTAGATCTCAAAAATTATTATATTATTATTATGTGAAGAAATTATGAGAGAAAGGAAACACAGAGAAACAATTTACCTCCTTGTTTTACAATTTTCATTCAAAGTGGGAATGAGAAAGAGACTTTCTAAAACTAAACACTTTGCAGTGAAACCATTTTTATAACAATAAAATTAATGTTAGTTCTTGAATAATTAAACGCTTTCAACTCTTCAGACTGATTATCACATATTGAGTCCACCTACAAGCAAGGGTTTTGGGGACTACATGACTTACCGCATTGCCTTTAAGGAACTCGCTAGCAAAGACATCCGACAGTTTTGCCAGTATCTTTACCTTAATGTAAATATTAGTATTGATTTTTTCAAAAGCCCTTTTTAGACTTTATCTAGATGTAACCTGTTACAGGCCTGGCTCAGGCACACAGGTGATGGTCAGAGTATTATTTTGTTTTTCACATAATCATAACAATCTGGCTATTCACAACTAAAAGACACACATTCTTTAATAATGTTTGGCAAGCTATCCATACGGTAAAGCTGTAGATCTTAAAAAATATGCTGTGATTATTATGTGAAGAAATTATGAGAGAAAGGAAATACAGAGAAACAGTTCTCATCCTTGTTTTTATTTTAACAATAACTTTCACTTGGAATTATCAATTTCAGTAAAAGTGGTGATGGGACTGAGAAAGAGACTTGCTAAAAGCTAACACTTTGCACTAAAACAATTAAAAAGAAACAAAAACATTTTGATTAAAATTGGTACTTGAATTCTTGAACTTTCTTAGTCATCACACTTTCTTCTGGGCTTTCTGGGAGGCAGATTGTGCTCCTTGCGATACTCGATCTTAACATCATATAGGATCTTGCCTATTTGTGTTTTAATTTCTTGCCGTTGTACCGACCCATTTTGCAGCATAATATTGGCATGAACCTGCTCGCACAATCTTGCACACTCATTTGGATCTGTAGTTCTCTCTCTAATTTTTTGTTGCTGCTTTATGATTTCCATTTTTGACCATTTTGTATTGACCAGGTCAAAGAACTCTAAAAAAAAACAAAAACAAAAAAAAACAATATAATAAGTTGATACAATAACAGAAAAATAGCTATGGAATAGGTGTAAACTTACAACCATGTATGAACCTACCATGGATTTTCTCCACACAACTATCTGGGAATTCAAGATCACCCTCTTCCTCGACAATGCATGATTTGTCAAACCAAAAGTGGTATAATGTTTCCTTATCAAATAGTTTCATAAGAAGTTTGGACAATTTCCACTTGAGGCCTAGAATTTTTTCCCTCACTACTTTCTCTGCCCATTCTCTGTCAATTTTATTATTTCCTCCAAGATCAACCTTCAAATATTGAAAATAGGATTAGATTATGTTGCAGAAGTGAATGCAACGTATATCATAATTACTTGAAAGCATACCATTCCTGATGGGTCACAACTGTTAAGAGAAACTGAGGGAAAACCTTGAGTGGAAGGCTGCTCCTTCAAATCACCTATCATTTGTTGCAAATCCTACATTGAGGGCCAACATGATAAAAATAATTTAAATCAAATTGTGAAAGTCAAATAAAATACAGCATCGAAGACTTACCTGGTTCATTTTCTTCAACCCATGCACTTCTACCTCAAGGCTTTGAACAATCTACAATGAAATAGAAAGAAAATTATAAATGAGATGTGATTTTATTTTTATGAAATAATTATACATGACATGGATAACTCACTTATCCAAAGATGGCTTACCTCTTTAATTTCGATCAAAAGTGCAGAGCTTCCACACAATGGTGAACAGACATAAGTTGCCTTTGAATTACTTATGTTAGCACTTTTATTCTGTAAAGAAGGAGAAATTTTCAATAATTAAATATATAGAAGTAAATTGAGGAAAAGGTAGTATAAAAAACATACCGCAAATAAGTTGCTAGTACTTGTTAGATTGATGGAATGGCTCTGACAGTCATTATTGAGAATAACTGTGGTTTCAGTTCCACTTGTTTTCATTCCATTCCCTTCTTTATCATCATCATCACCATCATCATCTTCACTACAACTAAAAGACATTGCAGAAAGTCCCCTCACGCAAGACTTGTTCATACTATCATTTGGAGAAATACCAGTTTCCTCCTCAATTGTACTCTTTGAAGTAATCTGCAAAATTGAAGATCGATGTATTAATAAAATATCTTACAGTGAAGCAAGAGAGAGAAAATTTAACAATTACCGTGGCTGATAAATTCTCAAGAGTCTTTTTCATTCCACCTTCGTCAGAAATCTTTGCACCCACACAATCTGGAGAGTTTGGGAGTTTGGGGGATCCGTTATCAATTCTGTTCTTCTTAGATGGAATCTGCAAACAATACACTGTATAACTTAACCAAATATTTAACTACCGAGCAAAGAATGATCTACATTTACTTTAACAGCCCAAAGGAGACTTTTGGCCCTGACAGTCATCATGACGTCAAAATGGTCCCTTAATTTGACGTCTTTCATGATTTGTCTTGATGTCATTTTAACCGTGAATTGATGTTTTGAGTCAAATTAGTGTCAAAATAACATCAAGAAGAGTCATGGATAACGTCAAATGAAGGGACCATTTTGACGTCATGCTGACAGTCAGGGGTCAAATTCCTCCTTGGGAGATACGTCTGCTGTTGAATCCACTGTCTTCCGCTTGTTATCCCCACTCTGACTCTTTATGTCTGGCTTCTTTAGAAGAAAAAAAAAGAAGAGAAAAAAAGGAGAAGATAATCATAACAATTCCTAACTAAAAACATGACAAATTTTGTTATGAATCTAATACAGCCTATTGATACCCTATCTCAAAAGTACCTGCAACTGAAAGTTCTGACGGGAAAAATTAATCAAAGCCCTTTGAACCGCTATTTCCAAACAAGCAGAAAGCTGAATATTTTGGATAATTTTTTAAAACCTCACCATACAAATTTTACTTTACCATAATAAAAAAGACAAAGATAGTTATGCCAATGCTCTTAAAATATAAAATTTATCTTTTACCTTTTCATCACTTTGCTGTGAGGCTTTAGAATCCCTGCTCCCGCTAGATTTGTTTGACTGAGGAATCTGGGAAGCCTTTTCATCACTCTGCTGTGAGTTTTTAGAATTCCTGCTCCCGCTACGTTTGTTTGACTTTGGAATCTGGGAAGCCTTTTTATCACTCTGCTGTGAGTTTTTAGAATCCTTGCTGCCGCTAGGTTTGTTTGACTTAGGAATCTGGGAAGCAATTGAACAATCCATAAGAAAAACATTAAACTTTTAAGAAATGTATCTCTTATAAGAATAATCTCAGTAAAGTAATCAGTCCTAATCAAATGAGTATTACCTCATCATGAGGAGTGTTAAGAGATTTATCATTATCAATTTCATTTTTTACATAAAGGCTACTAAGAGCTTTGTTGCTTGGCTTCTTAGAATTACGTTTTGACTGGAAAGTAAATAAGAAATAAGTGAGGAAGCTATAAAACATTTATAAACTGTTATGACTTGCTAATAATAAATAATTATACGGAGTACTTACAGAAGACGATTTTACAGATTTTGACTCCTTCTTTAATTCAAACAGACTGAAATCCTCCGTATCTATCACAGAGCTCTCAAAGCGTGCTGGCTCAATTTTAGGTAGCTTACCCTTTGAAATCAAATCAGAGATAGCTTGTTCACTTTCTGAAATCAAAAGTTGAGAAAATTAGGAGTTAATAGATAAAAGGTACGAGGGAAACAAACATGGCCGCTGAGCATTGAAAGAGGTGCTCTGAGACCTTATCTGAAGACAGAAGTGCCTCATGAGTACCAAAATTCCATAACTGCATAGTTTGACAGATTCATTCTCTTACCTCCTAACAAAATGATTTTACATTTTATGATTTTAAGGACCCCATTCTCATCAGCTTTTTTAAAACCGTACAACTGAGATGCTGAAAAGCTCTTAAGGCTCTTGGGCTTGAACTCAGACAAATCATAATTAGATAAAACATATAGATTATCGATCGGTGCAGTAAACTTCTCCTCTCCTCCTATCCGGCGCAACAAAGCATGAGAAGGCGACATATTTTCTCGCGTGTTTCAACTTTAGAGATAATACTAATATAAAATGAATGGAAACGTCAGTCGCGGCGACGCGACAGCATACCACGAAAATTGACGGCGGTTACAGTGCGGCCGGGGCTGTTCAAACCGTCTGTCGCAGAAAAGAGAGAACTGTACGCCAACGTGACAACGATGAAACAAAAAGAGGAAATGCAGAAGATGCTCGCAAATTAGATTATTCCAAAGGAAAATAAATATATTCAAAGTTTGAATATTGTAAAGAATTCCTAATTTCTCTTTCATGTTGAAACTGTTCCATTTTATGTTACGATATGATCTCTTTAGCTGTTTGCACTGGTAACAAGGGTCACTTCCGTTTTGTTATGTTTTAAATAAATTGTGTGTGTCCCGAGTTTGATTTGATCTTTTAAAGAAAATGTCTATCTTGTCTTTTTCTTTTTAATTAATATGAGGTATGCTGATTTTACGACCGTGTGGAGCAAGGAAGCAAGACGATCTGTCCCCCATCCCCCACCCTCCCCCAAGGTTCTACTGTAGGTTGTGTCCAGTTGTGTCTTCGCGATCTGATTGGTCGGCGAATCGTGACGTCACCATCCGTAGCCGCGGTGGAATTCAAATGACCACTTGTATATCTGGGAGGGGAACGGGGAGGCGGTTTTCGGACGAGATGCCATAAATACTGTTTAATAAAATATTTTGATACATATTTTCGGGGGAGGCGTTCCCCTCCCGGTCCCCTCCCTCCCCGGGGAGCAGGGGAACCGAGGTACGTTCCTCGGTCGGGAACGGTGCCCTGGGGTACGTTCCCCGGTACCCCCGGTACCCCTGGTACCCCGACATCTTAATTTGATTTGGAAATGACAAAACGGCATTTATCAATTTTCATCATGTTTGAATAAGCACATTTTCAAAGTAAAATAAGCCGAAAACCGCGAAAACACGATAGCGACTCCGCCGTGTGCGACTCAGAGAAAGTAGTCCTCCGTATATTTGAATGTTTGAGGGATCGGTGGTAGAGTCGGAGGTTCCGGAAACAGTTGCTTTTTATAACCCAAACGTTCATGAAAACTTAAATAAAATGTAAGCAATATCAAAACGATACGACCTACATTTTATTTGAGTGTTTTGGGCACATTGGGGTGTTAAAAAGCAACTGTTTCCGGTCTGTTGTTCTTCGCCTTGTTCTTCACTTCACCAATGGGGGTCTATTTTTGCTTAACTTGATTGGAGATAGGTACTAGTAGTTATCTCTGCCTTGATAAAGCCCCGTTCTCTGAAATAGATTATTCTTTTTAAAGAGTGATAATAAAAAAAGTGAGAAATTTAATCTTTCCTAACGTTTCAGCTCTTCCGCTTTTCACTTCTCTCGCGGCCACCGCCAAGCGCCAAGTTGTCGATTGTTTCGTCGTTGTTTCTACCGGCATGAAAAGATCAACAGTCAAAAAACTTGTTGTTCTGCTGCTTTCTCTCTCCCTCCAAGTTTTCGCATGGGAAGTGCACTACAACTCAAACAAAACTCAGCAGAGTTCTGGTTTTTCCTCGTTTGCTGTTTACTATTTTCTAGATGACTTTTATGTTGATCAGTTATCATATACTTTTCTCTATTTCTGTTATCCTCACTTATTGTAAGTAGACTTAGTCGCCAAATTACGTGTGATAGGTTAGCGAGCGAAGTGCATTACATTGGCTCACTTTTAATTTCTTGTCCTTATTGCAGAAGAGTCACCGTTGTATTTTGGAGGTGTGCAGTTTTACAAATTATTGGTGTCAGATAAAAAATTTGAGCTATACTGTATTAACCATATTATCGGGTGATGCATACTTTCCTCTTATATATTCTTCTCCTTATTAATTGTAAGAAGATGAACGAGCCGCCGAATGATACGTGTTTTTAATGGTTTTGTTTGTGTAAATGTGTGCTCCTTTTTGCAGGAGTTTCAAAGTTGTATTTTGTCTGTGTGCTGTTTGATCAATTTTTGTCAGATAAGAACTTTGCACTAATCTTACATAGTCAAGCATTTTTTATTGAATGTTGTTCTCCCCACTTCATTGTAAGTAAGTAATTCGATTTGCTGAATGGTAGGTGATATTATTGTATTGTCTGTATTTATTTGTTGTTCTTTTTTTCAGGAGAGTCACTATTGTGTTTTGTTCTTGTGCTGTGTGATAAATTGGACAGCTATTGCTGCACTGAACTGTTTTACTCATATCATCTGAAGATAAGCATACTTTTCTCTAATGTTGTTATCGACACTTCATTGTATGTAGAGCTGCTAAATAATGGTTGATTCTTATGTTGTTGTTTTTTGTTGTTTAATTTTTTGTTCTTTATGCAGGAGCATCACAGTTGAATTTTGTCCGTATGCTGTCTGTTAAATTATTGTCCGATAAGAACTTTGCTTCAAACTGCATTAACCATGTCATCTGATGATGAGGACTTCAGAAGCGAGCGCACCAAATACCGTCATTTTGGACCAAAACGAAAGAGACTCCCTTACCCTTCTGACAACCCAGAACCAGAAAATGAGCAATGTTTAGAGGTAAGAGACATATAATTTAATTTTGAAAGTCTGCAGCCCGGTTTCCCTATATTGCATCCGATTCCATTTATGTCTGGCAAATATTTATACCATAAATATTTTCAGTATTCTGAGATGGGCACTTGCTCTTTTAAGCAAAGGTTACGTACCTCAAAGAATGTTGGGAATCACTATAAGCCCTCAAGCTGGTGTAGTGAATCATTACATTCCAACACTAGTGCCAGCTCACCTCGCTCAATGTTTCAAAACTTATTTGTGTACTAAAATATGTATGTTTCACCTATTATTATTTTATTTTGATGCTTTTATAGCAGGTGGACCAAGCTGATGATCAAGGTGATCACAGTGCATCTGGCAGTGAAGAAGGTTTTGATGAAAATTCTCAACAAGATGAACTTCAAAATGCTAGTTCTGATGTAAGTTGAACTTTCTAGAATAAAATAATTTAAGTTTGAAGTTTTCTTCATCTCCATGCAATTTGGCAATTCTGTACAAGTGAAGGGTGCTTCAAAGTGGTAAAATTAATTTTCTGCAAATATTCGGATAAAAGGGATAGTTTAAGTGGGAATGCACTGTGAGTACCTATGGGTGCTCCCACAATGCCTTGTACATAGCTGGTTTTCTAGACAGAATTCTCAGAGACAAGGAAGATTTATTGTTAGAGTTCAAGTTATTCGGGCAGGGGAAGTGTAATACTATCTAATAGAACTCAAATGACAACCAAATAATCCAAATTAGATTGGCTGGGATTGCCAAGTTATAGTTTTGATTCATAAATTAAGATTAATATTATCATTACATTTTATAAAAGTAAATACTCGTATTATTTGTAAGTCAGTTCGTTTATATTAGATACTTTTACACTCCTCCTTTCTGAACATCTTGAGCCCTAACAATAATTCCACCTTGTCTCTGAGAAATCTGTCTAGAAAACTAGCTATGTACAAGTCATTGTGGGAGCACCCTATAAGTTACATCAATATATCGTTCGTATTCATATAAAGTCTTCTTACTAGTTTAAGATACTAAGGCATAAAGAAAACTAGATTGTTCTACTGAAAAGTTTCTGCCCATGATTTCTGCAGCCAAAATCTAAGGTAAGGGTATTTTGAATGAGAATCAAAACAACTATAGTTTGACACTGGGATTTTGCAATTCTATGTAAGACACAGAGTTTTCAGTAACACCTCTCACCTATTCTCTTAGAAAAAATGTTCATGAACTACTTTTGAAAGAAGATACAGGTGAGATCTTAATGAAAAATTTGTGTTTTATATTAATCAAATTAATGAAGTCATGAATTCATGAACATTTTTTTTTTAAATGTCCTACCTAGAATAGCAAAACCCCTGTGTCAAACTATAGTTGTTTTGATTCTGATTCAAACTATCCTTACGTTACAATACTGGCGCCAGCTCACCTCGATTAATGTTTCAAAACTTATTTGTGTTTTAAAATATGCATGTTTCACCTTTTATTATTTTATTTTGATGCTTTTATATCAGGTGGACCAAGCTGATGATCAAGGT
>JAHWGI010000666.1:0-30710 GCA_029379305.1 Frankliniella fusca | reverse complement strand
CGCCCCGCCCCGCCACTGCCCAGTGCACTGCACTGACTGCACGGTGCAGCCCGCTGAGGCCGCACCGAGCAGCATGCGTGAGCGATTTAGGCAGGTAAGTGCAGTTTAGCGGGGCGAAAGCGGCGGTCGCGGCGCGTGCGGCGCGTGGCGCCTCCTGCAGCCTGCAGCAGAGCGCTCCCCTCGCTGTGTCTCTCTCGCACCTATACGGCGCACCCCATGAGTGCGAGAGAGACAGCGAGCCAGCTGGCCAGTAGCCGGCAGACATCTGGCTGCAGTGGGGGAGGGGAGGCGGGCGGGAGGGGTCACCGGGACGCAGGCCTATAGCGTCCTGGAATATGCGAGAACAGCGACTGGCGAGGAGGCGTCCGCCTCCGCCTCGTCCGAGCCGAGCGCGAACTCCCTCATACTACTCCCACTCCCCCTCTCGGGTAGGACTGGGGCAAGCCAGCCCAGGAGGGAGCTGTTATACGGCGCTGATTTCCTGGCTAAATTGGGAGCGGTATTTTCTTCCAAATAGATGCCAAATGTGCTCGATCTGGGCTAGCAATTTCTATAGGTCTTATGCAGAAGCCTGGGGGCTCACTTGTTTGCCGCCATCTTGGTTCACCGGAATGTACAGGGCCTTATGGACAAAATCGGTCTTGGATTGTTTTATTTTAATTAGGGAGCTCTTTTGACCTGTCATTTTTTTTATGAACTTCAAATATAATTACAAATGTTTGCTAAAGAAAATTCAAAACTCTAAATTCTTTTGTGTTTTTGTTTCTTTTGAAATCAAAAACAGATTTTGTCCATAAAGCCCTGCACATTCTGGTGAACCAAGATGGCTGCAAACGGGCTGCTGCACAAGACCAATGATCGAAAGTGGACTCTGATAGGAATTACTCGTTGCATTTCGGTCGCCTTCGGTTCTCTCCCACCCTTCCTTGGTCTGGGCAGGTTATTGCTCTGTTCAACGCGATGTCGAAATGACGTCGAACCGATGCATTCGCTAACGAACTAAGACGGCCGGGTCAGCGTCATTCCAATCGATTCGCAGATTCAGAAACCAGTGAAGAAGCCGAACTCGACCAACGACTAGAAACTGCGAACGACAATAAGCGCGGTTCGACGGACAGGCACCGCCATAAGCGGGTCGATGGATGAGGAGAAGGGCGGGAGGAAAAGAGAAAGAAACAAGCAGACGACTTTTTTGACATTTCCATGATTAGGCGCCTGGGTGCCCTGGCGGCGTTGCAGCGGAGCGCGAAGTGCTGGTACGCGCCTTGGGTACCGCCCCCCCCCCCCCCAGCTCCCCTTCTTGTGCATTGCGTTGCAGCTCCGCGGGGCGAAACGGCATGCTACCCTGTTACGATAATAGCAGTATTTACATCGTAAAAAAAAAACACTAAACTTTTCAAGAGGCGATAGTGTAATTATTTTTCATGTTACACCTGAGAATAACTACCAATAACTAGAACTGACTCTTTGAGACTCCAATGTTAAATTTAAACTGAATTCAATACTCGAATCCACATCGATTCAATTCAATAGGGATATTATTCGATTTTGAGCCCAAATCGATGTTGATTTGCCTAAAGGGTCATGAGGGAGCTCTCCGAGATAATCGATCGTCGACTATCTGAAGGGTGCATGTAAATTGTCCGGCCTATTTTTGTCCGACCCGATGATTTTCCTGAAATCCGAGTGGATGCTCTCCGACCTTTCTTTTGTCCGACCTGCTTGTTTACGCGGATAAATTGGCGAAGGAATATGTATCATAGACGACCAGGCCGGAACGTACACCGAAAAAAAAAATTTGAAGAACAGACAGACATTATTTTTAAAAAAAAGAAAGAAAGAAAGAAAGAAAGAAAGAAAGAAAGAAAGAAAGAAAGAAAGAAAGAAAGAAAGAAAGAAAGAAAGAAAGAAAGAAAGAAAGAAAGAAAGAAAATAGAAAAGAACTGAATAAAAGTTTGAAAAATTGGGAAGTTCCTACGAGGGGCCTCAACTCCTGAAATCATGTGTACACAATCGCTGATATCTCCGAAATCGCATGAAAAAATTGATTTGAGTGTGTATTTTGGGCTCATAAAGCTCAAAATACGATTGTATTTACTTTACGAATTATTTCTTTCAATTATAAGAGGTGTAATCATGAAATCATGTGAAATCTTGAAATCATGTGTACAAATTTTGGGTGAGTTGAGGCCCCCTCGGGTTCCTACCAAGCTCGCAATCTGCGAGCCCCGCCTGCTTAACTTCGGAGTTCTGATGGGATCCGGTGTGTTGCAGGCAACCGCCACCCCACGGGCACGAGAAGTCCTCTCCGAAGAGAGTCCCCTGCGCTTAAGGCTGGCGGCCTTATTGAGTAGGCACCACCTGACCGCATGACCGGTCAGTGGGAGGTAAAGGCAAGGAGAGGACGATACAGGAGGAGAAGAGCAGGAAGATAAGGTTTTTTTTTTTTTCCGCGGAAGAGTAAGTGTACGGCTGGTTGGAATTACGAAGGAGCCAGATTCATAGAACTTATTTCCCCTCGAGGGACCACCTCCATGGCATGAGGCATGGCGGCATGGCACGGGCTGACAACACTCTTTCGCTGCCAGTGCATAACCTACCTGGGAAGTGAACCCAGGCCCCAACCCATGTGCCGAGTGCCGAGTCTCATGACAAACCGCGGCTTTCGTGGTACTATGACCACTAGACCGTCGACGATTCTACGAGGGACACTGTTAAAAATTCCATACCCCCATGCCCCAGATACTACGGTAATCCCCGTTTCGTTTGGTGACGGGACGACCGTATCTGAAAACTGCGGTGTTTTCCGTGACCAATTCCGTAGTTTCAGTTTCTTGAAACTTCGAAAAATAGGCCCATGTGAAATATACGGTCATAGGTGGTACGGACGGACCGTACACTGTTCCTCCAAAGGCAATGAAAGTACTACCTTTTGTGGCAGTGCCCCTGCAAAGGCAATGGGACAAAAGTAAGACCTTTCCAGCGGCAATGAATCGCTCATTGCCGCTTCAAAGGCAGTATTCATTGCCAATTTTGGCAATGAGTGGAAGTCAGTATTTGAATTTTCTCTAAGTTATTGGCATTTCAGTCATTGCCACATTGTGGCACTGAAGTTTCATTGCCAAAGATTCGGCATTTAAGGTTCATTGCCTAAATATCGGCAGTGAAGGTTCATTATCATTATGTCGGCAGTGACGGTTCACTTCCAAACAGCCGGCAATGATCGTTCACTGCCAAAAGGTCGGCAATAATGTATTGCCAAAATGCAGCAATTAATGAAAAAGAGAATTAGTTTTAAGTTACTTTCAGAACATTGCCGATGGGCTGGTATTGAACATTGAACACTGCCATTGGGTTGGCAATGATAGGTTCATTGCCGCTGCAAAGGTCTTACTTTTGTCTTATTGCCTTTGCGCCGGTCATTGCCAAAAGGGGCTTCATTGCCACGAAAGGTAGTACCTCATTGCCAATAATGGCAATGATCACTATCTTTGAAAAAACAGTGTACCCAATAAAAACGGACCGGACCTGGTAAAAAATTAAGGGGGAAAAACCGTACTAATTACCGTAGAAATTTCTGGCAGTGGGACTCCGTTGAAATAAGGGGTTTTGGATTCCACTCCAAGTTGTTGTGTTCAGAAAAATTTAAGATTCGAACCTTGATTTCGCGGCTCTCCAGGTGAACACACTGCCGGTGCGGCTACGACCCTACGGTACTAGATGTCTGCCCACTAGGGGTCATGCTGCGAGAAGCCATAGTCGCCAACGAACCTACCGGTGGCGTTATCAGCACACCTGCTCTCCCTGCTCCTACAGCACGGCCGCGTGGAGACATCGACAGTAGTGGTTATAGCAGTAGCTGGGCAATATGTCGAACGCTAAATAAGCGACCTATCTTTCGTCGTTCAACTCAAAGGCATTCAAAAATAAGCAGGAGCGGATTAACAAAAGCTTTTTTTTTAAAAGTGGTCGCTGCAATTTGCTTCCGGCCGGCTAAACGACGAACGAACGCAGCAGGTTGAGGAGAACAAAAGACATGTCTCTATGAGGTGCGCGGTGCGGGCAGGCGCGGAGCGTCCTGTCTCTGTCCCTGTCCCCGGGCTGCTGCCGGCGAGGCCACCCCTGGACTGCCCTGCCCTGCCCTGCCCTGCCCTGCCCTGCCCTGCCCTGCCCTGCCCTGCCCTGCCCTGCCCTGCCCTGCCCTGCCCTGCCCTGCCCTGCCCTGCCCTGCCCTGCCCTGCCCTGCCCTGCCCTGCCCTGCCCTGCCCGGCCTGTCCCGGACGCAGGGCGACCCGCCGCAGGACGCGCGCAGCGAGACAGTGTCTACATGGACGGTAATCCGGCGGATGGGCAAAGCAATGCCACGCCCAGCCGCGCCCAGCAGCAGCAGAAATTAATTACGACCAGGTCAAAGAGGACTGGGACCCCCCCAGCTTGCCGCTGGCCCGCACCTTTCTGCTGTGCTGTGCGCGGAGCAGCCGTCGGAGTCCGAAGATCGCTCTCGCGCCGCCGTCATCGTCGCTCTCATGAGGCCCTGCCACTACCCGCATAGGCCACCGCGATAGGTGCGACAAGGACGGAGGCACGAGGGCGATCTTCGGAATCGTGGACAGCTGGGCGCAGGGCGGCGCAGGGCGCGCAGGAGGGGCCTCCGGGGAAGTCCTCGGCAAGGAGAGCGAGGAGTGAGGCCTCCAGGCTCTGCTGCTGTACCGAAGATTAATCGTCTGTCGAAAAGTCATCGCGGCAAAAGATACATTTTGGCTTGTTTCAATGTTACGAGGTAGACGCACGTTCAGACCGCGTAGGTTGGCAGTCTAGCTGGAAAAGCGTTCACCTGCTTTAGTCTTGGGCCTGTAGCGGGCGAAATGCGAAATTTGGTATGTACTGATAATTGCCACACGCGCCGACTCAATGAGTCATCCAGAATTGTTGATTTGGGTGAACTGATCCAGTCACATGTGACTGCAGCTCTTCTCGTCAGCACTTCACAAGCCTCACGCCGGAACTTCCCTTCAGTCTCCTCATGCGCTCCCGGACAGAAACCAGCATTTCATTTTAATTCTAAATTTTAGCTCCAAAAAGATGTAGCCCTAATAAATTTAGCTCAGCCTAGCTAGGCGATGAATCAATGTTTCGCATTCAGTGTTCTGGTCGGAAACGCAGCATTTATTCCATACCTTTGCCGTGTTCACCGGTCCACACGAGCTGGGGACGACGCCAGGCGCCGGACCGAACCGCCCGATCCCGCTGCGTTATTATGTTGTGTTGACGGCGACCTCCGAACACGACGCACAACGCTAACAAGGGAAGAGCGGCTGCCGCTTGCGTCTGTTTGCAAGAAACTGAACTGCAGTGGGCACGCAGGCCCGCGGGCCGGGCCGGGCTGGACCGGGCGGGGCGGGGCGGGGCGGGGCGGGGCGGGGCGGGGCGGGGCGGGGCGGGGCCCTGGCGGCCTGGCGGGGGAGGGAAGCCCCCGGCCCCCGGAGCCGACACGGACTGTGAGCCCGAAAGGATAAGTGCAAGCAGCTCACGAGGCGACGCCGACTAGCTGAGCGTCAAGACCAGAACAGCGTGGAGCAGCAGTTCGTTTCTGCAAACCTGTTGCTCGCCCGCCTGTTTAGTCTTAAAATTTGTTTAGTTTATCAAAAATAAAACGGAAAAATAAAAGTAAAATCTTTGGAAGTATAGCTATTGGAACTATCGTAATGTTTCTCAGTTACTTCGTGAATTTTCATCTTTTTAGCCCGCCCTTCTTCTTTGTTTTCTGAAGATGTTAGATCTTTGAATCTTTCGCACGTCTGGCGCAAACAAATTTTGAATTTCCTTTTACCATTTACCACTTCTAATCAGACCAAATGATTCAGTTCCTTCCCGATACCGATGTTGCGTTCCGTCCCTGACCGCGGAAAACGAAGAAAAAGTTAATGTCAGAAGTGGGATTTGAACCCACGCCCACAGACGTGGACCAGAACACTCGACCCGCTACACGGGCAAGGACGAACCTTGAGTCTGGCGCCTTAGACCGCTCGGCCATCCTGACGACGGGTGTTTGGAATGTAGGAGGGCCATCTGACAACGCATAACGCATGGGCAACCGTTGAGTATGAAAAAACACTAGAACACAAACATCTACTTTCACCATTAAAGACGCTTTTTGGGGATTTCGGACTTTGAAGCGTGTTTTTCACCCAAAGGAAAGGCGATCTTTGGCCCGATAAGCTAAAATATCAGTACTCAACGGTATTTTTGTAGAAGAAAGAAAAGTTTTTAATTGAAGGTTTTGGCAGCATTGCCAGTAGATGTCTGATTGGAGACAGGACGGATGAGAATCTTATGTAAACGCTAAACGTGCCAGCAACTTGCAGTTTTTGTGAGGCAAATTTCTTTCAGAAAGTTAGTTGTGTTTTGACAGAGTTAAAGAGAACGAAAACATGACAGCAGGTTTTAGTGGAGTCCTTCAACTTACCGATCTTGATGATTTCATAACTCCCTCGCAGGTTTGTATTAAATATGCCACATTTAATAAAGGTTTAAAGAAATTTAGATTTCTGTTTTCCAATTGCTGTGAGAAAAAAAAATTGTTTCTAAAACAGGAGTGTATCAAACCGGTTGTAGTGGAAAAAATCAAATCAGTTACTGGGTCGAAAATTAAAATTCAAGATGATGGCTCATATGTTGCAGTTACCGAGGTAAACAGTCGACCAAACTCTGGTTATCAACGTTCTTGTTGTAATGTTTTGTGATATCTTGATATTATAATTGATTTCAGGGAGGACAAGCTCAGAAGCTGCAGCGAGTTGATATATCTTTGAATGATTGCCTTGCCTGTAGTGGTTGCATCACATCGGCAGAGAGTGTTTTAATTACACAACAAAGTCAGGAGGAGATGTTAAAAGTCTTCCAAGCTAACAAAGAACTCAAGGAGGTCAATAATTTCATCTCATGAACTTTTTTCCATTAATTTACTTTAAGATTGACTTTTTCCTTTTCTTCCAGGCTGGAAAAGACAGTGAATCAAAACTCATTGTTATTTCTGTTGCGGTTCAGCCTGTTCTCTCATTAGCTGCTCACTATCAGCTTGAACCTCAGGATGCGTTTAGTAGATTATCGGGTAATTTACAGTCTTTTGATGTGATGACTGAAAAAAACTTTTTATGAAGATCATTGGTTGCATTCCATACCAGTTCATTAACTGATACAGTTACTCCTTGTTTATTAGGGTACTTCAAAAGCGTTGGAGCCGACTTAGTTTTAGACATGACCCTATCTGAAGATCTCTCCCTACTTGAGTGTGAAAATGAGTTCATTGAACGTTTCCGATCAAAGTGCGAGGGTTCAAAGCTACATTTGCCGATGTTCACTTCATCTTGTCCAGGTAATATGACTATTGTAGAAGAGAATAAGAATCAATCAAAATTTATCTCTAAGAAATAGTTTTGTAAACAGTATCTTAAATTTTTGTCTTTTCTTTTCTCTTCTTGTGTTACTTCTTGAAGGATGGGTGTGCTATGCAGAAAAGACGCATGGATCATTTATACTCCCCTACATCAGCACAACTAAATCCCCCCAACAAATACAAGGAACATTAGTAAAACAGTTCCTGTCAAGCATTCAAGGTCGTCACCCAGGACACATTTACCATGTGTCTGTTGAACCTTGCTATGATAAAAAATTGGAGGCAAGTCGAAGTGACTTTTACAGCCAGGAGGAAGATGCCAAAGATGTTGACTGTGTCATAACATCTGGTAAATATGTGAGGTCTGTCGTACATGATGCTTTTTACAAACCGCTCTAAAAAAGTTTCTCATGTTTGTAGTTGAATTGGAGCAGATGTTTAAATCTCAAGGCAAGCATCTTTCTGATTTTCCTGCTGCTGACATTGACTTTCCTTGGACGGAAGGTCTGAGCTGCTCTGAACAGATTCCTTACAAAGGAACTCTTGTCGGTCATCGAGGAACAGGCTCTGGTGGTTACGCCGATCACGTTATGGCATCAGCTGCACAGGAACTGTTTGAAGAAAGCGGTGCTGAACTGAAATTTAAAGTATTGAGGTAATTATTTCTATGAATATTGGGCTAGATTCAATTCAATTTTTTTAATAAATCACATTTTTTTTTATCAGAAATCCTGATATGAGAGAGGCTATACTTGAAAAAGGTGACAAGGTTGTTTTAAGGTTTGCCATTGCCAATGGGTTTCGTAACATTCAAAATTTGATGCAGAAGCTGAAAAGAGGGAAATGTGCCTATGACTTTGTGGAAATAATGGCGTGCCCCTCTGGTAAGGTCATTTTACTGAGTACAGTGGCTATTTGTGTTCTGTTGCCCAAAGCTAAAACTATGATAAAGTATGACTTTGTACTTAAATAAAATTTCTATGATCTGGGCAAAAGTCACTACATTAAGCCGAAGTAACTGTAATTCATGGTTTATAACTTTTAAAATCTATGAACAACATTTAATTGGAACAATTGTTTTTTCCCTTCAGGTTGTTTGAATGGGGGAGCACAGATACGACCAGAAGAGGGCACACAACAGAAGGAATTAACCACAACATTAGCAAAATTATATAATGAATTACCTATTCACAGTCCGAGATCAAATCCTTTAGTCCAGGAAATTTATACAAAGTGGCTCAGTGGAGCTGGTAGTGATAAATCTAATGCAAAGTTGCACACTAGTTACCATGCAGTAGAAAAAATGAATACTGCACTGAACATAAAGTGGTAGTAATGAAAAATATGTTCTACACATTGATAATACCCCATTAATAAATATTGTTTTTATCATCCCTTTAGAATTTTCTCATTTATCTATCTAACTCAAAACATAGTTGTCACTTCTTCAAATCAAATGCTTTACTATTCCCTACTTGGTCAATAACCCAGAGAATATGGGAATTTGGATAAATATAATGCTCAGGTATGTTAAATGTTTTTGGCAGAGACTCTCTTGGGAATTTCCAATGAAGAATTGACTGTGATTCAGAATCCCTTATTTCAATAACTCCTAAGCCATATTCTGATGAAATTTGTTTCCTGGAATATAAATACAAACATTGAGATTAATTTTTCTTTGTAGAGAATCCAGACATTTAAAATCTTTCTGTCTCACTGTGATGGGTCAAAGTGGAAATCTCCAGAATAATCAGTAGTTGCATCGGGATTAAACCACCTGGAATCATAAAAATATGTTTCATGCATGTCCCTTGATGACAGATTTTATTTTCCAGCTATCCTTGATGAAACCTCACTTGTGGAATGATAAAATAGAAATGCAGCTTTCTGGCCAGAAGGGTGATGCATCATCCCTGTCAAATGTTGGACGAAAAAAATCTTTTTCACCACTGGTTTCATATTGATGGTGCTCCGTAGACATGCCTGAACAATGTTTTGCAGTATTCCGATGCTTTTCAAATTTACTCATAGTATTGGTATTGTCACTTTTCAGCATACATGTTGTTTTACAAGATATTTGAGACTTAGGTAGACTCCAAACCACTTGCAATTCTGGAACTAGTTCTTCACATCTTTCTTTTCCTGTGGATATGTTGAGAAGTTTTTGATATTCCTCATCTCCCTTTCCTAAACTTAAATTTTTGTCCAGCTGCATTTGTTGTGAATAATTTTCTGCAACAGATTTCACAGGAGAGACAGACGTTTCTTCAGTGACAAGCATATCATGAATATTGTGGTAGTCAAGACCCATTAGTCCATGAGCATTATGGCCCAAGTCAAAGGTGTGACCCATTTCATGAGCAGCAGCACCTAACGTTGTAGAGTAACAACCACCATATGTGCCTCTGGGAAAGAATCATTTGAATCATTTAACTTCTATTAAAACTATTAAAACAGAAAATGAATTGAAAAACCTTTTGGGGGAAAATATTTACTGACCTGTAATTGCTTTCATCCATAAATTGTGTCTTGTCTACAGCAACAGCATTTAAAAGCCTTGGTATCACCTCTTCAATTGAGGGCGCCCAGGTATGTAGACATCCAGTGCCCATTAAAGCCAAGCCTCCACCTCCGAGGGAAACATAGCCTTGCGTAGATTGTAATGTTTCCTCATGGGTTAGAACACCTTTTCTGACTTTACTTCCATTGTAATGAGTTGACGAGAGAAAAGCCACATACTTTCTCTCTTTGCTACCTAATTTAGAAAGCATTATCTCTCTAGCAAGCCACGTCCACAATGTATCTGCAGAGGCATTGTGGGCATCTTTGACAGAAATATCACTGTAGAAAACGTGGCAATCAGGGGCACTTTGGTCTATATCTGCCAGGAGTTGAAAAGTTAGCCTACCATATCCACCCCTCTGCAATCTTTCTGCAAAGAGTGATTGTATGATTTGAATTCCAGTACTAATTCTCTCACAAGCGCTCTCAATGGAATTGTCCTCATACGCAGGTGCTTGGAAACGACCATCATGTCCTTTACATATCACAAAAATTGGCACAACGCAAAAGTTTGTTTGACGAGGCTTAAAGTAAAAAATAATTTCTTTTTCAACTAAACAAAACTTGATAATAAATTTATTCATACCGAGGTCAAGCTTGAGTAAGCATTTAAAACTCATGTTTGAGGAAACTTTGTGGATTGTGGTTGGTGGATTACATAATAGACCACTAATTTGTTCTATGGTAACTGCCATAGGTGCCTTACAATCATTGTTTGTAGATTCAATGATACCTTCGACTAATAGTACAGAATGACATATTTCTTCTCCGGAATTAACGTTTGAAATTTTAATGCAATGCTCATTACTTGTACATATCTCCACCATATTTCTGAACAGTTTCTAAAACATTCCTTTTTTTTATTTTCTATTTTTTCCTAAATGTCCTGTGAAGTAGGGCAGATTAATCACAGACAAATGAGGAAGGCAAAAGTACTGTGGGGTTAACTGTGCCAGTCGACTTCTCTCGTAAATTGATCAGGTTTCCAAAGCGTTCAAGTAAACATTTTCTGTTAAAGAAGTAGGTAAATAATTCTTGTTACTTCAACAACTTAGTATTTTGATAGAAGAAAGGAATGTGCTGTCAGTTGCAAAGGTAACCTTAAGGTCTGTCTGGCTTGACAGACGACAAGCAGACTATGTTTATATACAGTCAGAACCAGAAACCAAGAAAAAAAACTATGGTGGTGTATTTTCAAATATCCCTCTCAGAATGAAGTTTTGAATGAAAACTCTAAGACAGTAATCGGTGCCAAAATAAATAATATTACATACAGCGACGAGATTGTCTTCAAACAACTGTTGTTTCCTTGACAGAAAGGGACAAATACGTTGTTGGCTATCCTGAATCGAGAAAATTTCGATGTTGTGCTTTGACTTGTGACACATCCCTCTCCGTCGAGATATCTGATGTCATTCGTAGTAAAATGGCGGGTGTGACGGTAAGCAATAACAACAGCTGATAATATTTTCTCTATTTGTCAGACAGTCACTTTTTGACACTCCCAAGTTTTCTATTTTTGTTTGTTTTTCACTGTCCTATGGTTATTATTTGCTCAAATTGGGAGATCAAATGCTTAACATACTGCCCACTTGTTTTCCTAACATGCAACAGGCGTTGCCACATTATTTGTTTCACATTCTTAACAGTCTTCGAAAGTAAACACCAATACATCAGATTGGATTTTCATTTTTTAACAAGAAATTTCTAATATTAATGTGAAATAGATTTTTTGTTTCCAATGTTCTCTTCATTTGTGACCTATGTCAAGTTCTAACCAGGCTAGACATTAGTCATCACTGTATGTTATCACTCACGTTTCCTTTTCCTTTGACCCTTTCATTTATGTAATTTTTTTATCTTAAGAGTTTTGGTTTAATTTTTTAGTTTAATCTTCGTCTATGAATATGTAAAACTTGCATCTAAAATGAAAATCTGAAATTTTTTTAATTCTGGAATGTGTTCATCTTACAATATTCCAAAATTAAGTAGGAAGTTAACCCTGATATTTTTACTGCGTCAGGTGCAAGCACTTTATGATTTCTCTGGGGAACCAGGGACAGCTGAACTTTCTATTAAAGTTGGAGATGTCCTCACTGTAACTCGGAAAGATGTTGGAGAAGGGTGGTGGGAGGGTAAAACGTCTTCTGGACAGACGGGCCTCTTTCCTGCTGCTTATGTACAAGTATGTAATTGTAATTACATTATCATGCGTTCTCTCTAGCTGTATCGACCTCCAGTACAAATACATTTATGTATGCTTTAATAATCTATCCAGGAAATCGCCGCTAGTCAGCCTCCGACAATGCCACCTCCACCATTACCTGCTGATATGTACAACAATGATGATTGGGGAGATAATCAAACATCAAATAACTATGCAAATACTCCTCAGGTATTTATTGAAATTGAATGTGGTCTGTTATCATTGCTAATCTATTTTACTTTCTTGTATTTTTCTTGTACATCTAGAACTATGATGGTGGTGATGACTGGGATGATGAATGGGATGACGATTCTGAAAGTGGAAGTAGACCACCAGTTGGAGGTCAAGGGATTTCGGGCCCCATCTCACATGTTTCTAAGTCAGGCAGTGCAGGGGATGTGAGCTCGATTGGTATGAAAATTTTCACTTTTGACACACATTTTAGTTTAATAACAATCAGAGAGAAAAGTTTTCTTTGAATTTCTGAACAGGTCGTTTTAATGAAGGCAAAGGGACAGTGGGAAAGAAAAATTTCAACAGATTTTCATCATTTGTGAAGTCTGGTGGTGAGAGTTACATCTTAGGTACATTGCAAGTTGCTGTTCCTGATGGAAGCAAAGTATGGGTTGTTGATGGGCATGAAGGGCCGATATGGAGTCCCAACCCAGAACCCTATTCATGTGTTGTTGCTCAACCAAAAAAGGAAACAAAGTTGAAGGGGCTGAAAAGCTTTATTGCGTATCAGTTAACTCCCTCTGTAAGGCATTTTTTAGACCCATAGTCTTTGTAAAACACCTGTTGGCTCAAAATCATATTTTAATACGTATTTTTTTTATTAAATGCAGTTCAACAATATTCAAGTTTCTAGGAGGTACAAGCACTTTGACTGGTTGCATGAGAGATTGGAGGAAAAGTTTAGCCTCATTCCCATTCCACCTCTACCTGACAAACAAATTTCAGGTTGGCTTTATATCTGTTTATCTTCACGTAAAAGTGTAAATTTTTTGCAGGTGTTAGTAGTGAAAACTTTGATTTCATTTTGACAGGGCGATACGAAGAACAGTTCATAGAACACCGCAAAAACCAGTTACAATTGTTTGTCGATAGTGTTTGCCGCCATCCAGTTTTGTCAAGATGTGAAGTATGGCAGCATTTTTTAACATGCACAGATGAAAAACGCTGGAAACAAGGAAAACGTAGAGCAGAGAGTGATAAACTCATTGGAGCAAATTACTTTTTTGCTCTTCAAGCTCCAGAGGCGCCAATTGCTCTATACACCTTGTATGTAAAGCACATTTGTATGTACTGTATTTACTTGGCCAACTTAGTGGTTGGCAATACATTTTCAAATTTTATTTTTAATTTATTCAGAGAAATAGAAACCGACAACTGTGCAAAATTTGTCCAAGGAATGGATGGAGCAGTAAAGAATTTATTGGCTACTGCTTCTGATCAAAGCAAGAAACACCAGGGACCATACAAGAGAGAATATCAGCGCATTGGGCATGCATTTACCAGTCTGGGGCAAGCATTTGAGGAACCTGCATGTGTGTAGCAAGCCCTGATCAGCCAACTTATATTTTAATTTTGTGTGCTGTTTTGTGTTGATGTTTATCCTGTCATTTTTTACAGCAAGCCCTAGGGCCAACTTAAGTACAGCCATCAAAATGACAGGAGAAGCATATAATGAGATTGGAAGATTGTTTGAAGAACAGCCAAAATTAGATTGGGAACCTTTGGGAGATGTATTGCACCTGTACAGAGGTATTATTGCTTCGTTCCCAGACATTCTTACTGTTCACAAGGTGGGACATCACATTTGCAGTTTTCAGAGTACCTAATATTCATTTTTATTATTATGTTGATTCAAAATTTATTCTTTTGAAAACCATACAGGGTGCTCTTCAAAAGAGGAAAGAATGTGAAAAACTAACAGCAGATCATAAGATGGAACAAACTCAATTGAGTGAGGTCACTCGACGCACTGATGTTGTGTCTTATGCTCTGCTTTCTGAAATAAACCATTTCCATAGTGAACGAGCAGAAGATTTTAAGCAGGGTATGAAAAAATATTTAAATGAACAAATCATATTTTATGAGAAGGTAAGATTCTGAAACTATATTTCAAGTATACTGGAAGTTGAGTTCAAATTTGTAACTATGCTCTCCTTTTATTGATTTATAGATTGTACAAAAGCTAAAGGAAGCAGTTGCTGTATATGAGGACTGATTATGCAGTAGGAGTGGATGTTTACAACGAACTCTTAGAAATTTAAATTGATTCTAATCAAAATGTTTGTCTTTTAAAGATACGAACTGTTTTTCAAAACTAGTTTTCTAGTTTGATTTGTGCAATGGTTTGAAAGGCTTAACCATGATCTTGAGGAAATAGTCATACTTAGAAAATCTTGTATTTTTCTTTTATTGGTGCCATTATGTATCACCACTTCATTCCTACTAGAGAATCTAAAATGTTTTTCAAAATATAGCAAATTTTCAGCTTTTGCTGGATACTGTAATAAAATTTAGGTATTCTAGTTTTGATTATGTATCTATGAACTGATGACTGATAAGGGTATTTTTTTTTAACATTCCATGATATATTCTTATGAATTAATGAAAGAAGTTGCTATTGTCATAAATATAAATCAAGAATTTCATGTCAGTCTGAATGATATAGAATATTATTAAAGCCCAAGGTTACCACTATACGCTGCATGTCAAGTGTTATGCTTTGCTTTCGTGAAATTTTGCACAAGTTCAAAGAATTGGCTTATTTGGTTTCCTTTTTTTTCTTTTTTGTACTCAACTATTTTTCTGTTTCATGTAATCTAATCAATCACATATTTTATTTATCTAGAAACGTCTATTTCTCATGCCTAATGAGGCTCGCCCCCACAATTTATGTATTTTCATTTTTGAGACTTACCGATTGATATTTTTTAAACTTGTGTCTTTTTTCTTACAGTTAAGAATAGGCAATTATCATTGCTACTGCCAGTATTTTGTTTAACTTCTCTCATAGCTTTATTTGACGTGTAGGTTGTCTGATAATAGTTAGAAAATGGTGCTAAAAAATTATTTTTTATGGAAGAAGAAAACTTAGCCCACAATATATTTTGTGCGCTTGTATTTATCAGGGAACCATTGTCAAATGTTTTGTATTACCCATTAATTTTAAATGATTTGTTACTATTTACCTGCTTGTGTGTTCTTAATTTCTTGCAGTTGTTTATCAAAATGCTTTATCACTGGACCAAATGCCAATTGTATCTAGGGTATAAGTTTCAATAGAAAAATGTGGCAACTGGATTGCTTTTCATTGAGTTAGTGAAAGGTTTCTGAGTTGGTTAAATTTGTGGGAAGTGTGGATAATAAATGGTGAGTTACATGTGTATTGAAATTCCAGACACTCCAGGTTCTTGAGATTTTTCTTTTGTTTGGTCAGTTGCTTAGAAATGACGGAAAGTGCAATGTGGGTTTGGTAAACTGTTAAAATCATCACGTGTTTGTAATATCGCCTTTCTAATCTAATATTTCTTTTTCAATAATTCAAACGGGAATTGGTCTGAACTGGATGTAGAAATTTATGTTTGTACAGGTGTACTGGATGCAGGCATGTGACTTTTTGAATTGTTGAATGCCAACTTATGTGTACTATGTTTCTTCAGGCAGGCTGTGATAAAGGCCTCTATGCTCTGTGTTCGGATCATGCAAGGATTTCTAAAGCCTGTTGTGGTCTGAATTTTTCCTCCATCACTGGATGTTTATGTCTCTTCTGTTTAAGAAAGTATCTTAAAAATGTATTTCAGAACCTAACATAATGAACTACATTTTGATTTCTACAGGTCACATTTTTATTTTTGCTGCTCTATTAAAATATAGATGGCACTTGAGTGTTTGTTGGCATGAAAGGTTTTAGCCTCCATTAAATCTGTGCTTCTGTATTAATATTACTCACCATTAAGTATTTGCATATGGTCTTTTCATCCATTGGGGAATGAATCGAATAAGGGTCCAAGCTTGTCTAGGAAAAGTAATTTTTGGAATGAGATGGAATGAAAAAATTGTTCTAACCAAAGTGCTGTGAACATTTTGTCAGATTCATGTGTAAATATAATTATGAGCTGTACAGAATTACTTATTGTTTTCCATTTGATGGTCTCACAATTTTGAAGTAGAATGGTCTAAATGTACAACTTTATTCACATCAAGAATGTTCATGCATATGTACATTGTCTATACACATAGAAAAATGTCTCCCCATTAACCCACTCAAAACCAATGGGTTGCACATTCAAAATTTATCATATCACATTAACTTGTCTGCATTTCAATAGGATAAAATCAACTCAAGAAAATATCTCGTCTTTGATTTTAATGTCAAAAACTTTCCTAACTAATTAAAACGCCTCTTTACAACTTTCTATCTTCTGCATACAGTATTTGAAGTAAATCAAAATTATAGGACATGTTTTCCTTGTTCTAGCAAAGTGCAGTCATCGTTGTCAGACCAGACTAAGGTCCCACTTCTTGACTTGACTTGTGTACTCTCCTGCAGTGCTGCTTCGACCATATGAAGTGGGACATTGCTCTGGTTTAGCTACATTTAAAGACACAACACAATTTGTATCATTCTATGACACACTTTTTCCAGCATTACTCTCTACAGAATTTACACCAAAAAATTGTGATGGTTGATCAAGAAATTAGAAATAAAAGAATCTACAAAACCTGCATCAGTTCTACAAAGCACTTTTTCAAGCATTATTCTCTACAGCAATATCACATAAATAAAATATGTTGATGATTCATCAGCAAATAAAAGATAAAAGAAGTCAATGTTTAAAAAGCAAAGAGTGGAGAGCATATCTAATGGCATATCTGATCTGACATAAAATAAAAATACAGCTACAGCAAACAATGGACTCCCTTTTCGATATGTACAAAAGATAATTTTGTCACAATACAGATCAGTCTCTCACGCATTACTTCTGAAGGTCAAATGGTTCTTTAGTTGCTTGTTGAGTCACCTTTTTAGTTTTCATAATATCAGTAAACACTAAAACCATCTATTTCCTTAAGCAACATTTAAATTCATGAAAATAAACAGATAAATCACATAATTAATTAAATAATTTAGAACAAGACACCTCCTTTAACAAATATAGAATTTGTGATAAAGAAAGAAAATGGTTCCAAAACACTTCACAAAACAATGCATACAAAACACAATTATCACATTAGCAATTTTAAGGACTGCATCCCTGTCAAATACTTAGGTATGCTCAGGTGCCTCCTTCGAATTGTCAGTTCATTCAAAAACCAACACACCTTTTCCTATAACTTGAATACTAATTCTGGTTTACAACGGAGAAGTGATCCATTTATAGCTATTTTGATTTGGTGTGTCCATTCCATTGCAAAAACATTAACAACTTCAATCATTGGCACCTGCCTCAGGTTCCATCACTCAAACAGCACTGACCCGTCAGAAGCTGAGCAACACTATAAACATATCAGTCCAAAAATTAACAATAATACTGACACTGCTTCCATATTTTATATTTTACACAAAGACCAAAAGTTGTCTTCAGAAATAAAAATTAAAGGTTTAGAAAGGGTCATTATCACTAAACCCTAGTAAAATGTGTTCTTGAAAGAGGATTCATTTACTTATTCTTATATGTCTCATCATTCTGCCGACACTGAGCCAAGGCATGGTATAGATCTTAACTACTTCCAGCTCAACATAAATTTGGCATTATTAGCAGATGATACCTTTACTTTCTTTACTATAGAACAGTACAAGACACTAAGGTGTCAGCTAGCTTGTACTCTCGAGTCCAGAAACCAATTGCAACTATACAATAATATAGGGTGGCGCTGGTAGGGGGGGGCCCCAATGAACGCCTGACGCGCAGTCTGCGCGGAACAATGGCACCTCCTCCTCGCGCGCAGCGTGTAACACTATAACAGCTCCTCCCTGCCAGCGACCGCTTCGGTCCGCCACGCCGCCGGCGGACCCCTCCCACCCCTTTCCCTCCCAACCCCGCAGGCACGCGGCGCGGCGCTGCTGGCGTCGTTCGTCGTTTACATCGTGTGCGTTCAAATTGTCGCACCCCATAGCAATTGCTCTTGCGGTGCGGTATCATCTGCTATCAATACCAATCTTGATTGATTTTTTTTAAAGATGAAAGATAGATAAATTGTAGGAGCTACCAAAGTGACTGATACCCACATTAGCTGGAAAAACAAGTTAGAGAAGCATCACTAAAGTACTGCTAAAATGTACTCGTTCTTTACCTATTAGTTTTTTCATTATTTGTTATCTTTTCTACCCCTGAAGTTTTAGCATTTGCAGATATATGAAATATATGTTTCTTAAAAATTGGTTTTTGAGAGAGTATTAAATTGGGTAGGAAAAATATGTCAAACAAGTATTGTGTTTGGTAAAGATGATAGCATGTCAAGGGACTCCCATTATATATGATTCGAGTAGTTTCCTCCCATCTTCATAATGGAACTTTTTTTCAGTTGTGTGGGTGAAATTTTGAGAACACTTAATAAAAGGATGAGTAATTTCAAGGACTGTAGAGCCGCATTCATTTGTTTTTACCCTCACAACGCATCAAGGATGAAGAAATGGAGGACTTCAAAGATAAAAGATGATGCATTCTATTACGTGTTATCAAAATTTCACCCCCATAACTAAAAAAAGTTCTATTATGAAGATGTGAGGCAACTACTCTAATCACAAATATGTTATGAGAATCCCTTGAAATGCTTTAGCTTCGGCGCTGATTATAGGCCTCACTGAAAGCGTGACGTATTACCAAAAACAATACTTTTTCTTCACCTTTCTGTATATATATAAAACAGTTAAAGAACGAATAAATATGACCATAGACCATTCATCTTTTTTCCTTTGGTTTCATTCAAAATTAACCAAAGGGAAAGAGAGAGTTCCTATTATTTGGTACATACAATATCACCTCATTATCCAAAACATTAAATTTGACCAAGAAAAATAACAAACTGCATTAGACTTTCTACTTTAAAGTTCAGCAGCAAAAGGACGGGTAGTGTGTCCATTTAAAAGTAAAAGGTCTGCATTTTTCATGACACGGTAGTAAAAGTTGACTGCTTGATTATAATGTTCAACAGATATGCGCTCATTATTGCCATGATATCTTGGCACATCACTCAACTTCACCATTGTTGGTAAAAAACGGTAGAGATTTGTGGTGAAATTCAAATACCATCTGGTATCAGTGTTGGCAATAAATACAGCTGAAAAGTATGAATACTGCTGTAATTTGAAATGAAATGCTGCAAGTATTTTACTTACTGTCTTTATCTTTACCTGGAACTACTATGGCCTGTCTAAATATTTGCCTTATTGACGTTGATACCATTTGATATTGCATGCTATGAGGCCCATGAGGAGAAACAGGGTGGGATTCACGGGAACGCTTTACTTTCAGTTGAACTCTAGGGTCTGCAATTATGTTCCTTGTATAATCCAAAACCTCATTGACAGTTTGAGCTGGATGAACACGGAAATTCACAACAGCAGTGGCTGAAGGGGGTACAATATTTTCCTACAAAGAAACAACAATTGGTATTGTAGATTCAATCAAAAGTTTAAATTATATAGTAATACATATTAAATTTATTAGGAAACCCAACCTTGACTCCACCATGAAATAATGTAATAGCAGTTGTTGTGCGGACAAATGCATTTGTTATAGGTTGACTTTCCATTTTATACTCCATCATTTTCCCAAAGAACCACAGATTACTGTAAACTGTTTTATAGAAAGAGGACACCTGCAACATTTTATAAAGTGCTGGACCACCTTAAAATAATAACACGGACAAAAAAGGATGAAAGTAACTTACATGTGGTGCAATATACTCAAACATATTTTTTTCAGGACCATATCCAAACATAGATGGCAAGGGATTCTGTTCCAAACGTGAAAGAGCAGCCGAAAGGATTCCAATGGCCGATTCTGCAGGAGGAAAACTTGAGTGTCCTGGAGTTCCACTTACACTCAGTTCAACAGTTGCAGTTCCTTTCTCTGAGACACCAACCCTGCATGACAATATTTGAAATGGATCATACCTTTTCCTACATTTATAATGTTTGATGAAAATTCTGATATTTATAATTTGCAAGCTTACATGGCAACAGGGCGGCTAGTTCCTGGTATTAGTTCATCACTCACAGGAAAGCCTTCATCAAGGACAAAATCTAATTGTTTTACACCTCTCCTCAAGAGTAAGTTAGCTATTTCCTGTGCTCCGCGTTTCCCTGACACCTACATGGTGCAAAAATAAAAACATGTTAGATGATGATAGACATAAGAAAGTTCTTAATTTCAAATACTTGCCTCCTCATCATGCCCAAATGCAATGTAAAAGGTGCGATGTGGTCTGTAGCCCTGTTCCAGGAGATATTCCAAGGCTTCCAGTATACCCTGCCATAAAATGGTCATTAATTTTCTGTTTACTGCACTTAAACTTCTACAGATTTTAAGACATAAATAGCTTTTGAAGGGGAAGGACTTACAAGCACACCACCCTTATCATCTATAGCTCCACGTCCATAGATATAGGTATTGTTGACAATAATCCCTCCAAAAGGAGGGTATGACCAACCTTTTTCATTAACAGGCACAACATCCAAATGTGATGCCAGCAAGTAAGGGGCATTTCCAGATTTTGTACCATGTATAGTGTACAAGAGGCTTAATTCATTAACAATTTCCCGCTTGACAGCAGGATGTGAGTGAATTGTGGGGAAATCTAAACGTAAAATTTAAAATTTGGGTAAAATGGGAACAAAAAATTAATTACTTCTAGAAAGAAACTTACTCTTTTCTAAATAATCATGAAGAGCAAGGAATGCCTGAGTTTCTTGTTGATCAGTTTTATATGAAATAGTAGGAATCTTTAATGCACCTGCTAGCCGTTCAGCTCTCTCCATACTCCGAGCTTCGTCAACAAGATCCTTTGTTTCCTCTGGGCGTGCTCCGAGCTCAACATCTAAACGGTGCTGGATAAGAATGGCTCGGAAGAAAAGTATAAAGAGGAGTACAAATATGAGGACAGCAAATGCACAACAAAGGAGCTGGACAGCACTGTGAAGAAGACAACGGCAGCGCCTTGGAATGCCCCGTCTCATCCAGGGAAACATGACTGTCATGCTTAAAAAACCTGTCAACAAGAAAATGAAAACACAAATGAAATTGCTAGACATATCTGAAATCCAGATAACGTATTTTTACCCTTATTTAACATACATTTTACTTTATTTAAGCTTTTAAAAAGGCATGCTTACGCCAAACACCTTGTTAAGACTGTCAAGAGGGTGGCCTACTGCAAGGGGTTAAGGCTCAGCGGTGGACTTGACATCACGCCCAGTCTATTGCCAAACCGCTCTCCCATCCCCAGACACACCGCTTAACCTCCCAATCGTGGAGTTGAAGAGGAACTCGATAACCTGCTACAGTTCCATTCCCGAATTTTTCTTTCACCAGGGACATAGCTTCATCGGGAAAAGGGCAAGCTTCGTCCACCGACTAATTTACCCGAAAGAAATAAAGCCAACCACTAACCGCCTACACAACAATAACAAGCAGACGACACTGGCTCAGGCTAAGGCGCTACGTGCTACCACTTCACGAAGCTCAGTCTAACGCGTTTCTCGGGGGATTCGACACGGTCAAATTGAATCGAATTAAGTGTGCAGGTGGCCCGGCACCCCACGTACCTTACGACCGCGTTTGGACTGCAGTTTCCGTGCACCTCGCACTGGCACTTGACATTTCGTTTTCGATATTTCCGACCGTGGTGTTTTCCAGCGAGGAGGACTGGATGGCTGGGCCGGAGCAGAGGGTACTTCCATGGGTGCGGTGGGTGGTGGCGGGGGGATGCATGGGGCGGCGGGCGGGCGGGCGGAGGGGGAGGAGGCGGGTCGGGGTGGAAAAGATGGACTAGGGTTTGGTTTGGTTGAATGTTCGGGAAGAGGGAGGAGGAGACTGGATGCAACTGGCGACCGCGTCGCGAGTCGGAGCCAGTGCTGCCAGAAAAGTAGGCAAAACCCGCACAACACACACAGCCGCGTGTGGAGCGGGCGGTACTCGCGCCTGCCTACTAGGCCATTCTTCTGCACACGTGTGTTGATGTTGCCCTAGTAGGCAGGCGCGAATACCGCCTGCTCCACACAGCTGTGTGTTGGGAGGGTTTTGCCTACTTTTCTGGCAGCACTGGCGGAGCCTGACGCTCTCGCTGCTACTGCTGCTGCTGCTGCATGAGCAGCACAGCGATTCCGGTGCGCGCACTCCTCGCTCTGTCTCTCTCGCCCTCAAGGAGTCTGCCGACCGTGGGAGGGCGCTATCTGGCTCTCTCGCACTCACAGAGTGGGCCCACGAGTGCGCACACCGGAATCGCTCTGCAGGAGAAGCGAGGTGGAACTTGGTACAGTCTGCACTGACAATCATCTTAATATGCATAGTGAAAAGGGTTCATGGCACTTATGGAGCTATGCTGAAAGATACTCATATCGCAAGCGAGAAAAAAAAGTTGCTTTGCACTCTTGCTAGCTGAAACAAATATCAACGTGATTATCTACAAGTAAGCACGAAATAACGTCATTTTCTCGCATGTACTTTTATAAACTACATGACAGCAGTTGAATTTGCTCGCCTGCTGACATGTGCAACATTTGCATGTTGAGATTCCGAGTGAGACAGCGACCCCCCCATGGTTTGGCTCGGCGTCTGCTGCGTTCTGCGGATGTCGAATTCATTTAAACGAGGCGCCTGCTGGCGCCGGTTTCGTCTCGCTCTTGCTGCTGTCGCCCTGAAAATTGAGATCAGCGCAGAGCAAGAGGGAAAACCTCAGTGTGCCAGGTGTGTGTGTGGGGGGGGGGAGTGGCCAGGAGCGCGCGGCCGGGAATGACCAGCACCGTGCCTGCCCACCTTCTGCCTGCGGACCATTATTTATCTCCCTGAGCCGCTCCGTAAATCATACTCATAATTCATCATCATTAGTTGCACCCGGTAAAATGATGCAAAAACAAGACCCCTCCCGCTTGTTAAAATGGAATGACCATCAATGAGAATCTTAATGAGCGCGAGGAAAAAAGGGCCAGCACTGTTCGGCGCTGCTGCAAGAAGAGGGAACAATCACCTGCATTCGTAATCAATGGACGGCCTGCCTAGCCGAATGGAATCTACGATCAAAGGATTTGGGTAGAGTAGGAGAAGGGGTGGGATGTGGGGGAAACTGTGGGGGTGAGGGGGGGGGGGGTCGGACGGATATGGGGGTAGCGCGGGGTCTGGGGTCCTGTCTTCAGAGCTTCAGGCCGTGAAATGTGGCGGGTGGCGGGACGGGCGGCGTGGCCAAAGGTATGTGGAGGGAGGGAGAGGAGGGGCGCAGGAGTCGTAGTGAGGCCGTAGTACAGGGGCGGGGTGGGGGGGAGAACCTGGCCACGCCGCGACGAGGAGCAGCGGCAGCGGCGGCGGCGGCGCCCCCACGCTGGACTGTATCGATCCCCCCGGTGAGCGGCCCGGCCCGGGCGGCAGGAGGCGGGGTGGGGCGGGGCGGGGTGGACTGGGCCCGGGGGCGTACCGGCGGGGCGGGGCGGGGCGGGGCGCCCCCTCCCCCTCCCCTTGCGGCGCGGCGCGCTCGCTGGCCACCCAGCGCTCAGGTTGAGACCCCCTCAGCCCCAGTCGTGCTGCGGCCCAGGCCCGGAGCCCCAGCCCAGCCCAGCCCAGCGGCCCCTCCCCGCGTCGCGCCCCGCCAGGCCGTCAGGACCCCACGCCAGCCGGCCCGGGCCCGGCCTCGTCCCGTCCCGCCCGCCTAGGTCCGCTCCGCTTCCCGCGCGCTCAGCCGCGCTCAGCCGCCGCCGCCAGCAAAGTGCCAGCGGTCAGCACCGTCCACCGAGTGGTCAGCAGGACAGTCAGCAGCAGCAGCAGGTGACGGTGCAGCCAGGCGGAGCGGACCCCGGCACCCACCGCGACATAGCAGGTGAGTGATCGAGAGGCTTACGTACTGACTGATTAGCTGACTGACTGACTGGTGACTGACTGACTGACTGACTGACTGACTGACTGACTGACTGACTGACTGACTGACTGACTGACTGACTGACTGACTGACTGACTGGTGACTGACTGACTGACTGACTGACTGACTGACTGACTGACTGACTGACTGACTGACTGACTGACTGACTGACTGACTGACTGACTGACTGACTGACTGACTGACTGACTGACTGACTGACTGACTTGCTGACGGTCCTCCAGCACCCGGCGCGCATGCGACTCCCTGCGCGCGGCGCCAAGTCCGTCCCGCCCCGGACCGGCCCCTCTCTCGGCGCGTGAGTTTGGACTGTAAATATTGGCAGCGAGATCTCTCTCTCTCTCTCTCTCTCTCTCTCTCTCTCTCTCTCTCTCTCTCTCTCTCTCTCGCTCGCACGCCAGCCCGCTCCCACCCCGCCGCACCCCACAAGAGAGCACTGCTGCCCGGGCCGGCTCGGCCCGTCCGTATCCACTAGGGCGTGTTGACCGCCGATCTTGACCTACCTTGGCCCCGCTGCGCCCTCTAGTTTTTGACCAGCTTCAAGCTCCACTCGGGAACTCCCATCCAGCCGTCTTCCATACACACACCGACACACACTCGCGCGCGCGCACACACACACACACACGCATACGCGCGCGCGCGATTCTTCTCCCCATCCTTCTTTGCTGGACGCATTCATCCCTTTCGCTCGCCCTCTTTGTCGCACTTAAGTAGACCCCTCTCCCTCCCCCTCGCTCGGCGTGTTGTCGTATTTGTACCGTGCGTGTCTGTTGTCCTGGCGACCTCTCCTCCTCGCGACCCTCAACGTCATCTGACGTGTGTGCCGGCGCTGCGAGGTGCTGTAGACTGATGCCGCATCGGACTTTCGTACCTCCGTCCTTGTCGCACGCACGAGGCACTGCCATCGGGTGGGAGAGAGAGGACCGCGTCCACCTGCCATTGACCGATGAGCGGAATCAGCCTACTGGCCGCCGCGGCGGAGCCATGCGGAGCCGTGTGGGGACAGGCCGAGTGTATTTACCGTCAGTTGTGTGCTTGTTAGTGCTTTGGTCGCTGTTGATGTTGTCCGGCGGACGGGCGTGCATGAATGAGTGTGTGCGTGTGTGTGTGTAGGGGAGCGGGGAGGGGGAGCGGGGAGGTGTGTGAAGACATGTGTGCGTGTCGATGTGTGTGTGTCCGAGACGGAGGCCAGACGCCCCGCCCCGCCCCGCCCCGCTCCCCGCTCCACTCGCCTGCCCTGCTGCTCCCCGCCGCCACAAAGTGGCCGTCTCAGGCCGTCTCCGGCGCGCGCGGAATGCGAGGGCTGGCGAGGTGGGGCGGGGCGCGGGCGGGGCGGGGAGGGGCGGGGCGAGCGCTTGACGCGCCGCGGTTGGCGTCAACCCCTTCCCCTCCCCCTCAACCCTCCTTTCCGCCGCAGGACTCGCCACCTTCTTGTACCTAGCCCGGTACCACCCCACCCCGCCCCACCCCGCCCCACCCCGCCCCACCCCGCCCCGGGCCGCTCGCCGTTGCGTGCTGTTGCGTGTGTGCTGCTGTGTGTATTATTTGTGGCGCAGATGTAACAGGCACACACCTACATTACAAGGTGGAGGCACGCTAAAACCCGTGTGAAGCTGTAGGCTGATTCCGCACATCGGTCAAGGGGAGGTAGTCGCGATCCTCTCTGTCTGTCTGTCTGTCTGTCTGTCTGTCTGTCTGTCGGTCTGTCTGTCTGTCTGTCTGTCTGTCTGTCTGTCTCGTCTGTCGTCCTGTCTGTCTCACGCCTGTCGCTCCTCACGCTCTGGCGCCTCACTCCTGCGCTCTCACGCCTGGCGCTCTCACGCCTGGCGCCTCACGCCTGGCGCCTCACGCCTGGCGCCTCACGCCTGGCGCCTCACGCCTGGCGCCTCACGCCTGGCGCCTCACGCCTGGCGCCTCACGCCTGGCGCCTCACGCCTGGCGCCTCACGCCTGGCGCCTCACGCCTGGCGCCTCACGCCTGGCGCCTCACGCCTGGCGCCTCACGCCTGGCGCCTCACGCCTGGCGCCTCACGCCTGGCGCCTCACGCCTGGCGCCTCACGCCTGGCGCCTCACGCCTGGCGCCTCACGCCTGGCGCCTCACGCCTGGCGCCTCACGCCTGGCGCCTCACGCCTGGCGCCTCACGCCTGGCGCCTCACGCCTGGCGCCTCACGCCTGGCGCCTCACGCCTGGCGCCTCACGCCTGGCGCCTCACGCCTGGCGCCTCACGCCTGGCGCCTCACGCCTGGCGCCTCACGCCTGGCGCCTCACGCCTGGCGCCTCACGCCTGGCGCCTCACGCCTGGCGCCTCACGCCTGGCGCCTCACGCCTGGCGCCTCACGCCTGGCGCCTCACGCCTGGTGCCTCACGCCTGCCCCCGGTGCTTTCTGACAGCGCTAAAGTTGAAGTTTAATTTCAAATTAAGCTCAACCAATAACCATCTGGCGGGCCTGGAGAATCGTTTCTTCCAAATAACACAGGTTTGCCTGCTTTGAAGGAACGTTTCTACAATGTAGTCGCAAAGTAGCTTTTTATTTCGAATCGAACATTTTCTTTGCTACAAGCAAATTTCTATCAAGCATTTTTTTATTAATGAAGAAAACTTGCTTCTATCAATCTATTTTTTAATATTTGTGTTTTTTGTTTGGAAAAAAAAAGTTTTCTCTGGGCGTGAAAGCGGCAATACAGGCGCTCATGTCCTTAATATGGCCGCGGGTCCGTTACTTTCTATCAACGTGATTAATGTGTCTACTAAACGCCATAATAGCCGGTTAAAGGTGTTTCATCCTAGTCATGGACCAACAGATGGCCCTACAACTTTTTCCCCAACTTAAAAAAAAAAAATGAAAGACGACATCCGTCTTTGTCGCTGGCTCCATAAGCGAAGGTCGAAGTTATTATAAAAGCCCACGCGCGGCAGATGCGCAGCCACCCGACGTATTAGTGGCGAGAGAGAAAAACCCTCTTTGAGGCGAAGCTATATCGGGATCCGTGGGAGGTAGCAAACATAGTCATTCCAAACAAACTTGTAGATCTTTGAGACTCTAACAGCACTGACTGGCACTTTTTTTAAAAGAGAGAATACTGTGCTCTCTGGAACACGGTGGGATCTTTATATTTAACCAGGAGGGTGCTGGAAACGAGTAGGGGGTCAAAGAGGGTGAGGGGAAGGGGGGAGGGGGCGTCGACATTTTGTATCAGGTGACGGAAGGTCACTCCTCTTGACAACCCCCCCCCCTCCCCCTTTTCCCTCTCACGCGGACCTGGCACTCTTACACTCTCTCCCCCCCCCCACATCCCCCACACTACACTGGTAAAACAAATGTTTAGTTCTAAACATCACCTATGTTTAACTGCTAATGTTTAATATTTAAACACCATATCATGTTTAGTTCGAAAACTATACACCAGCAGATGTTTATTTTTTGAACACTTTGCAAGTGTTCAGTTGGCTATACACTTGGCGCAGCTTGGTATCCCTATGCTTCTCCATGTGAAGCCTCGCCCAAGTGTTTACTTCTATGCATCACAAAATGTTTAACCTCTAAACATTCACGAAGTGTTTAGTTGTTAAACATCTTGTCATGTTTAGTTCCTGCTATACATCATGTCATGTAGGTATAGAATTGCCAACTAGACACCTTGATGTATAGAAACTAAACATTTGGTTTACCAGTGTAACCCCCACTAACCCGCCCTCCCACCGCACTCGGCAGTGGCCTGGTCCTCTCTACGAGTATAAGAATGTCAGCTCATGCTCGGGAATACTTTATTACCTCTATGAATCCATCGAGTCATGTGCGCAAGCCATTGCAGCCTGTGCGTATCCCTATTGAAATTAAATTTTAAAAAAAATCCTTTCAGAAGAAAAAAATCAGTTTCTGGACGCGGTAGTCAGTTTTTAATCGTTACGTGGACAGCACGGAAAAATTAACGAGTGGTCCAACACTTTGGTAATCATGTGTACACAATGTCCGATAATCTTTTGTAAAGAAATCCTCAAAATTCATCTTTTACGCTGTTTCGGGCTTTCCCCCATGAAAATGTGTAAGAAATGTCATAGATTTCAAAGCTTATTCAAAAATTATACCGATAACTGGTGGCGATCACTGATGATCAGTGTGATCGTATGTATACGCTCCCTGATTCGAGTGGTGGACCCCTCGGGGGAAAAAGAAAAAAAAATTATCGGTTTTCAAGCAGCTAGAATTTTCTTATGGAGATGTGATACAAAAAGCGGCGTATAGTTTTTCAAAAACAGCTTAGAAATCTGGACATAGTTTTTTTGCGGTGTGGCGCTCGCGTACAACACGCGCAACGCTCCACACACTTGATTTCCAATAAGTTTGGCGGCCGAGCAGGGTGAGAGAGGAGAGGGCGCCGACAAAGTTTCCCTGACATACAGCCCCGCCGGCCCCGCCCAGGTCCGCCCCACACACCCGACACCCTGATGGCGTGCTTGTCAGACATGTCGATCGGCGTTTACATAGTTTCGTCGTGGTGAGGAACATTGTCTTGGCAAACGTGTTGTATTTAATATTTTCACAAGAAAAAGGACAGCAAGTTTTTAAGGGCGCACCCGGGGCCGAATTGGCCATCTCAGAGACTATTTTCAAAAATGTTTTGTTGTGGGAACTTAAGTAATTGACTAGAAGCATTCTCACACTTAATCCTGACTCTGTAGCTCAAACCGTTCTGAGTTATTTCAAAGTATATCTTATTTCAGAGGTCTACCCGAGGGGGCCTCCACTCCGGCAATCCGGTGTTCCTCACCCCGGCAATCGAACAGCAATCCAAACGGCAATCTTAAAAAATAATAAATAAATAATAAAAAAAAGACCTTCCACAAAAGTCATGCTTTTTGCCTGATAACAGGAGAAGGGTTGAGCATTTTGCTTATTTACAGGCGTTCAAGCTAAGGAATACCAAGCTTTATACGTTAGCAATCCAGCAATCTCGGCAATCCGGTGTTCCTCCAAATGAGGAGAGGAGGCCCCATTTGAAGGCTGTGCGCATTAGATTTTGGCCCAGAGACTTGGCATTCTGATTTCTTTGATTAGACTGGCCTAAACTTAATTTGGTATTGATTGGTTTCCTTAACTTGGTGAAAGAAAGGGATCCTTTTTTAAAAGAAAAGGCGTTTTTTTTTACAAGTTTTTGGCCATTTTTCGGTTTCGGTCCTGGCTGACGAAAAGATTTCTTTATTTCTTTTCCAAAAATATATTTTTAAAAAAAAATATCAAATTAAAAAAAAATGGTTGAAAAATGATTTAGAAATGTCGATTTTCTGTTCGCGTCCACTAGACCTCCTCCCGCCGCCTTTCGGTTCGTGCCTGCCCGGTCCGTTTCACGCGCTGTCGGAATGGCACGCTGGACGCCAGCCCCGGCCGCTCATATGTGTTGACCGCTGTAATAATTCAGTATGTACTTGAGGTCGGCCTAGGCTAGCCCGGCAGGCCTCTGCCCCGCCCCCCCCGGCACTCGTCTCTGGCCTCTGCCGTGAGTCCCCCGCCAGCCTTGGCCGCGGCATGCTGGCCTGCCCATCCATGTGTGCCAGTAAAATGGTGGGGTGGGGTGGGGCGGGGGCCTCAGGGCCCTCCTCGCCGACAAAGCGCCCATCGAGAACGGGGACGGGCGGGGCGTGGCGGGGCGCGGCGGGGGGAGCCTATACCTCTGAATCCTCTCTCCAGCGCTCGCAAGCCGGGCCAGGCCGGCTGTGGATGGACGCGGATCCCTTATTTAGCCCTTCTCTTGTACACACGTGGCATAAGAGAAAGGTGGGAGGAGGAGGAGGGAGCGCTGACCTTTTCGGGGCAGACTGGCCCCACCCCCGGACGGACGGCAAGGAGGTTCCGAACGGTTGCATGACGCCGAGGACGAATCACGATCACGGGGCGCAGATCGCGGATCCCTTGTATGTTTTCCTTCTTCCTTTTTTTTAAAATGTATACTTGACTGTTACATATTTCACATTATGCAATCGTCTATCAAGCTTATTGACCCGCATGCGATCTCTCCTCGCCTCTGCTGTTGCCTCCGCTCTGTCCTCACTCTGGTATGGGCTCGCCCCGCCCCACCCCGCCCCACCCCACCCTACGCGTGCTGCCATATATCCCCTGGATCTCATTATGCCCTCTATGGGTCCTCCCGCATGACGGCTTTGTTTACACCCCGTGCCCCCCACCCCTACTCTATGCCTTTACAGAGTTACTAACCCTCCACCCTCACACTCGCTCTCTGCGCACAGCGGGCTCCTCGGAGCAGCGAATGGCATATCTCCTCATCCCTGCTGAAGCACCCCGCACTCCCAATCCCCCGGCGACGCTCGAACTCCTTACCCCCCACCCCATCATCTCTGTACACGCCAATTTCATATCATTTACGTACCGCGAGCGTTTCAGAGAACACGTAACAGTGTTGCGGATCTGCCTACCCAAGGAGCCTCGGTG
>JAHWGI010000665.1:0-11692 GCA_029379305.1 Frankliniella fusca | reverse complement strand
GAGGGGCCCTTCACTAAAAAAAAATTAAAACAAGGGCCAAATAGAACACAAAATGAATTTTGTGATAAGTATGGAACTCGTTCTTTACATAATTATGTGCTACAGAGGTAGGAGTGTAAAACATGATGTGAGTCGAGTGAAGACATTTTCATCTCAGATTTCATCACAGTTCGTGTGTGCAGGGGAAGTTTATCCCGGGACACTCGCCCTTGCTCGGCTCGGGTGCTCGGGCCTTCTTTCGGCCCTCCCGCTCGGGTCCGATTGTTGGGGCGCATAAAGGAGCGCGAGCTGGCGCGAGCCGACTCGGGCTAGGACTAGACTCGGGGACTTAGAATGAAAACTCGCACAAAATTTGTTAAGAGTTCTCAAAATAATACTATTAAACGTTAAAAAAGGTTCATTGCTGCAATGCAGAAGAAGGCTTCAAGCTGAGATCAGCGCAAGTTTCATGTCTGTGGGTATTGTGCTTGATGAGATTGAAAACTCCACTCATATAGTTGGGTTATGGGACTTAGAATGAAAACACGCAAAATTTGTTAAGTGTTCTCAAAATAATACTATTAAACTTGAAAAATAGTTCATTGTTGGAATAATGACCAGCGTTTCCAGTTTAGAATGGTATAACTATTATGCCTGTAGGTATTGTGAGATCTGAGATGAAAGTGTGGACAGTTAAGCGTTACACCCGACTGAGAACAATACTCGTTCTTTTCACCACTCAGGAGAGAGGTGGTGGTAAAGAACGAGTAAAAAATCAGTGTACGCCCTAAATAAAATCAGGAAAAATCAGAAAGAAATCGAGAAAAAAAAATCAAGAAAAAACAGTAAATATCAAGGAAAATCACGAAAAATTAGAAAAATCAGAAAAATCGGTGTACGCTTGAATTTATAGTGGAGGGCAGCCCATTCCAAAGTGGAGCGCCCCAGTGGGCCCCAGCCCGGCCTGGCCAGGAGGGGCGTATAGCGGAAGGGGGTCTCTGATGTTTGAGAACAAGCCATAAAAGGCCAATAAAAGCGTTTTTAACAGTCGTTAGACGTCGTGAGACGACCCGGAATGTGCGACCGTGTCACTATCCGTGCGTCGGGCGACATTCATAACACACTTTACTATCACTCGCTGACGTTCATTCGCCCCCCGGGCCAATTTATTTGTCTTTGGGCGGCCGGGCCGGCTGGTTGTGGAGGGCGAGGGCACGAGCACCTCACACATGGTGCCGGTGCCGTCGCGCCCACATCAGCTTCTCTCCCTTTTATTTTCAGAGGAGGGTACGAAAGTTTCGTTTATCGCTTTGCTCGGTTTTCTCCTTTCCTCGTGACCGTAGTGTGGCTGGTTTTCCTCGGCGTGGCTCAGCTACACGCTACACGTCGAGTTTTCAACTAATTCCGTATCACTGCAAATACGAGAGTGAGATGTCTCATCTAAAAAGAGCGAGATTTTTTTTATCTTGCCCCGTTTAAGTGAGAGTTCAGGAACCTCGCTCTTTTTGAGAAAGAATCCATGACGTCACTCACATGAAGTAAGATAAAAGGATTTAAATCCCTCACTCAGAAAGGGCGAGGTTTCCCAACGCAAAGAATATTAGGAAGGCGTGACTTCTGTACGGGTGCATCTCGGTGGGGACGGGAGCCCGGCGGCCTTGACCAATTATACCTGGGCTCTGCCCTAAACGTCTTGTGCAGCCGAGTCAAGGTCGAGCCCTGATAGGCCGAGGGGGTGCAGCTCCTCCCTCCGTATGCAAGTATTTCTTGGAATCACTGCACCCCGGTGGGACCGATTGGCCAAAGGGTTCCAACCTACCCCCTACCACGCCCCGCGCCCGGCGGCCTGCTTACCTATAAATTGAGATGTAACCGCCACCTCGAGGTCAGTCAGTCGCCAGCCTTCGCTCATCGCTTGTACGTAGCAGCAGCCCCGCGTGTCACTGCGTCAGAGCAGGCCTAGCCCTCGAGCCTAAAGGCCGTCCTCACGGCTCCTCGCCCTAGCTGAGTATTCTACATTGTCTGGACTCTGTTTTGTGAAGGTATGCCCTGGCTCCTGTGAGCCCCAACAATTGGTCCACTCGGGCCCACTCATAAGTGCATATGTTTTCCCCTTGATATCGCTATGCTCTCTGTGTTATGTGTGTGAGTGTCTCCATGTGTATATACTTTATGTCCAGGGCATCATGTTACTAATCCTAATAAACCCCTTTTATATGATATACCACTGAACCACTGTTTGCTTGACCGTCACCATTCAGCCCCAAGAGTACGAACCCGTATTTCAGGTACCAACCCTCTCGAGCGTGTCCCGGACTTGTGTCATGCGCCGTGCCTAGAGTATAACACTCCACTGCTCGTTTATGTGAGGGTACCCTGTCCTTTGTGTGGTGCATCGGCCGTTTCTTGGCCCTGTTTGGTGTTGGTCCTGTATAATTTCTTTACAGCTTTGATGCCGCCTTGCCGCACTAATGCCATTTTACTTGCCGCTCCGCGCTAAGGAGTGATTTGTTTAGGGTGCAAATAACCCCGCCCCGCCCTGCCCTCCGTCCCGCCCGGCCCTGCCCTGCCCCATTGCTTCTCTCTCCCTCTCTCCCCACGCCTGCCATGGCCCCTCTCTATCTCTCTCTGTCTCTCTCTCTCGTCCACTAACAATTCGAGCTTTCTTTTCAGCCTTATAGTTTATGAGTGGCCTTACGCCTCACTTTGCTTGCGGACCGTCACTGACGTTGAACCAGCAAAACCTTTTTTTTTATTATTATTATTAGTTAAGTTTTCGTAGCTAGAAAATCCGGCCATGCGGACAGCGAAAGCTTTGAACCTGGCCGGTCCTGCTTGAGGACCGTCACTGGCGTTGAACCGGCAGGCTGCATGAATTTTTTTTTCCCCTAGTTAAGTTGTAGTTACAAAATCGTGTAGGAACGGGCTCCGGCCTCAGTACGGCGATCTAGTTAAGTATCTGTAGCTAGAAAATCCGGCCATGCGGACAGCGAAAGCTTTGAACCTGGCCGGTCCTGCTTGAGGACCGTCACTGGCGTTGAACCGGCAGGCTGCATGAATTTTTTTTTTCCTAGTTAAGTTGTAGACATCGTGAAGGAACGGGCCCCCGGCCTTAGTACGGCGATCTAGTTAAGTACCTGTAGCTAGCAAATCCGGTCATGCGGACAGCGTAAGCTTTGAACCTGACCGGTCTCGCTTTGCGGACCGTCGAAAGACGTAGAACCAGCGAGTTTCTTTTTTTTTCTTCCTAGTTAAGTTGTAAACATCGTGAAGGAACGGGCCCCCGGCCTCAGTACGGCGATATAGTTATTTCTCTAGTTAAGTACCTGTAGCTAGCAAATCCGGTCATGCGGACAGCGTAAGCTTTGAACCTGACCGGTCTCGCCAGCGGACCGTCGAAAGACGTAGAACCAGCGAGTTGCATGTCTTTTACAAAAAAACTTTTTACCAGAGTTCTAATTTCCTTGTTTTCTCTCCACAGCCCAAAATTTATTTTTGGCCAATGCTACCGCTCGGTGGCTTCGACCGCTCGGTCGTTCTTATCTTTCTCTGCCTCCCTGCCTCAAATCTCTTTCTATGACTACCTACCACTCCCCCTTCCCCTTTTTTCCAGCGCCCGGCCCATGTGTGAAATGATATGCCCGACTCTTTATCTCCAGCGCGCCGTGACGTCTTACATAATCTAACATTTGCAACATTACAGATTTGCGCGGAGTACTCAGAGGACCGACTGCCTTATTTTTCCTTAGAATCCAGTGCGCCTCTGTGCCCCTCTTCCGCTCAGGCGCTCGCTTCTCATTTATTTTTGTCCGTTCTGTGTATAAATTCCCGTGTCTGCTGCAAAACCACGCACTATGTTAAAATTGTATTCAAAAATTTGCAGCCTCCGCGCCGCCGCGCGCGATAGTAAGGGCCGTGCCCTGCACCTTGTGCTTCTCCCCACTCTCTCCTCCGGCCGCCCGTTCGGCACGTGTAGGCCTATGCTTTTTACTAGTTATAAGCCTCATTTACATCCCCATTTTTACCACCTTTAAAAATGTCTGATCCACCCCCTCCCCCCACGCCCCCAGCGGCGCCATTAATTCACATCCCTCCGCCCCTGCCCACTTTTTCAGGAAAAGACGGCGAAGATGTGTGTCTCTTTGTGTCCCGCCTGGAACGCGCTCTGGCCGCCATCCCTAATCTGTCAGACGCGCAGAAATTATTTTATCTTGAAGCTCAATGCCACCCCCCCTGCCCTCAGTTTAATTCACAGAGAATTGCAATTTTTGGCAGACAACCCTACAGCTGAACCGACCGAGCGCTCCCCCGCCCGCTTGTACAGTCACCTCAAGCAACGGCTAGAGGACTCTTTTAACAGTGTTCATGACATTCAGGCCTTCAAGGATATGCTGTCCTCCCGTATCAAGGAGGAGAAGGAAAGTTATTCTATGTATTTTCAGGATGTTTTGGAGTTATGTCGCAGAGCTAAAGTGTCATCCCAAGCTGACATTATTCAAAATGTGGTGAAGGGTTTGCCTTTACAAATATCCATTGCATTACGCCCTTCCGATTATACTGACGTTACAACTCTTTTAAAAGCAGTCCAGGAAACTGCAGCCAGCCATAAGGCCGCTATTCGGGCTCACGCGTCTGCAGCACTTCAAAAGCAGACGGAAAATGTCCAATTGCAATTTGCCCAGCTCGGTTTACAATCCCCTGCTAGCGGCTCAACGGCCGCCGCCCTACCGGTGACAGGCCCTGCAGTCGACCCCCTGAGCCAGCTCCTGGCCGCACAGGCCCCCTCCCCTCCCCAGGCCACCCGCCCCGCCCGCCCCTGCTGGTCCCCGCGGACAGCACCATGGCGGCCGTACTGGATGCACTCCAGTCTCTTTTGCTGTCTCCCAAAGGCTAGTGTTTCGGCTGTGCAGCCCGCCGCCCTGCCCGGCCCCTCAGGCCGTCGTTCGCGACGAAATTTTTACAACTCTCAGCCCCCCTCCTCCCCCCCCTCCCGAGCGCGGCTCCTTTCACCGCCGCGACCACTCTTCCAATAGATCTCAGTCGAGAGGTCGCGAGTGTGATTATCGCTCCCCACGGCGCCAGGACTACCGCTCCTCCTCTCCCACCCGCTATCCGCGTGACAACAGTCCCAATAATTATTCATACAGGTCTCCAGGTCGCGGAGAGAACTACAGCCCACAACGCTTCAGTTCACCCGAGCGCTCTGATTCAAAAAACTAGTCACCTCTGTGCAGTCGCGCCGCTCTCAGCCAGCCTGCACAGAGTCCTCTGCAAAAAATGAATTTCTCCCCAGTTCTCATCTGCTGTACGATTCAATTGTTACTTTTGACATACCCTTGAATAATGATTCTCTATTTCAGTCTTTTGCTCGAGCTCACTTTGCAGAACCAAAATGTGCCAAAACTATTAGGTATGTCGTAGTAAAGCATGTTTGCGACAACAAAATCAACCAGCGTTCTGCAAAGAAAAACTACCGAATTCATATGCTCCGGGAAGATTCGGCCCCGACTTCTAGGGAAATAAGAGCTCTAAGTGAATGTTACAATGTTAACATAGCCATCCATTCTCCGTTGGGTGTGGTTTACTATACGGTTGATTCGCCGATCAATCAAATTTATTTGAAAAGGGTTATGAAAGACAATACGTCTTTTCTCATTGCTTTTCATCCAATTGCGCAGTCCTGTTACGCCGAGCTGGCGCAGCAGCGTTTAGCCGGTACAGCCCCGCGCGGCTACATCCCATACCCCCCTCCACCTCGCCCCGCCCGCCACCCGCGTAAACAGGTGTCCTTCTCGGAACCTGCACCTCAACGCACCGTGCACGTGCGCGCCCAGCCAGCGGGCCACCAAAACAAGGTGACTAATGCAACCGTCAGTCCGAGGGCTCGCCCGCTTCCTCTTCCCCCCTCTCCACTCCCCACCACCCGCCCGCCCCCGCCCGCTGAGGAGGCACCCACACCACCCTCCCCTCCCCCTCACCCGGCTGGTGCCTCAATTCTTCAAGCCGTCCCCAGCGCACCAGGGCGCGTGCTTTTGCACATCCCTGTGATTGCTTTTGGAAAGAAAGTTCTAGCACTCTTGGACAGTGGTGCCACGTACTCATTGGCTAGCACTAGTATCGTCCCCCCTGAAGATATAGACTTCTTAACGCCTCCCCTTGTGTTACAAACTGCAGCCAATCAACACGTACGGACTGTTGGCACCGCCACAACAACAGTGCATTGTGACTCAGTGAAAAAGCCGTATGCTTTTTATTTGTGTGACACTCTTTCTCATGATTTAATCCTGGGATTAAATTGGTTGTATGATACGAAATCCATCATTGACTTTGGAAGTGACACTTATGTGCTCCAAGACAGTGATTCGATATCCGCTATTGCCCGGCTCCCGCCGTCAGAACAGAATGAACGGCCCCCGCCCGCCCCGCCCCGCGCTCATCAGCCACCCAGTGTCTGGAAGGTTGGCAACACCCCCGCGGCGCCCCGCCGCCGCGCCCCGTCGCCCTGGCCCCGCCCTGTGAGGGCTCACGCCTGTTCCATCGCTGCAAACAGCAACAGCGCGGAGCCCTGGAGCAGCCCGACAGATCGGAGCCTCTCTGACGTCACGCGCGCCCCGGCCCGGCACACCGGCCCCGCCAGGACATCAGCACCCTGCGCAGCCCCGGGCGGCCCCGTCGCGTCTCCAGCGGCTCGGCCCGGCCCGGCTGCGCAGCCCGCCTCGACTCCCCCGCGCGGCCCCGCCTCGCCCCCGCCAGCTCGGAGAGGCGCTTCACGACGGTCCCCCGCTGCAGGTCTCCTGCAGCAAGTTTCGGCTCGGCCCCGCCCCGCGCCGCCCTCCCTCACCCCTCGGCTACCAGCTCTCAAGAAAGCTCGGCGGACTAACAGCGTTACTGAAGAAGTGTTGGGCAACCTGGTGTCCCACTGCGGAACGAAGCCAGGTCCAACGCGTCTCCAGCCCCTCAAGACTACAAAGGCGGACTTTATGCACCGTCCCCGGCAACGCCCCTAGAGAAGACGCAAGCCGCGCGCCTAACCCCGTGACGCCCCCGAGCCACCGGGTAGGAGCACCCGGCCCCCCTGCGGACGAGATGCCCGCGACTCATCGCGCCGTCGCTCCCGCTGGTGGCAGTTTGGCAATACAGCACGCCACATTCCACCAGGCCCGGCCTCGCCGTCCCCCCGCACCGCCCCTCCGCGCCACCCCGCCGCACCCGGCCCGCGCGATACCTGCCTAACCCTAGCCCCGCCTGGATGCGCCCGGCGCGACCCAGCCCTGGTCACAAGTTCAGCCCGACCAGCCGCCACGCGCCGCCACGACACCATCCTCTGGCCCCCAGAAGAAAACGAAGGAAAAGAAAAGGGAAGCAACACCAAGAATTTTATGAAGAATACCGCCGCCTGCCTCAGCTTCAAGCAGTGAAATAAGGAAAAGCAAAATCACAGTTGATCCGCGAAGTTATGGTCGATAGACCTTCTGCCAAGCCCCCTCAACCCCTCACACTCAACCTTTGAGCAACACCACATTTGGTGCCGGAAAATTTCATCTCCTTGTCAAAGAAAAAAAAAGAAGACCAACTTACTGTCAAAAAAAAATATAATAATTTGTTTTTCGCGCTTTAGAGGCAACTTTTTCCCATTGGATTGTGAGCAGACAAACAAAAATAAGGAGTACCGAATTGTTCTGCTGTTAGGCCTTGCCAACTCGTTACCACTCGTAACATTTGCCTTTAACAAGATGCATCCAATTGAAGTCGACTTTCGCGCGAAGAATAAAAATGATGTTTGGTTTTTGAACCCAGGTCTCCCTATAAGGAGACTCCTGCTCCACGGTCCGAATCACAAGATTTCGGCGTCGAGGCTGCTACGGCCCCTGCCTAGCGCACATCAACATGACTAGTAAGATTATCAGGAGAACAACTACTTTGACAAGGGAAAACAGAAAAAAAAATATTATAGAAAATCTAACCGTTACCCCTGTGAGTGGCGCACTGACCATGTCATTTTTCATCAAGTTCGTGCCATGGACGGATCCACCATGCTGCACGAAGAAAAGCGCCTCTCCATTTGCGTTTTCTTCCACCAGGAGTCAAACGCTCTCACTTTCTTCCCGCTCGGAGCCCAGCAGCGGCCCCGCCCTGCCCCACCGCGCCCCGCCAGTACAACCGCTTTACCTGCGCTGGGATGGCCACCTAGCTCAGGAAGCCGAGAGCGGGTCGCCTCTGGCAGGTCAACGACCGCACCCCAGCTGAGCTCTGACCCAAATAAGACACTCTGACGCCATCCTCTTGCCTTTGTTACAGAAGCATGGCTAACTCTATCAACGACCATCTCTTCGACTTGGCAAGTAATTGGCGGTTCATAATCAATGAACTGCTAACGTGTGCCATTGAGTGTGACAATCCTGTCACACGACGTAAACTTCAAGATTTCCACCAAGGCTTTTTCGCATATTCGCTAGCGGCGCTCCATTACGCTTGGGAATTTACGCCCGGCGAAGCCTTCTGGTTCCGCCGTGCTCAGCCTCCAAGTCAAAACAGAAACCTTTCACCAAGCAACCATCAGACGCCGAGGCCGAGACACAACCGGCCGCGCGAGCAAGCCCCTCCACAGAGCGGGTTACGCTCGCAACACACGCGCTCTGGAGAAAGGGTTTACCACCACCACCAGCCAAGCGCCGCGACGCCGAGCCGCGCCGCATCTCCCCCGCGGCGCTCCCGACGCCGCAGGCGCAGGGCGCCTGCCACGCCGCGCTTCAGCGCTGCGCCCACCGCGTCGCGCCACAGCGCGCCTCCACCTCCCCGCGCCGCCAGCGGAACAGCAGCCGACGCACCGCGCACCGCGTCGCAATACTTCCCCTGCACCGCGCTCAGCCAGCAGCGCCGCGCACACCGCGCCGCGGCGCGTCTTCCCTACAAGAGTGTTCACTTCAACTTCGTTTCGGCGCACACGCCTCCAGGGCCAGAACCCAACAGGCAGCGACAGCGATCCTCAATAAAAAGTTAAGTATTCAAGTCCATTACCGGACGTAAGCACCTTTCTATGTTTCTCTCTGGTGCATTTTCCGTAGTTTAAGTTTTGTAAATATTCATAGTTTTAAGTTCAAACAAACCTTTTTCTAGGTCCCCCCCGTCCCCCCCTAAAACAGATAATAATAATTTTTCTCTAGGTTCTAGTTATTAACTTTCATCTCTAATGTTTAATTTATCACAAAAAATCCTTTCTAGGTTGTAGTTTTGCTCCCCCCCCCCGCCCCATTTTAATTTCCTCTGTTGTCAATATGCAAAAAAATCTTTGCTAGTTGGTAGCTTTTCAATTTCAATTATGATGTTAAATGTACAATATACGGTTAACTGACGCACTCGCACTTTTTCCGTCTTTCCAGTCTCGTCTCTCTAAGATGCCATCTACGGGATTTGGACGGACGCACCCAGTCAAATCTGAGCGGAAGAGACACGCACCGAACTGAGCTAGCGCAACGCCACCCCAGCGCCATCTCTTGGCCGCCGCGCAAAGCTGAGCGCGCGCCACCACGGCGGCCCGATCAGACACCTCGCCACCAGCCTACGCCATAAAATCCGTCACCTGCCCGAAAAATTAGTAGCGGTGGTCCGCACCCCACGGGCCCCGCCGCTGCTACCTGTCGCAGGACTCAGTGCAAGCAATGCGGGAGACCGCTTTGATGTTGGCCCCTGGCCGAAGACCATCCTTCAACAGTCAAATGACACAGTGCGTAGCAAAACCCAAGCAGTTTATGGTGCAATATAGTACTGTCTGTTAGGTGCGTGTGACCGTGAAAGCCTCAGTTTGTAATGTTACAGTCCGATCCTGTCCCGTATTGGTTTTTCTTTTATCTTTCTTTGATCTCACTCATGCCTTTCTTAAAACAAAAAAAGCTTTCTATTCTTTTGCAAGTGCCCAGTTAATCGCGTATATTTTAATTTCTATGCAAAGTACAATCCAATATAAATGTTTGTATTTCTTTCCATTCTTCTCACTAAATGCTCATTTGGTTCACTTCAAACAAATATTATTATTTTTCAATTCTGTAGTTTCTGTAATTCTAAAAGAATATCTTTTACCTTTTTCATGTTTTCAACCATTTTTTTTTTTTTGTCTTTTTGTGCTTCTCTGGTATTCTCGATAGATTTCTAAAAATCAAATCTTAGGCGTTTGTTTCATATCAAGCATGCCCACACCCCCTCACCCCCACTAATAATTTTTGTTTGTATCCGTAGCCCCGCCCCTTTTTTTTGTAATACTAAAAACACTTTTTATTTTATCCCACTCTTGTAATCCGTATTTTTGTAGGACTTAGTTTAGTTCATTTTGTAGGATCTAGACTCTTTAGTCTTGCTCATTTGTGTAAAATGTAGTTTCTTTCATTAGTCCTTAGCATTGTTAATTTTAAGATTCCTCTTTGTAAATACTTTTGTAATCCTTGCATTCACTCGGGCATACTTTATGAGAACATTCGATCCAAACGATTTCAATCTCGTTCAATTTTTGACAATACCCAATTTGTGCCCAGTTCCTAATTATGCCCAATACAGGCCCGCTGGCCTGCTTTTCATTGCACCCTGGTAGTTTTTGTTGCGTTGTCTCTTTAGTTTCTATTTTCTTGTAATAACCTAATTTTTCTAAGTTCCTTCGGTTGTTCAATAATGTACTCTCAATCATAGTTCCTATTTTTGTAAACTAGTTCACTCCTTTTTATATTTGCTATTTTGTAAAATAATTCTTTACCTTTTACCCTTTTTGAGGGGCTTCCCCTCTGCTCAATTACTGATAGGTATTTTTCCTGCTGCTCATTTATTTATGAAGGACTCAATTATTGTAAGGCGTTTTCTTTTCCTTTCTTGCTTAGTTTTTGGCACTTAAGCCATAGCTCTCTGACTCGTTATTTTGTACGGGTAGTTCAATTTTTTAAATTGTTCACATTGTGCCTTTTATGTACATATTGTGCCATTATTTATATTCGGTAGTTCCCTTTTTGTATAAAAGTAGTTAAGTATCTTTTTAAAGGGCGAGGACGCCCTTTACCGTCACCTGACCGACGCAAAGAATATTAGGAAGGCGTGACTTCTGTACGGGTGCATCTCGGTGGGGACGGGAGCCCGGCGGCCTTGACCAATTATACCTGGGCTCTGCCCTAAACGTCTTGTGCAGCCGAGTCAAGGTCGAGCCCTGATAGGCCGAGGGGGTGCAGCTCCTCCCTCCGTATGCAAGTATTTCTTGGAATCACTGCACCCCGGTGGGACCGATTGGCCAAAGGGTTCCAACCTACCCCCTACCACGCCCCGCGCCCGGCGGCCTGCTTACCTATAAATTGAGATGTAACCGCCACCTCGAGGTCAGTCAGTCGCCAGCCTTCGCTCATCGCTTGTACGTAGCAGCAGCCCCGCGTGTCACTGCGTCAGAGCAGGCCTAGCCCTCGAGCCTAAAGGCCGTCCTCACGGCTCCTCGCCCTAGCTGAGTATTCTACATTGTCTGGACTCTGTTTTGTGAAGGTATGCCCTGGCTCCTGTGAGCCCCAACAATTGGTCCACTCGGGCCCACTCATAAGTGCATATGTTTCCCCTTGATATCGCTATGCTCTCTGTGTTATGTGTGTGAGTGTCTCCATGTGTATATACTTTATGTCCAGGGCATCATGTTACTAATCCTAATAAACCCCTTTTATATGATATACCACTGAACCACTGTTTGCTTGACCGT
>JAHWGI010000660.1:0-127487 GCA_029379305.1 Frankliniella fusca | reverse complement strand
ACAGATTTCACACCTCTGCCCGTTCAAGTGTGCACGTTGGTCATTCACACGCTTACACGTGTGCGACGCAGTCACACAGTTAGTTATGTCTCAAGTGTGCTCGTTGGCTTCACGCGAGTTCCTGTGGCTAAATTTAAATCCGTTAATTGCTGGAACATCTATGTGCTTTGGGTCAATAACTAAACCTAACCGACCTGTAAAACCTCCTCATATATGCTATTCACAGCACACCGTAAATATTGTCATAGTAGTAATAATAATAATAATAATAATAATAATAATAATAATTATTATTATTATTATTATTATTATTATTATTATTATTATTATTATTATTATTATTATTATTATTATTATTATTATTATTATTATTATGATAGAAAATGCTCTTCGACCAGGCCGCTCAGTTCGGCGTACTGTACTGTGCCCGTGGCCCGTGGTGGCCGCCCGGCAGCGGAGCGGTAGGCCAGCCCGCCAGCCACTTGGGTGAGGCGGGACTGCCTACCTCGCAGGCGCTCTGAGAGGTCCGGTGGAGTTGCGAGGAGTGGATGGGTGGGAGAGAACGGAGAGAGACGAGAGGCGAGGCGGGGTGACTCTGCAAAAAATAGTTGTGGGTCTACCGGGAAATTTCCCACGAGCAATAATAGCCGAGGGGGGTACCTCACCTTCTCCAATCAGTGTATACACCTTGAGTTCCAATCAATTTCCAATCCAAATTATTTTTCGACAAAAATCTATTTTAAGCACCTTAAAACTGCAAAATCTTACACTTAGGGTTCGCAATCTAGGAAATGTTTCCTAGACGAACCCTACCTACTAGGCAACCTGCCACACAGCGGTATCCGAAAGTTGCCTAGAAGGCAGGGTTTGTCTAGGAAAAATTTTCCGAGATTGCGAACCCTACTAAAACTGGTGCCAAAAATGTAAAGCTTTCTTTATTCGGTCAAATTTTCCTAACAATCAAAATACAAACCCTCTAATCAGAGTACACCCATTTAAAGAGTCAAATACCGCTTGGCACTAGCACTCCGTGTTGACTTGTAATTCAATTGCGAGCAAGCGAAGGGGTTGTTTTAAATTTACAACACATTTCGCAGATCGTAATTTACAAAATAAATCTAAATCCACAAAGATATTTTTCCCAGTGGCGTAGCGGGGCGGGGCGAGGCGAGGCGGGGCGGGGCGGGGCGGGGCGAGGCGAGAGGAGTCGTAGTGACCAGCTGCGCACTGCTCTGCACTTTTAATTTTTTTCTGACTTTGACTGTAATTGGGTCGGATTTAGGTCCCTCGCTACACCAGGACTATCCTCGCGCCACACCACTCCTTTATCGCAGCCGTGGCTGACTCTGACTGGGGGTCCCGCGCAGTAATTGAAACGCCAAGTGTACTGACGTCCCGGCCAGAAGCAGCCGAGGCAAGTGGAGAAGTCGCTTTGATTTTTCTTCTTTTCTTATATTTTTTACTCCTCTTCCTGATATGCCCTGGTGAGCTGGGGGTGCAGGCGGGGTGGGTCTGGGCCACAACGAGTCACCCCCAGGCCCGGCGTTTTCTTGAATATTTGTATTTTCATAATTACTAGAATTTTGCGGAATGGACATTTTTTGTTATCGTTGTTTCCCCTTATATGATGTGTGCTTGTTCGAGGTCAAAATTATTGCCCTGATTGTGCGAAAGTTTAAGACTCGCGAGGGAGACCGTAGACCACTGGCACTAAAGCTTTGCGCCGGCACCGGTCGTTCATGCCGAACACGCTCTACCTGCCGCTGGTGGCGCCTGCTGCCTCACCTCACACCGCCCCGCCCCGCCCCGCCCCGCCCTGCCCCGCCCTGCCCCGCCCTGCCCCGCCCCGCACCCTGCAGGCAGTTCCACCGGAAACACATTACACTACACGAGGTGTGCAGCGACAGCAATATTGCTCCGGCCTGCTGGCCCACCTACAACACCTGTCTGACCCGCCGGAGAGAGAGAGAGAGAGAGAGAGAGAGAGAGAGAGAGAGAGAGAGAGAGAGAGAGAGAGAGAGAGAGAGAGAGAGAGAGAGAGAGAGAGAGAGATTGTCAGGAGAAGGGTGTTTCGTTAAACTTTTTAAGTGTTTTCGTTCATGCGTGTTTTTACTGGTTCTCATTTGCGGCTGCTGTCAGGAAAATGTGTCTTCTGATCTTGTCAAATGAATAGGGGGACGGGATTGCGGAAGTGAGAAAGGGCGGACTAATTTGGAAGATGTTCCAACACCCGAGGAGAAAACTTTAAAAGTGATCAAGGACATGGAAGATAGGGTCGGAGAGAGAAGAATGGAGGTCAAGGGGAGCGAACGGAGGGGAGGGGGAGGGTGGTGGGAGAGGAGACGGCCGTGTGGTACAGCCTCGTAAAGGGAGCCGTAAGTGCGAAACGGTCGGCCGTTGTCGTAAAAGTGGTCAGGACAGGCGTGAATGCGGGAGCTCCAAATTTGAGAGGAAGGGGAACCTCGGACCAGAGAAGGTGTTCGCCACGAAAGTCTCGCCGAGAGAAGGGACGGATAGGGGCTGTTGTGTTGTCTGTCCACAACTTGTTTCAGTTTGGTTTCATGAATAAAGCTTTCCTGTAAAACATGGTTTGTTTTTTTATGAAGTCTTAACTGCGGTGCACCTTGACTGGTTCTTTAAACACTTAATTTCGCAAATTTGCGAAAGCTTTCGAAATATTTTGTTCGACTGCGCAACGCCCCAAAAAGTGTATTTAGGCGTCCTGCCCGACCGCCGCGCCCGACCGTGGTGTCGAAACTTAGGAAATGTCCTCTGACAGAATGTTGCCTATTTCGAAATTAGAGAACAGACGGGGTGCCCCCCCCCCCCCTCCTTGTCCTCGAAGGCCCTCTGCCGAGCCGGACGCCACCATCGACAAGCCCCAGACAATTTACGACTGGCTGATGTCCCACCGAAGCCCAGAGCACGACGCTCCGCTCCGGCCCGGCCGGCTTTGCCTTGGTTATATTCGCCATTGCCATGGCGATTCCTCGCTGGACCATTTCATCTCCAGCAAGTTTCTGCTTGGCCTCTCGGCGTGATACCTTCCCGCCCCTGTCCCGCCCCCGGGCCGTTCTCTCTCTCTCTCCCTCTCTCTCTCTCTCTCTCTCTCTCTCTCTCTCTCTCTCTCTCTCTCTCTCTCTCTCTCTCTCTCTCTCTCTCTGCCGGACTCCATACTCCACTTCCCTGATACCTCATTCCGTCACTTCAAATCTGAGCCCTGGTCGTTTAGTGAAGTCGAATCCACACTGCAATCCCTATGCGTTCGATTCCTGATACCAATTGAGTGTCGTTCATTTACCACGACCTTCACCTCGTTCCCACTGTCGTGTATTTATTTCTACCGTCATGTCATCATCCCCACCACCTTCCTCATACCTCCTCCCATCCGCATCCCGATTCTCGCATTCCTTATTGGCACTTCATGGACCACATCCCCGTCACCTTTCATTGCGCAAAAGGTCTGGGCTTCCAGGGTTAAAAAAAAAAAAGTCGCAATGCATGCTGCAGTCGTGAATCACGGGCCGGCATACATTTATTCCGTGGATGTAGTTGGCAACACGCCACTGTGCACAACTTTTTTGGGTCATGACTATTCGCTGGTGCCGGCGTCCCCCCGCCGCGCCGGGCCCGCCGGGCTGTGAGCCCCAGAAGCTTGATTAACTGATATGCCTTGTTTATTGGGCGAGCCGCGCTGCGCGCTGCACACGACGCCGGGAACAAGTGTGTGTGACTGTCGTGCACTCGTCAGTGTGTGAATAGTGCCCATTTGTCCACTTAAACGAGAAAATCTGTGAACCGTAATGGGAATTTTATACATTTCCAGGGACGAGTGTACGAAATAAAATTCACACACCCACAAGTGTGTAAAAGTTTCCAGTATAATGTACGAAATTGGATATCCAGTAAACGAGAGAAAGGTCGTGTAAATAAAGAACATTTTTTTCTCTTTTTTTTTAAAAAAAATTAACAGTACAATATTTAAAAGTGTTCTTCAGACTCACACTTTCACACTGCAAGCCCTCGAATCCAATTTCTCACCCAAAATGAGTGAGGCCACTTTTCCACTCTCTTCGAGCGAGAAAATGTTTTTTGAGCCTCACTGTATTTGAGTGGGGATTTACTAAGCTTCACTTTATTTGAGCACGAATCTTCACTTTAGTAGGGCGAAAGTAAAAAAATTCTTTCTCAAAATAGAACGAGGGAAAAAAACCCTCTTCAGACAGCAACAAAATTGCCGTCGAATTCTCACTCCACTGTGAAAAATAATCGTAGGTTTACGAGAAAATTTCCAGAAAGTGTTGTCGTAAAATTAAAATAATTTTAAATCGTAAAATTACGATCTCTACCTATCGACTTAAAATTTAATTTCGGGGAAGAATGGTTTGTCGTACATTTGCTACTTTTATAGTAAGTCGCAATTTACAAAATACATGTTAAATCTACAAACATATTTTTCTGAGTGTCGTATGGGAGCGAGCATTATTATGACTCGTAGAGATTTTCAGTGTTGCGTTTTTGTCTCTCTGGCGAGCCATACTCGCGATGCAGACGGCGATGCCCGGCGGCGCCCGCGGCTGCTCAGCATCCCTCTACCCCCTAACCCCCTTACCTCCTTACCCCCTTACCCCCTTACCCCCTCCCTCGCCTCTCGCCGGCAGTGAGGATGGGGGATGGGGGGGGGGGAGCGTCTCTCCCGGTGAAGCAGTGCGGTGGGCCGCGAGTGCTACGCTCGACCTCACTACCGCCCTATTTCCTCGGCTCTCTTTCCCTCGATTCTTATTCCCCCCTCCCCTCACCCTCTCTTTCTCTCTTTCCTGTATCTCCCTCGTTCGCTCTCTCCCTCTCTGAATGAGACTCGTGTTCCACCACATTGTGAATGTATGGAGCTGGCATACCAGAACGCCACCTCACCCCTCCTGGTCAGATCGTTGGGCGGGGCGGGGCGGGACGGGGTGGGGCGGGGCGGGGCGGGGCGGGGCGGGGCGGGGCGGGGCGGGGCGGGGCGGGGCGGGGCGGGGCGGGGCGGGGCGGGGCGGGGCGGGGCGGGGCGGGGCGGGGCGGGGCCTGGCGGAGCCCCTGGTAGCCGCGAAGCCGCTCGGACATGCATTTGCCATAGCAGACTGCCGGCCACACTCTCCGGCTGGCGAAATGACCGTGCAGAGCGTGCGGCGAAAATAAAAACATGCCGTCGAGTAGACTCGAACCCACGAACTCGAGAAGCACAGCACTAAACAAGCGAAGCACGGTCTTATTACAGAGCTGTTGTTTGCTTCGTGGTTCCTTAAACGTTTGAAGATCTGTTTTTGGGAACAAGGGAATGCCGTGTTCGTAAGCTACTTATTTTCTCAAGGTGTATTTCGGCACGGAAAGAAACAGTTTATATCTCCCGTTTGCCATCAGGTGACAAGGAAGGAGTGAATTTTTTATATTTTTTATATTTTTTTTATTTTTATGGTATTGATGTTGTGCTGGAGGCAGCGACCACCCGGTTCGGCTCGGCGCTCGCTTGTGGCGCTCCAGTAAAGTACTTGGGGAATAAAACACTCTCGCGACGTCCTGGCCCGGCCGCGTGGGGGAGGCTCCACAAGTAACGGCCGCCGAGTGGAGCGCTGTTAAACCTGTAATAGACCATAGCCATAATGCTAATAACGCCATCCTGATGGCACAATGCATCGTAAAAAAAGAGAAAAAAAAAGAAAAAAAAGAGGGAAAACAGGAGAGGATGGCTGGCTTGCAAAGTGCGCCGTCTTTTGAATGCAACGGCTTGCCCGTATTTCTGAAATTTGGAATTGTTGCAATCCTCTTCCCTGCACCGTTTTGTCCTCCTCCGCCCTCTCCAAACTTTTATTCCCTCCTCCTCCTTCATACCTCTCTCCCCTCCGCCCCTGCTCCTCCCATATTCCTCTCACCTCCTTCTTCTCATACCCCTCTCACCCTCATCCCATACTCCTCTCACCTTCTCCTCCCATACTCCTCTCACCTTCTCCACCTCCTCACCTCTCCACCTCTCTCACCTCCTCCTCCCATACTCCTCTCACCTCCTCCCATACTCCTCTCACCTCCTGATCCCATACTCCTCTCCCCTCCTGATCGCATACTCCTCTCACCTCCTCCTCCCATACTCCTCTCACCTCCTCCTCCCATACTCCTCTCACCTCCTCCTCCCACACTCCTCTCACCTCCTGATCCCATACTTCTCTCACCTCCTCCTCCCATACTCCTCTGCACCTCCTCCTCCCATACTCCTCTCACCTCCTCCTCCATTATTCTACACTCCTCCCCCATTTCCACCTCCTCTATACTTCTCTCGCCTTTTTAAAAGTGAACAGAGCTCGCCGGGTCTGGTTCTGGTCCAACCCTCTCCGGACTAATCGGCGGGGCGGGTACTTGCGCAGATACGGCACGTCGCTGTTGACACGGTCCCTTATCGTTGCCTCCGCGCACACAGCCACAGGGTCCTGTGGCGATGCTCAAGTGTTTCGCGTTCCCCAAACATTTTTTCGCTTATATTTTTTTTTTTCACTCCATCGATCGCAGCAGCCCTTAAATGGCATAATAAATATTACTCCCAAAATGTCGTTTCACTTTCCTTTTATTTCGTTGTTTTAGCAGTCGGTCGGCCATAGCTTTGCATAAAACTGTGTGCGGGCGTCCGCGGAATGGTTTTACGGATATCGGCGTCCCCCGCCCGACGCGCCCGGCTCAAGACAAATATTATTTTACCATAGAATGGAGCCGGGGCGGGGCGGAGAATGTGTAACGTCTCGGACGCACTCTCCGGCCCCGTCACGAGAAAGGAGCAAGAACGACAAAAAAAATGTCAAGGGAAGACAGCGAAAGAGAAACGCTCTCAGCACATTATTTCATCTGGCGCGACTTCTTCGCACAGCGAGGATTATTTTGTGTTGCTCTTCTGCTGCTGCTGCCGTTTCCCGTTGCAAAAGGGGTAAGGCAGACAAGGGAGTGTGTTTGAGTGTGTGTCTGTGAGAGAGAGAGAGAAAGAAATAAAGAACGAAAGAGAGAGTCCCAAAACAAGCTTAGACTCTGCAGGCAGAGTACGTGGAGTATCAAAAGACAAGCTCTCGCTAACCCCACCCGAGGGGGGAGGCACTTCTAAAAATCATTGTACGGCCCCATGAAAATCGTTTAAATAATAAAAAAAAAATTAATTGTGTTTTGAACAATATTACAATAAAATCAAGAAGCAACATACGGTAAAATCCTAAAAATCGCGGACAAATGATCACAACTCTGATAAAAATGGTAAAATTCGGAAATAGGGGGAAAAGATTAAAATTTGTCCAAAAGTGACACAAAAGTTCCTTGAAAAATCAAAAGGCAAAATCGAAAGAAAAAAAAATCAAAAAAAAATAATCAAACTTCACAAAAATCATTGTACAAATTTTGTAGGAATCCTCCCCCCCCCCCCCCGCGACCCCACCCCACAGCCTGTCATTTTCGGCGACCACATACTATTTTTATATATTTATTTCCTCCTCTCCTCTTTCACTTTTTTCTCATTCATAGCTCTGTGAGACACGAGCCGGACAACAGCAACAGACGCGTCATACGGTGGCTTGGGGGCGCGTGAATGTGAATATATGTGAGACCGTCTAGCATGCTAATGTGAATCTGGAGGCGGGATATGATATGACGTCGGCTCGCAGCAGCTGTAGCAGCAGCAGGGTGGCATTGGCATACGGATACACCGGAAGGCCCCCACCCCACCCAACCGCGCCGCCCCACCCCGCCCCGCCCCGCTCCGTTGCGCACCGGGGCCGGCTTAAGCCAAGGAGCGAGAGTGGCGTGTAAAGGCCACTTCATAAATATGTGAAATGCGAGAGGGGCGGGACCAGGCGCGGAATAACGCGGGGCAGGTGGGGGTTAGGCACGGGCATGGGCAAGGAAGGGGGCGGAGGAGTGGAGGTTGTGGGGGGCGGAGGAGTGGAGGTTGTGGGGGGCGGAGGAGTGGAGGATATGGGGGGCGGAGGAGGGCCTCGTCGTAGTATTGGAGGCGAAAAGGTTGCTGCTGGGAGAGGAGGAGTATCAAGACTAAGTGAGCGCCACTGTACCCGCATGATAGAGAGAAGCGGGTCGGGGAGAGTGACTCGGGGTGTTAAGCAAGGATGAGCAGAGAAGAACTGAACCCCCCATCCACCCCCACCCTGTGCAGCACCGCTGCCGCGAGCTCTCGAGCATTTCTGCTTCTCTCTCCCACCCCCTGCCCCCATCACCCGAACCCTCGACGTTCTTTTATATCTCCCGCTGTGTTTGTTGGCGCTGCAGCTGATGTTGTTCCGGAGATCCTTTATACCCCGCCCCCGTCTTTAGCTTTATTATTGGATTTATTCTGGGGGGAAAAAAATGGAAAGAAAGAGAGCCAGTATGAAGACAAATAAAAATCTTTCTCTGGGAGCCTTATCCTTTGACTCGGTGTCTGACAGCCTGCTGGCAGGTGTTTTGTCTTTACTTTGTTTTTAGGGTTCTTTACTTTCCTTCTTTTTTATAGGTCAGTGAGACAGCGAATAGTGCAGTGTTGGTGGCGCATATGGTGCAGGTGGTGCGCATGGTGCAGGTGTCGGAGATGGTGCCGACAGTGCAGGTGGTGCAGGTGTTCCAGGTGGTGCAAGTTACTCCAGGTGTTCCAGGTGGGACACGAGGTGCTGGTGGTACTTGAGAGGCGCTTTGGTGGTTCAGGTGGTCTCGGTGGCGCAGGATGGTGCAGGTGGTCAGATGACGCAGGTGTTGCACCTGGTGCAAGGTGTTCCAGGTGGTCCACTTGGTACAGGTGGTGCAGGTGGCGCAGATGGAGCACGAGATCCAGCTGGTGGGTATTTAAGGTGAACTGCGGCCAGCAGCTGCCTGGCCGAGGTCCGTTGCCGTTCTGCCGTGTCACCAGCGGCGGGGGAGGGAGGAGGGGGGGGGGGAGACGATGAAGATGCATAGCCCCCCGAGGAGGTGGGAGCAAGTTAGTTCCGCAGCCCGCACCGCTGGGACGGATTGGTCCCCAAATAATGGCTAATTATTCGACAATTCCTCCCAAATACTATAAACTCTCATCCTCTCATACTCTTGGGCTTGAATTGGCGTGAGGCAGTCTGAAGAGCAGCAAGAAAAAAATAGAGACACCCCAAACAGAAAAAAGTTTTGAAAAAAACAAAGCAAACTGCCCCGAGTTTAATTAGCTGGCACCGGGCGCCCCCATGGGTGGGCCGCCTGAGGGGTAGGCAGACCCGTGGAGCAGGCGAGTCGAGCGGGTCAGCCTACCCTGCGCCTTGCGCCTACCTTGCACGTCACCCTGGCTGGCTCCCCGCTGGTGTTTGCAATCGGTCGGTTACTGTACCCGACTGTCTTCCGTCTCTCTCCCTCTCACAGTAAGCCAGTAACCGACAGATTGCAAACACTACTCCCCGCACACACTATTTGGGGCGTTCGCGTATTTCACAGTAGCAGTCGGCGCGTCCGGGGTGTGTGTGTGCGGTGCGCCTAGAAGAACACGGTCTGGATGTTGAGCCGAAAGCGGCGGACGAGGAGAGAGAGAGAGAGAGAGAGAGAGAGAGAGAGAGAGAGAGAGAGAGAGAGAGAGAGAGAGAGGGGGAGCTGGAAAAGGAAGGTCGAGATGTACGGAGCAGGAGCATGGTTCGCTGCGGCGGTTTTCTCCTCCGCACCTCCAGCCTATATGTGCCAGCCTCCACCGCATTGCGGAGCCCTGAGAAAAGACTGTTAAATGTGTATGTAGTGAGCGAGGTGTGAAAGTGTGTGTGTGTGTGTGTACCCTCTCTCACACACACACAAGCACACACACACACACACACATGGGGTAATTACTAACGAACACTGGAACGAATGAGGCCGGCTCCGGGTCCCGGACCGGGCCTGCCCTCGGCGCTGGGCTGCATCTCACTACATACACACCGTGTAATTGCGCCCCGTGAATTTCTAAAACACATCTCTCCGCATTGTACCCCACCGCGCCCCACCACACCTTACCCCAAACCTACCACGCCCAACCTCAACACTCCATCTCCCCTCAACAACCCTCTCGCGGTTTGAACAAATACGTTCGGCTGTGTTTCCCAAAGACAAACACTCCCCCTTTTGCCTCCCTCTCTCCCTCTGCAACCCCCTACCCCTATCGGGGGACCCGCCGACTCCCCTCACCCGCGCCTCTTCCCCTTTTTAGCGCAGGAGGGCCAACCGCGGCCGTGGGTCCCCGTCAACCACTTACTATATACGTGTTCGTTCTTTTTATTTTCTTCTTTCAATTAATTTCTAACGGTGTAGTAAATTTAATAAAGGGACCTCGCGTTCTCTCGCCGGCCAGGGGACCATCTCACGAGCCTCTCAGTGCAATTATAAACGATGTGCCACCTCACCCCGCCCCACCCCGCCCCACCCCGCCCCACCCCGCCCCAACCCGCCCCGCCCCGCCGCACCCGCCCGCACCATAGCCCTCCACGCCCCTCCCTCCAACGATGTTTGCCCAAAAGGGCGACAGTTTTCAAAGGAGCTGCTTGGCACTGGCCGAAGCCCTGCCCCTGCCCCTGCGTGCGGTGTCGTGGTCACGAAGAGGGCACCTCGCCCCACCTCACCCCACCTCACCCCAAATACCCCACCTTACCCCACCTCACCTCACCCTGCCCCCACTCCGCTCAACCCCCGCTGGTTTAAAATCCATTAGAATCCTATTTTTTTTCTATCCTGCAGAATTTTTTTAAAAAATAAATGAGGTAAAAGCGAACGCGTTTTAAGAGTCCCCCGGGCCACCCGGTCGCGACTGACAAGAGCAACAAGTCAAACTCTTTCCCGAGAGCTTGGTGTGGCGCGGCGGGTGTAGAGCGGGGAGAAAGAGAGAGAGATCTGAAACTCTGTGCAAAATAGTCCTTGGTTCACGGGAAAATTTTCCACAAGGACGAGTTGTAAAATTACAATTACAAATCGTAAAATTAAAATCACCCCCAATCAATTTGAAATTCATATATGCGAGCAAGAGTGAGTTGTTGTAAATTTTTAATATTTTAGTGAGTCGTTATTTACAAAATAAATCGTAAATCTACAAAGTAATTTTTTACAGTGTACTCTTTTCTGTGTAATTTATCAAAAAGTGACAGAAATTATCGGCATTTTTTTTTTGCTTTAAAAAAGCATTGCAGACATTTTGTATCAGTGATACCCCTCTCGGATTCGACGCAACACTGTAAAATGCTTGCAAACTAAATTCTTTGCAACGTTGCGAAGAAATTTTAATATTCGTATTACGAAGAATTTGTTCGTATTGCAAAGAACTTCTTTGCAAGCTACTAGAATTCTTACAAACTATTTGTTTGTATTGCAAAGAAATAGTTCGTAAGCTTACGAAGAATTAGTTCGTAATACAAAGCTTAAAAATTCTTCGCAACTTACAACGAAAATAGTTTGCAATTCGAACCAATTCTTTGCAAGCATTTTACAGTGAATGCTACCTTCTTTTTCGTGTGCAGGGCTGCTACCACTAGCCATGGCCACTCACTCGCACCCAGTGCGTGACCCGTGACCACGTGGTTGCCCCCTCCCCCCGGTCAGCCCCCAAACTCTTATCCACTCACAAAGCCTAACTCTCCCACCCCCCCTGCTACCCTGGGGCGGCGGGGGGTGGTGTGCTCAAGCCTAACTATACTACCGCACGGCAGCTAGCAGTTAGTTTCAGACGGATCCGGGGGGACAAGAAGGTAGGAGAGAAGTGGTAGGGGAGATTTGACAACAAATGTCTTATTTCACCTTTTTTCAGCGATGTGTACGTACAGCGCGCACACCTCAGTGTACTACCTACCAGGCCAAATGTATGTGTCGTTAGATCGGAAAAAAAATGTTTTGCTTCCAGGATTGTTCTAGGTACTCTGAATTGTTTCCGTACTGTTCCATCAGGATTTAACATTAAATTATTGTCAGTCTCAATGCACGTGCCTTACCCTAAGGTCCAGGAGTGTCCGCCTCTGTGCACGTGCACCGCCCCCTGAGGGCCAGGAGTGTCCACCTCTGTGCACGTGCACCGCCCCCTGAGGGCCAGGAGTGTCCGCCTCTGTGCACGTGCACCGCCCCCTGAGGGCCAGGAGTGTCCGCCTCTGTGCACGTGCACCGCCCCCCTGAGGGCCAGGAGTGTCCGCCTCTGTGCACGTGCACCGCTCTCCTGAGGGCCACGAGTGTCCGCCTGTGCGTGCACGTGCGCGTGTACCGCCCTCCTGAGGGCCAGGAGTGTCCGCCTCTGTGCACGTGCACCGCCCCCTGAGGGCCAGGAGTGTCCGCCTCTGTGCACGTGCACCGCTCTCCTGAGGGCCAGGAGTGTCCGCCTGTGCGTGCACGTGCATTGGCCTCCCCTGCCTGAGCTTGCGTGCGTTATTCTGGGGCCATCATCGACCAGCCAACCCCACCCCCACCCCCCGGTGGTAGTCAGCCAGTAAGGCCCTCATTAATCTGCCTATCCTCACCTAGGCTGAGCACTTGCCGATGGCTCCAAGTGGAAACGCTGTCAACTCCAACTTCTCTTAATAGTTTCGGAACCGTGGGTGAAGAGCAAGGAGAAAGGTGGTGAAGAGTTATGCCCCTCGGACGCTTGGGTTCCTCCTGTTCACCGTTTTCCAGGCCGTTCCTCGTATAGGCCGGGTCGGGTCAACAACGGATCGGGTCACTCCCCGAGTTCACGGCACGCCACCGAGTCCGACCCGGCACGCGTGCGCCGGGAGGGGGGGGGGGGAATTGATTTTACGTCTTACCTTTTGGAACAAGTGTGTGACACACGTCTAGCTTTCCATTTTTGTGCGCTCGTCCCTTCAAGAGTGCTAATTCCCCATTAAAGTACAGATATTTATTTAGAGGTAATTCGCGGGAGACATATTCACACACTTAGGTTCGCAGTGCACTACGACTCGGTACCTCAATACTGCTCCTTTAAGCCCCTGGCGCTCTGCTGTGTGACAACTGTCAGGGCAGGCGCGCTCGCATGCCTGACCCCCCCCAGCACAGCTCACCTGACAGCTCGCTAATCTCATGATGTTGGTGTCAGAGCAGCGCTAATTTGCTGCGCGGTAAAGAAAAAAAGGAATTGCGCAATACAAGCCGGACATCACAGGTTCAACAAGCGCTGGCCGCAAAAAAAAAAATGTCTTGATCATCGCGGGAGCGAAAGGAAATGAATTGATGAGTCCGCGAAGTCCGATACTATCTTGCAGACACTTCGCGCTCCCGTACCGGTCGTCGCAGTGCAGCACTCCGTTTTCAGTCGCTCCGGCCTCAAGGGGTGGCCAAGTCGGAAAAAAAAACGTGTAAAGAAATGCACAAAATAAAAACCAGGAAATACATGATAATACTAAGTAATTAATCAAAATACTTCTCAAAACTACAAGAAAAACACCATAAACTTCACGAGACATCCAAGGAATACAAAGTAAATGTACACAGAAATACGAAAGCTGGCCTCCCCTCGTGCGACCTCGTTGAGACTGCAATGAAAACTGGAAACCAAACACCGTTCACCGTTACGGTGAATTTTCCCCGTAGGCTACAGGGAATGACACTGCAAGCCTAAGCTACGACGAATCAGGGCGCGTCACACGGTAAAAACGAGTCCTGGGATTCCCAGGAGAGTTGGAATCCCAGTGGATGTCCTGGAGAAAAGCAGCTTTTCCCAGGAGTTTTTCCTGGAAAACCCAGGACATCCCCTGGTAAAGATGATACCTCCGGGAATGTGCAAATTCCCCTGGGAAACCCAGGACTCGTTTTTGCCGTGCACATTAGCCTGTCTACGGTGAAAATTCACCGAAAGCTAAAGTGCTGCAACTGTAGCGTACTGTGAAATTCACCGTCAGCTTCTATCCGTGAAGTGTCTAAAAGTCACGCACTTGTAGGAGTGCGAATATTCCTGCGCCAGGGCTTCCCAGTCTGCCTTTGCCGCGCGCGCTGCTTTCTCCCGGACACTTTGTAATGATACACTCTTTGATGGAAAGAGGTTGCAGCCCGCTGGAGTGCTTCTCCTCCCCCCACCCCGTTCCCCCTCCCTCCCCATTTCCCAGTCCCCGTTTCTCCCTCAGTATTATATACGTCGATCGTAAGGACTCCATCCATCACTGGGAGTCGCCCAGAGTGAAGTACTTTGCGGAGCAGCGCAGCAGCGCTCACCCTGCCTGGCCTGCCTGCAGCCGGTCCCCTTCAAAAGCTATCGGCGGCTCGGCTCGGCTCGGCTCGGCTCGGCTCGGCTCGGCTCGGCTCGGCTCGGCTCGGCCCGGGTCGCACTAACTTTTGCTAAATCGCCCTCCGGCCTAACCGCGCCACTGCGGCCGACGCTACGGCCACATTCAGCAATCTGAGAGTCGATCTCCCCCTGCCCCCCTCTTCCCTCTTCCTCCCGCCCCCTGCTCCCCCGGACTTCCTGCATTTCTCTCTCTCCAACACCCACCCCTACTCGCCGCTCCTCAGAGGGTGCACCACGGCCGCCGTCCGATGGTCCTCCACCCCTGATTGAGCAAGGCGGTTTGAAAAGCTTTGGCTTTCAGTCCCCTCCCCCCCCCAGCAAAGCCCCCTCACCCCTCCAGCCCCCGCCCCTTTCCCCCTCCCAAGAAGTCCTAGGCCGCGCGGGGACATTTATATATGTCGTGTTCGGCCCATAAAGTGGCCGGGCCATCAAACTGCAGAGGCGCCAGGCAGACCACCAATTATTTATGGCACAATGGCAATTTATTTTCCTCGCTTTACTTTCTTTTTTTTCGTCGTGTATTATTCGATTGGTACGGTTGTGCCCTGCAGGTCCACGACGGCGGAGGCTCTCGCGTAAGTGAAGGGCCCTCTAAAAATGTATGTTCAAACAAACAAACAAACAAACAAACAAACAAACAAACAAACAAACAAACAAACAAACACACCGTGGAATCCTTGAGAACAATTATGCCTGCTTTGTAATAGAGAAGTAATTGCGACCGATTTTGATCATATTCCGCGAATATATCGTTCGCAAGGATTTATGTCAGTGCAAACAAACAAATAAACCGACCAGTTTTCGTCAGACAATACTCTGTATCGTGAACAGTGGAGCATCAAAGAGAATAGTGAATGGCCCGAGAGGGCGTATCTCCGCTACACTCGGCAGGGAGTTACGACGGTCGTGCAGCGCCAATTAGCCTGACCTCCTGGTGCCAGGCCGGCCAGGGCAGCGCAGGGCAGCGCAGGGCAGGGCAGGGAAGGGCAGGGGAGCAGGGTCGATGCAGCGGGGCCTTTCACCTCTCACCTCGCCCGGGCCGGCTGAACTGACCGCTCAGCGTGGGATCCGGCACTTAGGAGACTGACCGTTAAGCTCGAGAGGGGAATCACTCATACAAAATGTAAAAAATAATTTTTCAACTTTTGATTTTTTTTTCTTTTTTATTTTTCAAGGAAAATTTCTGTCACTTTTTGACTAATTTTGACCCTTCTACCCCACTTCTGCATTTTTTGTATTTTATTTAAGGTTTTTTTTTTTGTCAATTTTTTCTCGATTTTTTCGGATTTTTCTGTGCATGATTTCTTGATTTTATTTTGATTAAAACAAATATTTGGAGGCTGAACATTGATTTTTCTAAGTGCCCCCCCCCCCTCCCCCCTCCCGGACCCGCTTCTCAGCCCCTGCAGTGTAGGCAGGCCCGCGTCACCCAAACGGCTTTACGGTCTCGGCCGGTGTACACTCGCTGCACCGAAAATTGTCTCCCGGCGCTTTCAACTTTTCGCTGGGGTGGGGTAGGCTGGCCCGCTCGACAGTGGCGCTCGGCGGGGCTGTCTGCCCCCCAGGCGCTCCACGCGGTGGGGGGGGGGCTCGTGCTCGTGGCTCGCCTGAGTGGCAGCACGACTGCCTCTTATTTTCAATTTCCACCCGCCCTCTCATACTGCCGCCCTGTTTCCGGCTCCGCTTCTGTCTCGTCGGCACCGGAACCGGAGCCGAAGCCAGGCCCGGAGCATCTGCATAACGCTCTGCACTCAAACCCTCTCAGCTCAGCCGTGACCTGGCCTGGCGTTCTTCCATCCCCGCCCCACCTGCTAGTCCGGACCGCGCGGAAGGGTTACACCTCCCGTGACCCCACTGCGCGCTCCCGAGTCGAACCCCCTTTTACCTCAGTTTGTTTTGAAAAAACAGGAAAGGAAAAAGTTGTTGCTGTATAGCAGCTGTCAATGCTGCTGCAGCTGACTTCTGCGGAGCTGCAGGGCGAGGGTTGGATCAGTCATACAGAATGTGTACAATGATTTTTTTGACTTTGTTTGATTTTCCTTTTGATTTTTCGTAGAAAATTTCTGTTACTTTCTTAAATTTTCTTTTTGATATTTTTATTCCTTTTTTGACTGTTTTCAATTTTTCTCATTTTTTTTGTTCATTTGTTCTCGATTTTTCGGAATTGTCTTTATTTTTCCTGTTGATTTGATTTTGATTTCTTTGATTGGTGTTGATATTTTAAATGGTGTTTTTTGTTTTTTTTTTGAGTCGCACTATGATTTTTCGAAGTGATTCCCTCCCTGGCTGCGGGAATAGACGCGAACAATTTTCTTGCGCCGATGCTCCTCCCGCGCACCCTGCTGGTACCGATCGAAAGCCGCGGAGGTCTAACCTTTCCTTTGAAAGCAGAGGTCGTACACGCGTGCGCAGGGTCTAACCACTTCCGTCTCCGGTGTCCACAGGTGCCGCTGCGAGAGCTCAACCTGCGCCGCCTGTGGTCGGGCATCAAGTCCACCTCCTCGACGACGTCCACCAATTCGCCTTCGTCGTCCACGGGGCGGCAGCGGGCCGACTCGTCCTTCCTGGGGGCGGCCGGCGGCGGGGGCGGCGGCGGCCCGTCCTCGCCGACGGCGGACGCCTCCGGGGGCGGCGATGACGAGGGCGGGGGCGGCGGGGGGCAGCAGGAGCCGCCGCCCCCGACGGCGCCGCCCCCACGCTCGCTGCCCCTGCTGCAGGTCTGGCCCTCGCAGGACAGCCCGCGCGCGGAGCACGAGGGCGGCGGGGGGCAGCAGGCCTTCGTCTTCCCCGGCGGCCTCTCCGCCGGCCTCGGCCCCGGCTCCACCACCTCGTCGGCCTCGGCCACGCACCAGCACGACTCGGGCATAGACTCCGTCCAGGTAGGCTGCTGCTGGCCCGAGGCGCCGTGCCGTGCCGTTATCATTTAACTAACGAGTACGATGCTTTCAGAATTTAAATAAGATGTTACTGGACCGAGCTGTGGGGAAACAACTCTAAAATTTTTGTACACCCCATAGCTCAGAAAAATTCAGAAAAATCCGTTAAAAAATCGGTGCAAACCAATTTGTTCTGAAATCGTATCCCTGGGCGCTTGGATCAAACGGATGTTCTTGGTGCAAGGTTGCAATGGGGATAGGATCGAGGGGTCCCTCACTCGATAACTCTTTGTACACTTGCCCGAGCCCAACTCGCATTCAACCCGCGAAAACTCGCGCCCAACTCGCGAAAATGCATCAACTCGCCAACTCGTTGTACATATATTTCGGGGGTGGAGGACCCCTCGGATAAGATTGAGCGCCAAATAGTACTTGGTTTATTCAAGTAAGCGGTTTTCTGGGCGCTCGGCGCGGTCGTAGGAGAATTCCTTTCTGAACCATGACCTATCTATATATGTGGGTCTGACCTGCGCGACCGGCATTACCTCTCGAGGTGCACCACGCTTACGACTTACGACCACAAAGACCTATACGACCACGCCGACGACCAAGCGATCGCTAGTGTAGCCGGGCCTCTACACGAGCCGCACGTGGCTCAAAACTGTATTATGCCCCCTCCCCTCCCGCTCCCCCGGGCCCTCTATTTAACCATACCCCCCCCCCTCCAGCAGCTCCTGTTCCATCTCCAGCACCGTGTTTTCGCCCTTCCCGTCGTCTGAGCTTATTAACGCCGCGCCGCGTCGAACCGAACCGATAGCCTTGTTTGATCGGACGATGGAATAAAATGAGCTCCTGTCTGCGAGAGGTGATACGCCTCGAACACCCTACCCCACCCCACCTTACCCCACCCTACCCCACTTCACCTCACTCTACACTGATAATCCAAGTGTTCAACCCTTTCAACACTTTAAAGTGTTCAAATACCATTTAAACATATAAATGTGTTCAGCAGAGTTGTTGTGCACTTACAAGTGTTCAACTCAGAAGTTGTGCCACTTAAAAGTGTTCAACTCCCCAGTTACACACTTCCTCAGCTTGGACGCACTGTATTAGGGAAGTGTTCAACTGGGGAGTTGAACACTTTTAAGTGCACAACTTCTGAGTTGAACACTTGTAAGTGCACAACAAATCTGCTGAACACTTTTATGCGTTTAAATGGTATTTGAACACTTAAAAGTGTTGAAGGGTTGAACACTTGGTTTATCAGTGTACGCAACCCTACCGTAGCCCTCTCCGCCCCGCCCCACCTCACGTCACGCAACCCTACAGTAGTAGCCCACCCCACCCGCCCCACCCCACCCGCCCCACCCCGCCCGCCTCCTCCCCTCATTGGCTCATTGGCCGTCGCAATGTCGAGGACGGCGGCAACGTCTGTTGAGCGCCCTCGGCCGTTGTGGTGGCCGTTCCAAGGGCAGGGCCGGGCGCGGCGCGAGTCAAGGGGTGCGGTGGGGCGGGGTTGTTTGGGGCGGGGCGGGGTGGGATGGGGCATTAGCATTGATGACCCTCCGTCCAAATGGCCACGGTCATTCGTTCTGTACTCTGAGCCGCGCTTTGCCCGACGGGGGAGGGGGCAGTGGACTGGAGGGGTAATGCTGGGGGCAGTAGTGGGTGTACTTGAGGAGGCGGTGATGATGTGGCGGCTCTCTAGCCCTCACAGACACCACCGCAATCCCTGCTCGGCTCGGCTCGGCACTAAAGTCGCAAACGACGGCAGTCCAGTCACGAGGCTGACCAGTCCGCACTCAACTGTTAGCCATTGACGCCTCCTCCCACCCCCTTCCCCTCCGCCTGAAAAAAAAAATCGCTGTCAGGGTTTTTTAAATTGTGCGGTTAATTTTTGATATGAAAAACAAACTATTTAGGCTGTTGATAATTCAGTGGGAAAAGAAGGCTTTCAAACAAACAAAAAATCACAACCTTCCCTCCTAGTCTAGTGATTTCGAACGTCTCGCGCCTTACTCGGGGTTTGCTACGCTCTGATTCTCGGAAAGGAAAAGCGCAGTGCTCGGCTCCAGGTTTGGCTGGGTGAAGGCAAGGCACCGCGCCAAGGGTAGCTTAGCTTACTGGGCATCATGCGAAGGCTTGGTGGCTGTCATCATCCCCACAGCCGTCTGACCCCGAAGATCACTCTCGTCCCTCCGTCCTTTTCGCACCTCTGGCGGTGCCCTATGTTGGGGGTGGCGGTCCGCCCCCTGTATCCCATGAGTGCGACAAGGACGGTGATGTTTGGAATAAGTCTGCAGCCCTCCAGCAGGAGCCGCCGCAGGCCAGCAGCAGGACCAGCAGGCAGCAGGTCGTTGGGAGGACCTGCGGGAGATGGGGCGGGATGGGGCGGGGCGTCTCTCGGCGGTGCGCGCCTCTGATCCCAAGCTGCTCCACACTCCACTCCACGCATACATTTGTTATAACGCTCCCAGATTGCCTTGCCGCTATATACTCCGCGGCCGAGCAGAGCAGAGCAGGGGAAGGCAGGGCAGAGCAGAGAAAACTTTATGTAGACTCACCGGACTTTTTCTTCCACAGTGTTGTTCAGCCGCGCCCAAAAGTTGTGGCAGAAAATGTGTCGCAGGGGGAGCAGGTAGTGCGGGCTGAGGGTGGGGGTGGGGGGGGGGAGAGTGGGGTACATCTGTCTCTCCTTGCCCTCCAACCCCCCCCCCCCTCTCCCCCCGGCCCGGCCCCGCCCCGCCCCGCGGGAGGCTGTGTGAGGTGTGGGTGGGTGTGGGTAAAGGGGTTGACGGATGGGGTCATTGCAAGATTGTGACGCAAATGAAAACGTGGGTCGTGTTCATGTCGACGCGGACCTAAGAGCTTCTTGCTGTGCCGCTCCGCTCACCCCACCCCGCCCCCCACCTCGCCACCCCACCCCCCACCCCGCCCGCCGACTGCTCCACCGTGTCTCCTGTGCCCCGGGGGGGGGGGGGGCTTTTAGAACCGCACTCGTCGGGGTACTGCCGTCACGCCATGTCTACATTACAGATAAAATACTGGGTAAAGTGTCACAAATCTGCGTCTCTTGTTGCTCCTGTGGTCAATCACTTTGGTTCTGGCTCAACCACACCAGATGTCCTTGACAGCACGTAATCTTAGAGGTCGCGGCTTTGCGTTCCTTTTCACCCTCACGCCGCAAGGCTACACGACCCCAAGTAGAGACGGCAGATCCGCAACGCTGTTGCTCACTTTGAAGGATTGGTGGGCCGACTGCGAGGAGGAAACAACTCTGAATTTTAGTGTTTTCCTTTTTATGAATTTTCTTGATTTTTTTTTGAGTGTGTATGGAAATTTTGAGAATTTTCACTTGAATTTTACGCCAATTTTTGTAAATTTTCCTGAATCTTTGTGAATTTTTCTACTGTTTTCTGAAGTTTTCTGAATTTTCTTGAATTACGGGGTGTACTAGTATTTCATAGCTGTTTTCCCCTCGGCCGACTGGCTGGTCTGAGGCTGGCGCGGAACTGGCGCACTGGTTGCCTTTCTGGTGGCCGACTCGCTTCTTTTCTGTAGAACCAAGTGGTTTCTGTGCTGCGGCTGCGGGCCGACTGACTGCTCTGCTGCGGCCCTGCCCCGCGGGTGGGGTGGGGGCACAATGCAGAGCAACAGCCGCCGGCTAATAATGCATGCCGAGTCGACCCGACCCGACCCTTTCGACTTCGACTCCGATGCCGCCGAGCTGCGCTGCACAACGATATCTGAGCGTGGGCCGCTTGTATTGGTTTGGCCCAGTCGGCCAGTCGGCCGGTCGGCCGGTCGGCCTGTTTGCCGTGGTTCGGGCATCAATATTGCACAAGCGTGTCTGTGTCATGCAGCGTCGACCTTCAGTCCACTCGGTGCCGGCCCGGCCGCGGACAGTCCCGCGGAAGCACGGGGCTATTCCCGTCCACTACATTGTGAAGAAAACAAAACGGCGTCTTCGGAGAGGAGCAGACTTGAGGGGCAAACAACTTTGAATTTTAGTGCTCAAATTTTGTGTATGTTGACTTTTTCTGAATTTTTCTGAATTTTTGTTTGAATTTTACCTAAATTTTTGTAAATATTTCTGAATTCTCTTTTCTAAGTTTTCCGAATTTCCCAGAATTTTTCTGAGCTACGTGATGTACAAAAATTTGAGAGTTGTTTCCCCCTCCCTGAGTCCCTGAGGCAGACTACTTGAAAATATTCGAAAGATATTTTTGGAATCTTTTTGAAATAAATCGAGTTTTTGGTGGTAGAATATACGGTCGATGTGTAATAGCACAAGTGGCCTATCCCTCGCAGTTTGTTGATGGCTTCCTTATGATCGCGGACATTGATTGCTTCCGGTAGGAGGATGAGGAGGAGGGGGAGATGAGAAGAGGGTTGTGGAGCAATGAAGCTTGCCCTTCCGTGCACTCCAGCGGGAGAAGATTGTTTCTCTGCCGTCTTTAACGCTCCGTGCACCATTTCCCACAGCGCTCGTGCCACAGTAGCCCTGCTACCCCCCCCCCTCTCCCCCGTCCACCGGCCCGCTTCCCGCGCTTCTCCTTGTTCCGCTCATTTTCCCCGCCCTTCCAACCTCTAATCCCCTTTGCGGAAAGACAGGCAGTCAGGATGTCCGCGGAAACTTCTCTGCTGCCCCCAGCCTCGCACCCCCCTCCTCGTCCTCCTTCAACAAGTTGGAAATTGAGTTGGAGGGGAGCGCGCGCGCAACTTGAACGTCCCACGGTTTGACTTTGTATTTTATTTTATTTTTATTTTATCCTTCCTGCCCTGGAATCTGTTTTCAGGCGAGCCCGACGCCGTGCCCCGTGGCGCCGTCCAGCCCGCACAGCGGGCCGCGCACCCCGCCGCGGTCGCCCTCGCCGTCGCCCACGCCGTCGCCCACGGGGCCGCGGCGGTCGAGCTCGGCGCTCAGCTCTGCGCTGCTGCACCCGGACCACGCGCGACTGTCGCTCGCGGACGCGCGCACCCGCCTGCTGCGCTGCACCTCGCCCACGGACACGCACGCCTCCAACGACGACGTCAGCCTGTCGGGCGACTTCCCGCCCTTCCACTGCTCCATGGCCGTGTCCAACTCGTCGTCGACGGCGTCCTCGCTCAACTCGGCGACGGACCGGTCGTGCGGGGGCGGGCACGGGCGCGGCGGGGGGCGCGGCGGCGGCGGCGGCGGCCGCACCTCGGACCCGTGGCTCATGCCCGGCTCGGACAGCGACCACCGCCGCCGCTCGTCCACCATGACGGCGCGCTTCTCGCTGCTGGACGCGCTCGACCTGGACTACGCCCTGCGCGCGGCCGCGGCGCGCGGCAGCGTCGGTCCCTGCAGGTGAGTCACTTCGTCCAGCTCGAGCGTAGACCTGATTCTATTGAGGGGGAAACGACTCTGAATTTTGGTGTATAAATTTTGTGAATTTTAATGAATATTTTTGATTTTTTTAGTGAATTTTATCAATTTTTTTGTGAAATTTTCTGAACTTTCCTTCAATTTCATTATTTTTGCTGAATTTTTCTGAGTTACGAGTTGTTCAAAAATTTTCAGAGTTTTTTCGCCCTCGGATTCTATGCATTAAGTGATGCGGCTGCGAGGCTGCGACGCAGAGGGGGGAGCGCTGCAGGCGTGGGAGGGAAACAACTACTCTGAAATTTCGGAGCACCTCTCAAATCAGAAAAAAAAAAGAAAATTTCAGAAAACAAGGCAATAATTCTAAAATAGTAAAAAAAGAATAAAAAGCCAGACATTTGAAAAAAAAAAACAACAACAAAAAAGCCTACACAACCATAAAGCAAATGAATGACAGTAGTGTGTTTCGACTAGCAGAGGAAGAATAATAGTGGCTAGAACAATAGCGTCCTGATTTGCCGAGCACATCACATTGAGGGGTCCCTCACTCGCCAACTCTTTGTTCACATGCCTGAGCCCAACTCGCGTTCAACTCGCTTCAACTTTGCGTTCAACTCGCTTCAACTCGCGTCAAATCGCTTCAACTCGCGGAAAAATTGCGTTTAACTCGCAAAAAATTGCGTACATCTCACGAAAACTCGCTCCCAACTCGCGAAAATGCATCAACTCGCCAACTCGTTGTACACATATTTTAGGAGAGGGTGACCCCTCGCATCACATACTTCTCGTACTCCTTCACGACCCCACCACCACTATGCGGTCACGTGGTGCGAAGTGATCGCCCTATCAGGACGCTTTTTTCTATCCGCTATTCTTCTTCCTCTTTCAGTCAAAACAGACTTTTTAGGAAAATTCAGAAAATTTCCCGGCATTTGTACTCCAAATTTCCTAGTTTTGTTTCCTCCTCGGCCGGAGGAGCTGCTCCTCCAGGGAGTCCTTCTCTCACGCCCCGCGTGCCTCGCCTCGCGTGTTGCAGCTGGTCCGAGTCCCTGCACAAGCTCACCTTCACGCAGAGCCTCGCGTTCCCCGCGCTGGCGCGCGGCCGGGGCCTCGCCGGCTCCGGCAAACGGCCGTCCTCGGTGCGCCGGCCCCAGGAGGGCTCGGACACGGGGCTCAACGCCTTCGCCAAGGTGGTGACGGCCCTGGTGCTCGTGCTCGTCTCGGTGCTCGTGTTCCTCGTCGTGTACAAGTTTGTGCGGACGTGAGGGTTGCTCCTGTCCCCCATGGCCCCCGCGGTGTCGACGTCGTCGTCGGTGTCCGGGGCCGGGGGACAGGAGCACCACCCGGGTGAGCGCGGCCTCCTCAATGACTCGTTCCCCTACGTGTACGCGCACGGCGTGCCCTGGCTGCGGCCCGACAGATAGCGGGGCGCCGGGGCGCCCCAGGATCGCGACGAGTCCCGGGGCGACCCCTTGGTCAACAGCTTCCTCGAATGGCGCCGCCGCGCCCGGGTGCACGGCGTCGAGAGGAGGAAGGACGCCGCGGCCGCCGCAGCCGCCGCAGCCGCCGCCGGGCGTCGTCGGTTCGAGGACGAGGACGACGCTGCCGACGTCGACAGGTCGTCGTCGTCGTCGTCGGCCGAGCCGGGCCGCCTCGGCGAGGAGGATCTTCCCGACGGCGCCGCGCGATCCGACATCGCCGAGGACGAGTGGCAGGATCAGATCCACCCAGTGAACGGACCGTGAACAATTCGTCGTTCGGCCTTCGAAACAATTTCCGAACCCATTTGTGAAGTGATGTGTGCGAGTGTGAGTGTTGGCCGCTGCGCTCTCGAAGGAAGTCGCGGATGGTTGTCAAGGGTCCGGGAGCAAAGTAGAAATCTCAAACAGTGCGAACGGTTTCAGTTTGCTTTGCTCCTGGACCCTTAGCGAGTTTTATTTTTATGGTCGTAATTAGTGTAGAGTTTGGAGGGTTCAAGAAGAGGCGCGAGTAGTACCCGAACAAAACACTGCCGGAAGTCTAGTTTCGGTTCCTATTTGTGTATTTTTGTGTGTCGTGTCGTATTGAGATTGTTTAAGTTTTTATTGTTGTTTGATAGTTTCTCCTTGATTTTGTCAGTTTCTAAGAGCAGCGGATTTCCAAGTAATTTCGATGGAAATTCTGGACGAATAAGTTTGCGTCTCGAAATCGAAAATTCTTTTCTTTTGCCGAAATAACCCTTGGGTTTGGAGGTTAGTGGTAGTTGTAGTTCGTCGTACCTGGTGATACCACCTCTTCTTCGACGAGGTTGCGGCAGCTGGTTCATGGAGCGAAAGAAGTAAGTGAATTTCGGCATTTTAAGTGTTTAGATCGGGGGTGGGGTGTAAACTTGAAGCTAACCTTGTTTTCCTATGGAACTTTGACTTTCGCTGTGTTTTGACTGGGGAACGATCGCCGATGTTATGACCTCTTGTTCTTATTTCTCTGCAAATGTAGGCAATGTTTTTGCCTTGAAATGGGATCATGTAGCTTTCGTTAGTGACCAGTGATTAGGTGGTCACTTTATTGGTGTTCAAAATATGTTTCACACCGATAGTTTATCAATGTTAAGAAATGTGGGGTTATGTGTGAGTGTTTACTTATTGATACGATGGCTTTTTTAAAATTAATATATGCATCTATAGAGTGAAATTATTTTAACTCATCTGATATTTTCAGTACCCGTTATTATCACAAAGTTAAAGAAAAACAGTGAACCCCTTCCTTCGTTTACTTCAGTATCGACCAGCAGTCATCACAGGAAACAATAAACTTCTAAAATATGTTGAACGCTGTCTTGACTGTCAATCGAGGAGGAAACAACTCAGAAATTTTTGCACACCTCCTAATTTTGAAGAAATCAGAAAAATTCAGAAAGTTCAGAAATTTTTGGAAGAATTCAGAAGAAAAAGAAATAAGGAAAATCCACAAAAAAAATCACAATCCTAGAAAAACTAAAGCAAAATTCACAAAAATTTTCTAAAAATTGTACACAAAAATTCGAAGTTGTTTTCCCCTCGTCTTCCACGATTTTACCGTGAATGTAGGAAGGGAAGGAGGAGGGGTGGAGCAATGGGTATTTAGATTTCGGGGCGAACAGACACTTCAAGGGCCCTGTTGCGATTAAAACCGTGAATTACGGGTAACCCGGGCATTAAGCGTTCCCCGCACGCCAACCCAACGGAAAGGACGTGGCGTGCGCGGCGCGGAGCAGGAGCGTGCGCGCGTGCGCTCACCCGCCCAAAACTGCGTGTCCTCAAAAACTTTACTTAGAAAAAAAGGAAAAGAAGAAATAGAGCTGAGAAAAAAAGTTGAAAAAAAAAGCGGAACGCAGTGCATTTCAAACGAAGTGCATGCCAAAAACTGTTTTGCAAAATTAAACTTGTAAAAAAATTACAAAATTATCGTGATTTTTAATTAATTCCGTCCCAGCTTCTGTTGTGCTATTTTGCGAGTTTTTGTTCGAGCTACCTACAACACAAAGTTTCTGGATGAAAAGCATGGCCTTTCGAGCTTGTTAAGTATAATTCTAATCGCTTTTTTATGGTATAATTCACAACCAGCCGCCAGCCGCAAATATTTCCGCATTCCGCAGTTGTAGTCGTGAATCACCGGTTATATGCGTTGTCTCGAGTAACAATTCAAACCGAACACGATATATATTTTTGCAAATGCTTCGCACTCTTGTATTCGGGTCGAGCCTCGAGGGTGGCGACCGGGTTGGGGGGGTGGGGGGGGGGGGGTACGGGGCAGGAGCTGCTGCTAATTTTCTAATGGGTTGACGCGTCACTCGCCCGCCGCCTCACCCCTCACCCCTCTCTACTCGGCACGATATATTTCACCCCCTCCTCTTCCTTTTATCCTCTTTCTGCCCTTATTACTTGTACAGCAATTCCTCTCTCCCTCTCTCCCTCCCTCGCTCCCTCCCTCCCTCCCACCCTCCTTCCCTCCCTCCCTCCCCTCTCTCCCCTCTCTCCCCTCTCTTCCTCCGCTCCCATTTCTCTCCACGCACTCACTCACACCCTTGCAAGTGTTGTATTGATTCGCAAGTCCATATACTATAAGGAGCGCGCATTATTTAAAGTCCTGGTGGGGTTTGGCTGTAGGCCGGAGGCGGGGCGTCCCGAGAGAGAAAGTAGGACAGCGATATTGGGAGAGTGAGAGGGGAATCGTAAACTCACAATCCACTCACACTGCATGGTCGGTCTAGAGGATTTCTTGACCTTCGACTCTCGTGGGAAAAAAATATTTCCCAGAAGTTTGTCGCTCGGAGCTGAGCACTGAGCACCTGCTCTACCCCTCGGCCCACTCCACCTCGGATGCAGCCCACCCCTCCTCCTCTTCACCCCTCTCTGTACAACCCTCCCCCTGACCACAACCCCTTTATTGTGGCAACAGTTGCCCGCAGATTCAACCCCCGTCTCCCTCGCTTTCACGACTGTTCAGCCATTATTTCAAACGTGTGCATATTTTCATTTATTCCGGCATAGCTATTTTATGCACTTGCCTCTGTTGTGCCTCTCTAAACTCTTTTCTGCCACGCTCACCACGTCGTCCGCATTCCTCGCTTATTTCGCATTTCCCCTCTTAAAAAAATAATAAATAAATAAATAAATAAATAATTGAAATTTCGCGCGCTTGAGCCGTGCTGCTGCTAATGTGGCAAGAAGAAACCAGCGTCGAGGATGCAGCATCGTCGGAACCCGTCGCGTCGAGAGGACGACGCTAGCACGGGGCCCACGCCCAGCGCCCGGGAGGCCCGTGTAGGCAACCCGTTCTACAGCCGCGCCCTGCGCCGGTGTAGTTGCCTACCCGCGCGGCGCTCCAGCGCCCGGCTCCGCCAGCTCAGCCAGCTCAGCCAGAGGTGAGTGAGTGCATAAGAATCTTTGGTGGTGGTTTTTGTGGTGACCTTTTTGTGAGGGGGTCATCTCTGAATTTTGGGGTACAATTTTTTTTTTTTGAATTTTTATTAAATTTCCCTGTATTTTTGCTGGATTTTTTCCTGAATTCTTCTTCATTTTCATTAATATTTCTGAATGTTGAGGTTTCCAAAAATTTTAGAGTGGTTTCCCCTCGGGTTTCCCCCTCGCCCTTTTTGTTTCCATATTTTTTTTTTTCAACGCAGCGCTGGCGTTTTTGAGCACAGAGCGGACTACCCGCACCGTTTTGAATGACCGCGCGGGGGGGGGAGGACAGTCGTCGGCAAGGGGTCGGTGCTTTACGGGCCACGTCAGGGCCACCACGCGCCTTTGCACCCCAGGCAGGAGTCGAGGGCGAGCAGGGCGAGATTAAGGTGAAGTACTCTGTGAATGAGAAGGGCGAGGGCGACCGGCGCCGTGGCAGCGGCACCGAGACTGGCCTTGCCAATAAAACTGGAGGGTTAAACGGCCGAGTTTGACATGGAGCATCGGGGTAGGGAGGCAGCGTGAAGCCCTCCTCGCCCTCTCCCCCCGTAGACAAAGCCCCTATCTCCCCTCCTGTTTCCCCGCTCGGCGCGCCCTTAAGTACTGACATCTCCATCACCGCCCGCCTCGCCTCCTCCTTCATTTCCACCACAATCCTTTGCGATCCCTCTCCCTTTCTCTCCTGCTGCTCTCCTGTCTTTTCTGTTTTGCGCATGACTCAGTTCAGCCGTCTGATTCCGAGGATCGCTCTCGTACCTCCGCCCTTGTCGCACCTATGGCGGTGTCCTGTGTCCTATGTTGGGGGTGGCGCAGGGCCCCATGAGTGCGAAAAGGACGGAGGTGCGAGAGCGATCTTCGGAATCAGACGACTGCTCGGCGCGGTGGAGATGTGACGGGGTGTGGGGCGGGGCGGACGACAATGACCCCGTCCTGATGGCGCCGTGAAAATATGGAGCCCCATATACAAAGTAGTGCTCTGTCTCCTATGAGAGCGCCCCTGCAGGGTGGTTACGCACACTGGTTTCGTCGCTCTTTCCTTGTTGCACTCATTGGGCTCGGCCATAAGGAGCAGGAGAGAGGACACTACTGAACGGTGTTCGGAATCTCCTTGCTGGCGCCCCGCAGATGCGCGCTGCGCGACCTTACCGGGCGGGCACGGGCACCTCCACAACCCCATGCTGCGGGACTCCCCCCCCCCCCCCGCTCAACCACCGTTGCGGGTGCACCCTGGGACCTGGAGATGAATGGGCTGCCTACCTCCCAGGCGCCTCTGGAGCCGCCCGCTCGCTGCGCGGAGCGCGTCTGAGCGTGCTTGTGAGTAGCCGGGCGGGCTGCTGGAGCGGAGGGGGTTGATAGGAAGCGTGCGGCAGAGGTGTGGCCGGAGGTCCCGGAGGACCCGAGAGGGTCGGGAAACAGGGAGAAAGGTGAGGAATATAAGACGAAATACCAAGAAATTATGCCCCCCTTTCCCGCAATTGGAAGGCGCTCAAAAAGTTGTTTCTCGAATTTTAACGAGCTATTTTAGAGAACAGGTGAGGAGGAAAACCACGAAAAACAAAAGTGCGCGTGATTGGTCGATCGGCCTCCACCACCACTGTGCACAAGTAGCGGGGAAAACCGCTGGACCAATCACAGTCCTTTTAATGTTCCCGCTGTTCTTCTTTATCCGTTTTCTGAAATAGCAAACTACCGGGTCTACCTATACTCAAGGGGCCGTTGACCCCTACAGCCAAAGTGACTACGCAGACCCGCAACTGACGTGTTTTCGCCGGGACACCCGGTACAAATAATCGACCCAAAAACAAAACAATATTTGGACCATGCCATTCGAGTGACGTTAAATAGTCAAGTTAAGTTTTTCTTTTAATTATTTATCTTTTTTCAGCCCTATAACGTCGACTGTGCGTGTATACCGATTGGTTTGCGAAGCTCGACTAGCAACCTCGCTCACCCTTATGCCATTGTGATGTCATGCACTGTTTACCCCCGTCGTGTGTGTGTGTGTGTGGGGGGGGGGGGGCTCTGGTTACATGCCACTACTTGCACTGCCCGCCGCCGCGCCGCCGTCCGACACCTCGGTCTTTATGGCGGAGGCCAGGGCCAGGGCGACCCGGGTCCGGCCGGGCGGGTAACTCGTTTGAGAAAGTCTTTTCTGCTGTTGCGTCGGGAGGAAAAAGTTATGAATGGAATGCAGTGTTTAAGGTTTGTCACCCGAACGGGAAGCAGAAAAGCCGCGCGCGCGGCAACGAATAATAATGGCGCCTGCAGATTAGATGCGGGTGGAGCCGGGCCGGGCCGGGGTTACGCGGGTGGCTGAGCTGGTGTGACGGGGTAGGCAGCGTGGGCGGGGCGGGGTGGGGCGGGGTGGGGCTGGGTGGGGCGGGGCGGGGCGGGGTGGGGCGGGGCGGGGTGGGGCGGGGCGGGGTGGGGCGGGGCGGGGTGGGACGGGGCGGGGTGGGGCGGGGCGGGGTGACGGCCTTCGGGAGGCGCCACGCCGCGCCGGTATCGTGGCCGTGCCGGTCCATGTTGAGTAATCGACTGCTGCGGAGAAAAGGCGAAAGTGGATAAGAGGACCAGAAACGCGTCAGGTAGTCGATATCAAACTGTACACCGCGCGCCCGCCGGTGTCATGGCGGCGGCAGAGGTGTCATGGTGGGCGCGCCCCGCCCCGCCCTCCCCCGCCCTCCCCCGCCCCGCCCCGCCCCGCCCCGCCCCGCCCCGCCAACCTCTCTCCACCACGCACCGCCACACCCTACCCCTCCTTGCCCCACCCTGCCCAGACACCAGGGTGTGGTGGAACGAGGAATCCTTTACTCAAAATAATCCGAGTACACCCTAAAACAAAATCAGGAAAAAACAGAAAAATCAAGGAAAAATAAGAAAAAAATCACGGAAAAATAAAAAAAAACAAGGAAAAATCAGAAAAAAAAAACAAGCAAACTTCAGGAGGGTAATCACGAAAAAACAGAAAAATCAGTGTACGCTTAAAATTATAGAGAAGGACCCCTCCGGTAGAACAAGGACTCGTTGGGGAACCCGGTGTCTTTGTTGCATCCGCGGGATGACGCATACTGGAAGATTGCACTTGCAGTGCAGTCGTTGTTGCCAACTTGAGTTTCGTTTTTTTCCTCCAACGCCTTTGGGGTGTTATCATTTATTTTACGTCACGTAGTCTACCTGGTCGCGTTGAACGGTGAACTTGCCTGTCTGGACGGACCGACAGGCCTTCACCCTGAGAACCCACCCCGCCCCGCCCAGCCCCGCCCCGCCCCGCCCCGCACTGTAAACACAAGCGTCGAATTTCGACGCCTGGTAGGTTCGTTTTTGTTCAAAAGCTGATTTTTAAACATCATTTTTAATAGGAATTCGATTGATCTGAATTTTGACCTTGGTGAACCTGTACCCTATGGGCACCCCTCAAACCGAAAACGTCGACTACGCTTCGTTTGCTTGTGTTTTTAAAGGAGATGGTGAACAAAATCGAACCCTTCAAGCGTCGAAAAACGACGCTCGTGATTACAGTGCGCCCCGCCCCGCCCCGCCCCGCCCCGCCCCGCCCCGCCCCGCCCCGCCCCGCCCAGCCCCGCCCCGCCCCGCCCAGCCCCGCCCGCGCGCCGACACGCCGCACGCGTGTCCGTCCCTCTCGTCACGTTCCACGCTGGCCGGCCGCGCGCCGTTGATGTTCGCAGGCTAACGCCGTGCACGCCCCGCCCCGCCCCGCTCGTCCCCACCCCGCCCCACAGCCCGCCCCGTCAACCGGCCCCTCCTCGAATAGCTTAGCACAAGGCACGCGGGGCATCTTTAAGAAAGACGTCTGCTCGCCCCTAGGAAGGCCCCTATAGTCGTTCGGTGTTCGGCGTTGTCCCTGTTTTCCCACGACGTCTCTGTTCGAAGGTACCAAGTTCGTGACACGCAGGCACAATGTAAAACCAAGTGCGCGGCAGCTCTACACTAGAGAAACTGTCTCTCTACTCTACACCTGCCAGTGAGAAAATCCCAATTTAACTCTTACAAATGTTCAAATCAACTGTTGAAGCACTTGAAATTGTTCAACTATAACTAGTTTTACACTTTAAAGTTGTTCAACTCGGCAATTATACTTACACTTGCAAGCGCTTACAAGTGTTCAACAAAACAGGCGTTTTGGCGGCGCAGTTGTATACTTGCAAGTGCACAACTATACCGTCGTGTTGAAAACTTACAAATTCACAGCCGTACACTCTCAGATTCTTACAAGACCTTTTTCACAACAGGCGTTAAGACATTTGCAAATATCTATAATACATACCCTTTTCTCTCTAGCTATTATCATGAAGAATTAACTTGTATATACACTGAAAATCCACGAGTCATAATTCTTGCCCCCATATACGAGTGAGAATTTGAGGGTAATTTTATTACTCTCTGGAGAGTAAGAATTTTTTTCCTCGCCCTTTTTGAGAAAGAATTTTGAGAACTCGCCCAAATAAAGTGAGAATTCATGCTCAAATTAAGTGAGGTTAAAACATCCTTACTCAAATAGAGCGAGGCTCAGAAAAATCTCGCTCGAAAAGAATGAGGTTAAAAATTCTCACTCTAATTTAGTATGGAAAAGTGTCCTCTCCCATTTTGGGTGAGAAATTGGATTCCAGGGTTTGCAGTGTAGGTTACAGAGAAAAATGTGGGTAATCAAATAATAAAAAGGTTGGCATTATAGTTGCACAATCCGCTTAGTAAGCCGAGTAGAAATTTGTCAACAGACTGCCATAAATTTATCCATAGAGGACTGAGGGTGTACCGGGTTAAACACGAGGGGGCCTCAACTCACCCAAAATTTGTACACATGATTTCAAGATTTCACATGATTTCACAAGATTACACCTCTTATAATTGAAAGAAATAATTCGTAAAGTAAACACAAGCGTATTTTGAGGTTTATGATCCGTTATGAGCCCAAAATACGCGCTTAAATCATTTTTTTCGGCAATTAGATCCACATTTTTTGACAATGATTTCGAAGATATCAGCGATTGTGTACACATGATTTCAGGAGTTGAGGCCCCCTCCGTTAAACAGCTGCAATTGAACTGCTGTTGAGTTGAAAAGTCAGACACGTGATAAACAGGGATTTGCACATTTATAAGAGTTAAATTGTTGCACGCGCTTGGTTTCATAGTGCATAGGGGTGACCTTGACCGCAAGAAGGTGAACTGCCAGTTCATACGCGGTACACTCGACCCATCCATACCTGTTTCAATTTTTGTCCATCGAACCTGCCTGTGTATTGAACTCGAGCCGCAGGCCGCGGGAGCTCCTAGCCGTGACACTCCTCACTCGTGCTTTCTCGCCCCCCCCCCCCCCCCCTCTCCTCTATCCCTCTCCCCACATTTCCCCTCTCCTCCTCCCTTCTGCTCGCTCTCCCTGCCGCTCATGACCTGCATGGTAAAGACCGACAGGTTGTTCGCCCCGCGCTGTCGCCAGCCAGTCAGGTCGCACGTTCGCCTCAAAAGCAAATCCGTTGGCTATCCTAGAAAAGTCACCGGGAACTTTGACATAAAAATAAAAGCACACCCCATTCGGATGTCTTTTCCGTTTAAATCTTTGTAACTGCCGTAGGTTCAATAAGACACCTTAATACCGTACCCTGCTGGCCTGGCATGATCACAATGAGGTCCCTGCTTATCAACCCCGTGCCAAAACATGCTAAAACTTTTTTTTGTTATTGTTGTTGATTGCGAGACTTCTTGATGTGATTATTGAGCAGCAGGTACATGTGGCTTATTGGGTTCGTAAATCATTAGTCAAACGGTGAAGTGAATAAATCACAGTCCCCTAATGACGCTCTAATGAATACCGGACAGTTTTATTTCCTTTTTCCCTCTCCGGCCGCTGGGCCGGCCCAGGCGATCGATGCAGTACCGCTGGGGCGACACGCGGGCGCCAGCCTATATGGACCCTCGCGTCCCGCTACAAACTTTTGTGAAAATGATAAACGCACCAAAGTGGGTAACGCGGCATTTTCCGAAAGGGAAGTCACTTCGAAAAATCACTGTACGGCCCCCCCAAAATAATTTTAGAAGTTTATTAGAAATGAAATCGAGAAGAAAGATACAGAAAAATTAACAAAAAAAAAGTTAAATTTAATAATTCAGAAAATGGGGTAAAAGATCAAAATTTATCCGAAAGTGACAAAAATTTTCCCTAACAATTAAAACGAAAAATCAAAACTAAAAATCAATTATATAAAACAAAATTAAAAGTCGAAAATTAATTTTACACATTTTGGATGAATGATCCCCCTCTCAGCTTCTTCCCTCAGCACGACATGCCACCGTGTTGCAGAGAAAGGGGAAAATAAAACGCGTAAATAAATGGGGTGGTTGCGGCCCGAATTATTCGCCATGTGAATTGAAAGGCGGGCGTGTACGTCATGTCGTTATTGTTGGCGCCGCGGGGGACGCGGGGCGGGGTGGAGCGGGGCGGGGCGGGGCGGGGCGGGGCGGGGCGGGGCGGGGCGGGGCGGGGCGGGGTGGGGCGGGCTCCACGTTCCCTGCTCCGCCTGGGATGGGAGCGCGCCGCTCGCCGTGTCCCGCACTCTGTTGCTCTGCTCTGTGTTGTTGCTGCTGCTCGCAGTATCAGAAGGACCTTGGCCCGCTGACAGCATTTCTTTTTCTCGTTATCCGGCTAAAGTTTGCCCTCTAGGCTTATGCAAACGAAATGAAAAAAATAAAATAAAAAAACGAACAACAACAACAGCAGGGAGACGACTTGTTTTAAATTAAAAGAAGTTGTATTTTCGACTGTGCATTTCGTACTTTGTACATCGGAACAGCAGAGGTATATAATCCACATATGTTTAAATAAAAACATAAGCATTCCGGCCATGTTTTTGCTTTTTAAATATTTATTTTAAATTTCAAACATGCAATATAATAATACCCCATTCATATCGTCATAATAGGGGTTGGTTATTTGTCCGCGTGACTCGATGCGACTGGAAAATGAGGGGATGTGACAAGAAAAGTGACTGACTGGTCGGTCGACGACTGTGCACAAGTTGACCGTTGCGTTTCTCCTACGTCAGAGGGCAGTCAGGGTACAGCCAGGGCCTGGCGGCCTGGCCGTGGTAGCGCGGGGGCCCCGCCCCGCCCCGCCCCGCCGCACCCCGCCGCACCCCGCCCCGCCCCGCCCCGCCCCGCCCCGCCCCGCCCCGCCCCGCCCCGCCCCGCCCCGCCCCGCCCCGCCCCGCCCCGCCCCGCCCCGCCCCGCCCCGCCCCGCCCCGCCCCGCCCTGGGCCCACCGCGCCGGTCAAGCGTCTGTAATCCATTCGTGGGAAGCTCTGCTGTGCGTCATGTCGTGTGTCGATGCCTTGTGACTTATGTAAGGGCATACCCGACGGGCATTCCCATAGTAATTTTACAGCGCGAGCCCGTATAAAGGGATGACACGGACAACGTCACTTTTGTGTGCGGTTACATATTTCTCCGCTCTTAGGGATTGGCTTGAATTTGGACGGGGAGCTCTTTTACGAAGGGCAGCCATCGCTTTAAAAGCTTACAATGATTTTCATTGTAATCTTCGGTCGACCCTGCGTCTCTCTGTAGCTTTTGTTGAATTTTCACCTTAGGTTACTCTGTGAGATATTCCAGGAGGGTTAACCGGAAAACTTTCCGTGATAATGCCATGGTTACCTTACCACTTTGTAAACTAAAAACAAATAAAAATTTAATGCAAATCTTTTATTACACAACTAGAACATGTAGGCCTTTGTAAGTTTTCGACACCGATTGTAACGTTACAACTGCGTGGCCTAGCAGATAAAAATTAGGTCAGTCTCTGCTCAGGTGTATTTTTTCATCAGTTTATTTGCCAGGATAGCATCGCATCCTTAAAAGCCTTGTTGAAAGCAGAGTCTTATCTGAAAATGAAACGCATAACCTAAAAAGTTAAACCCAAAAATATAGCTACCGAAAAGTGCTTTCTTCGGAATCGACCAGGAAATTCGTAAATAATTGTTACTTGTGTACACACGTGTATTTCTAAGAAATTACGAGAAGTACACGAAAAATACATGGAAATACATGATAATGCCTAAGTAATACATCAGAATACATACCAAATATGCAAGAAAAATTCCCCAAAATACATGAGAAGTACAAGAAATACAAAGTAAATGTATTCAGAAGAACTGTACACGAGTTGAACACCCCTACACCTTTTTTCTTTTTCCCCTTTTCGAATTTTGCGAGATTGACAGTTTACCTTAATTATTGTGAAATTCATCATTCATCAAAGTGCGTATAAATCAATAAGACCTCCTCTTCCCATGCACGTGCAGTTTGGCACGTGGATTGGTGCTGCAGGCGGGGTGGGGTGGGGTGGGGCGGGGCGGGCGGGGCGGGCGGGGCGGGCGGGGCGGGTGGGGCGTGCTGGAGCCATCGGCGGCGCTAGCAGCGAGAGGACAGCGAGGAGGAGAGTCCCGGCCCCGGCCCGCGCGCACTCCTCGCTCTGTCTCTCTCGCCCTCAAGGAGTCTGCCGACAGTGCGAGGGCGCTCTGGCTCTCTCGCACTCACAGAGTGGGCCTACGAGTGCGCGCACACCGGAATCGCTCGGCTGCAGAGTGATTCCGTTGCCGGCCGGCACTCATCGGCGCTCTCCTCGAGTGCGAGAGAGGCAGCACTATCGCACCCCGCGGTAGTCTCCTTGAGAGCGAGAGAGACAGAGCGACGAGCGCCGGCAGCGACCTTGGCCGTGGTGAGGGCTGGTCGCACTGCCCCCGCGGGGCCTGCAAGCCGGGCCGGGCCGGGCCGCGCCGGGCCGGGTGGGGCTGGAGCTGCCGCGTCCCCGGAGGACGACACGGACCGCAGCAAGGGCTGAACCAAATATTGTCTTTGCAAACTTCGAGTGGTGGCAAACTCTTTGTATTTCTGTGTACAAATTGCGTGTATTTCTGGTGTGTTTGTGTAATTTTTCTTACATTTTTGAAATATGTGTTAATCCATTTCTGTGTACTTTGAAGCATTTCCGAGCATTTCTGTGTCTGTTTCGTTCATTTTCGAGTACTTCTCTGTACGCTTTTTTTTTTTTCAGTAATTCGCTCTTTGGTAAATTTACAACATTATCCCGCAAGTTTTGATTAAAATTTACAAAGGCATATTTTTGCTCCTTCGAGAAAGACAAGTCTAAATCAAGTGTCAGAACTTTTTCTTTTTTAATTTTACAATTTGATATTGTAACCTAACGACCTTTCTCAAGATTTCCCATAAACTCTTTCACCACCACTCATTGCACTGAAAATGCACGAGTCCTAATTCTCGCTCCCATACGAGTGAGAGTTTTAGGGCATTTTTTTTCTCTCTGGAGAGTGAGAATTTTTTTTCCTCACTCTATTTGAGAAAGAATTTTGTAGCCTCGCCCTAAAAAGTGAGATTAAATAAAGTGAGGCTAAAAAAATCCTCACCCCAAATAGAGTGAGGCTAAAAAATATATTGCTCGAATAGGGTGAGGTGAAGCATGGAATAAGTGTCCTCGCGCATTTTGCGTGAGAGATTGGATTCGAGGGTTTGCAGTATGCGTTGACACTGAGTTCTATGTTTAATGCCAGATGGGTCTTTCGCAATTACTCACTTGTTTTCATATTCCATCATCTCGTTTCTCACACCTGAGTGCGGCCGCGCTAGTCAAACTGCACTAGTAGCGAGTTTGTTCTCATACGGCCCCTGCCATTGGAGGAGGCCACCTCCCCCTCTCCTCCCACCCGCTTTCATTGATGGTAATTACCGCCAACCGAATCCTTTTCTTCACGAAACGCTCCCCCAGAAAGGTCCTGCTCTTGACATTTCCTGGGCCGTTATTGTGCGTGTCCTGTGAACTTTGCGCTCGTGTCCTGAGAATATTTGTGCTCGTTGCGAAAGCACTTCAGGCCCAGGCCGCGCACTTTCAGCGTCGCGTCTCGCGTCTAACTCCACAAAAGTTGTAAAATGGATATCCTATCAACCAACATTGCGGGAAAAATTGTCGACTGACTTGGCTTTTCCTACAGGTGACAGAGGTTTATTATCCATTTTCGAAGGCATTACAGTCCAAAAGTTGTCGCTTTTCTAGTAAAAATGTGGAAGGAGTGACGTATTTACATTTTGTTATATTACAATACTATTCTTTATCTGAAAGACAAAATAAAAAATACTCATTAGAAAAAGACACCTTGAAAGAGAAAATTTGCAGGGAATTAAACGTCACGACGGAGTGTGCCAAAAACAATTTCCGGGAACTCAGAATTTTCATCACTTGAGCAATTACTTGAAAGACTTCACTGATTATTTTCGAAGACTTCCAAATAAAATTTAACAAAAAATTGTAAAATTTTCACAATTTGCAAATTTTCACAATTAACTAAATTTTAAAATTCACTAATTTTTTACAATTCACAATTATTATTTTTTTTTTACATTTTGGGGATCGCACTCCCATCACTGAGATGTTGTGCGCGCGACTTTATTCACGGGGATGACACCTCCTTAAACGTCCGGCTGCAGTCCCTCGCGCAGTCCCTCCTGCAGGACTTAGGCCTCGGCGACCCGGAGCCACCGCCGCCGCCGCCGCCTGGAGACCTGGAGACCCCGCGGAGTCGTCAGGGCGGGGCGGGGCGGGGCGGGGCGGGGCGGGGCGGGCTGGAGCGAGGTGAGGCGAGGCGGTCAGGTGGTGGTGGAGGCCCGGCCCGGCCCGATGCTGCACTGGAGGGGGAATGAGGTGGAGGAGGGGATGTAGGTCGCATATAAAAGCCGGCGATAGCCGCGGTCGCAGTTCCACACCACGAGCCAGCGCGTCGACATGGCGTGGGGAAGGCGTTTTGTAGTGGGCCTGGCGCTCCTCGGGCTGGTAGCGGCAGCTGCAGCCCTGGAGAACAGAGGTGAGTGAGTCTGTGTGACCGCAACCGCGCGACCCGCTGGACAAGTGCAAAGTGCAAAGTGCATACGGACGCACCCTGATGTGAGTGTGTGTGTGTGCGTGTGCGAGTGTGTGTGTGTGTGTGTGTGTGTGTGCGCGCGCGCGCGCGTGTGTGTGCAAGGTGTTGTGAGCGCCTACTACTACTACTACAGTGACCTCGACGTTTGGATTTCACCAGCGTGCTACGCTCATTGGATTATCTTTTGGATAACGTTTGTTTTCTCTTGCCGTGTCGTCGTTGTGGAGCGCGGCGCCCAGCGCAGTTGGGACGTCCTGGGACGTCCCGCCTGTTGCTCAGCAAGAGCCAGACTGACAAAGTGTATACCCTGCTGAGCGCTGCTGAGCTCACCCGCCCGCGCGTTCTCCCATCCTGCGGAACTCGCGTTTTACTTCTTTTTTCTTTTCTTGTTCTACCAATGACTTCTACATTTTTCGGTTAAGTAAGATCACCGTAAGCGCCAGAAGGTTTTTGTGTTCGTTTAAGAAAATGTGCAACAGACAGACAATGCAGATGTTATGCTCACTCTTAGTGGCGTGTCAGTTTTGCGAATGAAAACGGTCGTGCGAAGTCATCAAGATTTAAAAAAAAAATCAATTGAAAAATTAGCCGGTGAAAAGAAGGTGGGAGGGGGGGGGGGTCGAGAGTGGGGGTAGGGGTCCTGGGAGGGGGCTCGAGCCCCCACCCTCTTTCTCGATATCCCCAACACGTCCTATTAACTTGCATCCGCCTTCTGCATGCTGCATGTCATAACTGAACAATTTTCCTCAATGTTTTTCTTCAAATATCTCTTTATTTCATTTTTTTAACCTTTGCGAAACGTTTTTTTTTAGGGGGGGGGGTAAAACCGCGATTTCTGTACCCACTTCCTTTTTTATTGATTGGTATTGATCCCCACTTGACAAAACGATTTTCTGTCATTTTTATCGGATAGTATTTTTCCAAACATGTTCGAATCGATCCTCTATTCTGCGCTACTGTCAGTCAGGTCAGATCCCTCCCCTGCACACACGCGTGCACTAGAAACCCAAGGGCGTGTCTGTGTCACACTCGTGTGAGTGTCAATTTTCATTCGCACACTTAAATAGGAAAACGTGTAAATTCTCCCATAAAATTTGTTCGACTTGTGAACGGGCAATAAGTCTGAGAGGGGAAATTCGTATTCACCTGGAAGTGTGTGACATTCACTCTTTTCAGCCTCTAGTGCGTGCTTTCACCAACGCGGAGGAGCGCGGACCTTTCCCTGACAGATGCTAAAAGCCCCTACCCGTCCCGACCGGGGCGACCAGGGAGCGTTACGTTACACGTCTCGTTGCATGCGCGGAAGTCACGGCGATGTCCTCGTGGTGGCTGCAGGCACGCAGTCTCCGCCCCACCCCACCCCACCCCGCCCCGCCCCGCCCCGCCCCGCCCCGCGACCTGTCGGCACCGCGCCGGGGCCAATCAAACCGGGTGCGCGGGACGGGGCATTCGCGCCGGGCCGGAGCAGGAGGTGAAATGTCAGGCCGCCGTTTGAACCCTGCGGTAATGCTCGGGGTAATACATACGCCCATTGCGCTGAAATGTATTTAAACTTACCAAATGTTTGCTAGTCTACGAGTCACGTTAATGTTGTGAGAGGCGTTCGTTGAAGTCTTTTGTTGTTTGTGTTTGTGGTCGACGTCATTTTATTTCTGCTCTTTTTTTTCTCCCTTGTCTTCGAAAGAGTAATTAGGAGCGGGTTTTATTTTTCCGTCGCGTCGTGCGGTTTTGCCGGTGGTTACGACTCGTGCCCCGCCCTGCCCCGCCCCTTGACATGCTTGTCTGTTGGCCGGATATCGGCTGACGCTTTACGCTTCCTCATCGTGGGGAGGTTCGAGTTTGTTTCTTGCGTCGTCAACATTTCACCCGGTTGCCTCACGCTCAATGCTAGAGGCGGGGCGGGGCGGGGCGGGGCGGGGTGGGGCGGGGCGGTGTACCCCTGCTGTAACGTCAGAGAATCAGCAGGTGCCGGATCGCGCGGTTCCGACTCTGCGGTCCTCACGCATCCGTTGCTACCACCCCGCCCCGCCCCACCCCGCCCCACCCCGCCCCCGCGGCGCGCCCGGTCGCGCGCCACCGCACCGCACTCCACCCCACCCCGCCCCACCCCTCGTCCCACCCCGCCTAAGCTCGGTCTGCCCCGCCCGGCCCCGCCCCGCCCCGCCCCGCCCCACCCCGCCCAACCCCGCCGCGCTGCGCTGCGCTTCGCCGCACCAAACCATCACAAAAGCTGGCGCGAGTCATTTCGCAAGTGTACTGGAATTGATCGGGTACAAATAGGATAGGCGGATCTCTCTTCAGTGAGCCGGCGCGGGGGCAGGGCAGGGCAGGGGGCAGGGCAGGGGGCGGGGCAGGGCGGGGCGGGGCAGGGCAGGGCGGGGCAGGGCGGGACAGGGCGGGGCAGGGCGGGCACGACCTCAACCAACCAGCTCTAGTTTCGTTTGTTTTGATTCCGCTGCGGGCGATACTCTCAGCCCTCTCACTGTCTACTAGTCTACTCTGCTCTGCTAAACCCTCCACTGTAGGGGATTTTTTTCGTAATTTCACGAAAAAAACCTGTTAATTTCATAACACGAACTTTTCGTTATTTGTAACAAAAACGAATAGTTGTTAAATGACGAACAGTTCGTAGCCTTGTCTGGATTTGTGGATTAGCCATGCCATTGGTCATTTAGTACAACTAGCAAACTGTTTTACAAGGAAAGGAAATGCATTTCGGGGTCAAATTACCAACGAACAGTTTGTTTCTTTCCTAACGAACAGTTCGTAATCTGGATTTTACGACACTGTTCGTCAAATGCAAAATACGAACTGTTCGTATGCAAATTTAATCGTAAAATAACGAAATCTACTTACAGTGTCCACAAGAAAAATCGCAGTCTGAAAAGATATCGTGAGTTCGATTTGTGAAGGTTTGCAAGAAGGTGATTTCCCGCAAGTGCGACTGTCCTGATAAGCTTGAGGACCTCTGCAGTGCTCCACCCCCAAATGCCTGGCCCACCATGCCGCGTCGTGCCCTGCCCTGCCCTGCCCTGCCTCGCCCTGCCCTGCCCTGCCGTGCCGTGCCGTGCCGTGCCCTGCCCTGCCCTGCCCTGCCCTGCCTCGCCCTGCCCTGCCTCGCCCTGCCCTGCCTCGCCCTGCCCCGTCCTGCCCCCATACTTAATACGCAGTGGACAGCCGATGACAATCTCCTGCTGCAGCTTCGCATCAGCTGATTGAACCGAGCGTCGTCAACTTTCGCGTCAGAGAAAGTGCTGTCGGCGCTTGTCAGTCCCGCCGCGCCCCGCCCCGCCCCGCCGCGCGCGCGACTACTGTACGCCGCCGCGTACAAATCCGCCCCCTTCCACACATCATCCCCTGGTCACCGTGAGTCTGGTGGCTCGAAAATAACTTGATGTCGAAGGAAATCTAATCTGATATGTTTGTATATTCGGGACTTGCGTGGGTGGGACCGCTCCTCCCTTTCCTCCCCCACACACTGTAAAAAATTGTTGGGATTTTGACTATACAACTGTATGGGAAAAATCCTATACGCGTATAGGACGCAAATTTTCCCACACTTTTGTCCGATTTTTCCTATACAAGCCAACCGTGTATCGGAAAATCACGAAACGTATGTGAAAAATCCCATACTTGTGTGGTAATTTACCTAGAATTGTATAGGTAGCAGAGTTCCCCATACCGTATGGGAAATTTACTATTTTTTTTCTTGTACTTTGCCTTCACAACAATAGAAAATTTACATTTTAAGGACACATACCCGGTGATTAGGTGGGCCCGTTTCAATAGTCAGTCTTGTTCTGTTGTGATTTTACCGGATTTTACACAAACCATGGTGCTTGGGGCTTTGTGACGAGGGGTTGAGGTAATATTTGAATAACGATACGATCCTTTGATATAAAACACCCAGCACTTAAACACTTGGTCGGAAATTCCGCATGCAGTAAAGCAGGTGGCCTCTAAGCGGGCAGCGCTGCCCTCCGTCCTCAGGTACGGGGAAGGGAGAAGGGGCCCAGCCGGCGGGGCGGAGCGCGCGGCTGTGGCATGACCTGGGGACGCTGCGGCTCGGCACCTATCACGTCCCCGTGGTCCAGTGGTCAACGTGATGGTGTCGCAGCCCAGAAGTCCGAGGTTCAACTCCCCATCAAGTAAGGTATTTCATCGCTAATACATTGTGTACTAATATGTAACTGTCTACAGGTAAGAGGAAACAACAGCTATAACAGGCTAGGCAAGCAGGAAATATCTTTTTCTGTTTTGAAATATATATGGGAAAAATCCCATACCTGTCTAGCAAATATGCCACACGCGTATGGTATTTTTACTAGTGTCAGGTGCTGGAAAAGTCCCATACATGCATAGGAAAATGGCTACACCAGTATGGGATTTTTCCCACACGAGTGTATGGTAAAAATCCCACACACTGTATATGTAAATTGCTGCATATACATTTATAGGATTTTTACTATACATTTTTTTTACAGTGCATTTCATCTCCTCTAGCGCAAGCCGGGTGACCTCGGTGTGACGTTGCTGTTTCTATATTTTTCTTGTGCTGTATTTGTCGTCACGGTCCGCTTTTTCTAGATGGCCCGTCCTCTAGTTGTATCACTGTGACCTGAAACACGAGAAGTGACGCTCCCTGACACCCAAGCTGCTGCCCGCAGGCTTGTCACTGATGATCTCTAGGGGAAAAAAAAAATCCCCTGTGCAAGGCAAGTACGGAGCGAGTAGACAGCCAGATAGACTCACGTCAAATCAAAAGAGCGACAAAAAAAAATTGTGGCAGTCTCGCGTGGATCAGTAGAACGAAGCGGACTGCAAGAGTCGAGGTGAATGATGCCATCCACTTCTTGTCCGAGATTTACCCCCTCCCTCCCTCCTCCCCATTCTTCAGAGGTGACGTCGCCTAGCGAACAGCATCCGCGGGGGCAGAAGCGGCGACAGCACCTTGTAAGGCGGGGTGGGGCGGGGCGGGGCGAGGTGGGGCGGGGCGGGGCGGGGCGGGGTGGGGTGGGGCGTGGTACAGACAGGAGGAGGAGGACAGTGCATTGTCCCGTTTGCACAACGCTTGTGTCAGTGCTCAACGCCCCAGCCCACCCCGCCCCGCCCCATACCCCACTCCACCTTAGCCCACTGTCTGACGCGTCTGATGACTCAGCCCGGCCTGGCCCCAAGGAAATCGTCTTCTACTTCAACTTGGGTTATTACAAGTTTTCATCAAATGATCTTCGCAATTGTAAAGCAACAGCTTTGCTTCCTGCATACGCGAAGACCGCGGGCGGGCGGTCAAACTATTTTGTTTGCAACTCGAAGCTCGCTCCTTCGCAATTACGAAGCAGCCGATCCCTCTGCAACGATGCCTCGAAACGTTTTAAAAGTGTGCTTCTCGAGCTGCCGCCTCTTGCAAAAGAAGCTAATATAGAAGGAAAACTTTTGCCCTCCTCGGCATTCCTGCACGCCTCTTTGGTGCGCATGAATTTATCGAATGCTGTAGATGCATCTGTCCTAAGCACCGAACCTCCAACCCATCTTGCCCCAAAACCTAATTCTTTTATTTCATCTCTTGCAATTCAATGACAGCTCATTTATTTTCCAGTTCTCATTAACGGGTTCCCTCCTATCACCATACCTGCGGCCACGCCGCCCCACGCCACGCCACATGCCTGTTCCGTTTCCACTGGCCGACTATATTATTTTGCCACATAGACCGCCCCGGGCGCCCCGTACCCCGTCAGCGAACCCCTCGTATTGTCAAACAGTCTGCAACGGCATTATCGGCATTGAGGGAAATCTCGATTTACGGAATATGTTATAAGCTTATTGTGACTGCTCTGGAAAAACAAAAGGTGCGACATGATGCCTTTCAAAGGCACTACTGCAATAGCGCCTTTGGAAAGGCATTAAAACATACGAAAATAGCACCTTTAGAAGCCAGTAGCGCCTTTGTAAAGGCACTGTTTCACTAACGCCTCTAAAAAGGCATTAGATAGCACTTTTGTTTTTCCAGAGTGTTCATTCTTGCTCGTGGTTGAATTTGAAGTCGAAACTTTTGTGCTTGTAGTTTCTAGGAACTATAATTGTAACTTTACAACTGCACTTGATGTAAAAAATTTTCCCGAAACCTACAAACAACTATTTCTGACAGCGGTACTCCGGGAATGGTTCAATGCGAGGGGATGCCGATGAGGGGATCCAGCTCACTCGACCGACACCTGTCCCGCTGCCACGGTGACCTTGAGATGATTCAGACCGTGTTCCCTCGGGCTGTCAATGTTTTTCTTTTTATTTCGTTTTCCGTCTTCATTCGCTTTCCCTTTCGAAAGATTGGAGCGGCAGGAGTTTGGTGGCCGTGCCGTGTGAGGGGTCCTTGCACCGGGGCACCCGTGGCGCTGGAGACGCGTGGTGATGCATGCTCGAGGTGTTCCAGCAGCGACGCCCAACCCCGCCCCACCCCACCGCGCCCCGCCCCGCCCCGCCCCGCCCCGTCCTTCTGCCACGGCACCATAAAACAACACCTGTTGGTCGGAAGTTGTTTGGAGTTGGATAGACTGCCCCGCCCTGCTCCGCCCTGCCACGCCATCCCCCGCCCTGCCACGACCCACTCACGTAATACTCGATTTGGTTTTTGACGTTCCGCCGTAAATATCTTTGTCGCTGTTGCTGCTGGTCTAAAAAAAAAGATAGGAAAAGCCTATAAAGGTTCGTTCCTCTCTGTGTATGGGAGGGAGTTGAGAAAGGAAAGGGAAACGGTAATGGCCGTCAACTACGCGTGGCTGACGCCCTGGGCGCCGCGTGAGCAGCCATTCAGCTTTTATTCGTCTATATTTGATTTCAGTGAAGGTGTTATGATTCAGCGGGGTGGACGAGCATGGGTGCGGAAAGAGACGGTCGACAGAGGAAGAAAATAAAAGCAACAGCAGTCTCCCTGCTGCCGAGGCTTAACCTCACCATATTTCGCGCGCGCAGCGCTTTCGGTGTTTACTTTTTATTCTTGTTTTACGGATCCCTCCTGGTGCTGGGGGCTTTGCTGGCGTCCGGTGGGGCGGTCGCTCACTTCCGATAGCCCTGCCCTGCCCTGCCCCTCCCTTCTCTCCCCGTCTCTGTCTCTCCCCCTCCCCCCTTACCTACTTCCGCTCTTTTATCTCTATCCCAAACTACTGGATTCTCCAGTGAGGGGGCATTCCCAACGTTGCAACTGCGTTTCGCTTCGTGTAGCGTGGTAGTTTGGACAGTTCTTTAGGTCGGGGAAAAAACAAACTTTGTTTTAAAAAATAGTATGTTATTGTGGTTTTTAATTTTGTTTTTACTAATTCAGACTGCAATTCTGGAATTTCAGTGTCATTTCAGAAAATTTTGAGGCTCTGTCTAAAAACAAAATCAAGACCGCAAATTATGAAAATAATCTACGGAAATTTGCACATTTTTTTTCAGTTTACTGCATTGTTGGAAAAATTACATGTTTTCCAACCGTGTTTGGAATGGTTGGGTTTGCCATTACTCCTTACAGTCTTGGTATCGCGCACGCTAGCCCGTTCGCTGGTGAAATGCTGCCGCGGTGCAGCTGCCGGTGGCGGGGCGGGGCGAGGCGGAGCGAGGCGGGGCGGGGGCGGGGCGGGCAGGTGCTCGAGCCCCCCACAGCTGCAGCTGCCGCCGCCAGACTGCAGTGCGGTGAAGCGGCGCAGGGTTTGGTTCTGCGTGGCGCGGAGCACTCAAATATGCATAGCGTTCGCCGTCGCAGACATGCGCAAGGCTCATGTGAAATGCACCCTGTGCGCTGGTTACGCCCCCGCGGCCCGCCCCCGGCCCGCCCCCGGCCCGCCCCCGGCCCGCCCCCGGCCCGCCCCCGGCCCGCCCCCGGCCCGCCCCCGGCCCGCCCCCGGCCCGCCCCCGGCCCGCCTCCGGCCCGCCTCCGGCCCGCCCCCGGCCCGCCCCCGGCCCGCCCCCGGCCCGCCCCCGGCCCGCCCCCGGCCCGCCCCCGGCCCGCCCCCGGCCCGCCCCCGGCCCGCCCCCGGCCCGCCCCCGGCCCGCCCCCGGCCCGCCCCCGGCCCGCCCCCGGCCCGCCCCCGGCCCGCCCCCGGCCACGCTGCAGCTTAATTCACCGGGCAGGTTTACCCTGTTACATGGACGGTATGAACGAACGACAGTTCGCGGTTTATTCCGAGGGGCCTTCACTCAAAAAAAAAATCAAAAAAAAAATCAGTGTACTCTCTAAAACAAAATCAATAAAATCTACGAAAAAAATAGGGAAAAACATCAGAAAAATATGTGTACAGAAAAATCAGGAAAATTGAAAAAAAAATCAGAAAAAAAATCGGAAAAATTAGCCAAATTGGTGTACGCTTGTATTTCTTGTGAATGACCCCTCGGATTACTCGGGGATGCTCATTTGCTCACCCTAATTGAGCGAACACTTTTCACTCAACTGGAAAAGAGCGAATAATGCATTCACTCATCTACCAGTGAGCGACATTCGTAACAGCTGGAAATCCCGTGTTAAAGATGTGCCGTGACGACAGCACTCGCTTAAGCTGACGTCGTCGGGGCTTGGCGACGGTTCGTGACGTCGAGGTGGGCGCTCATTGTGTGGTACGGGACTGGCTGCCGAGACACGACAGGGCAGGACAACCCTACCCACGGGCAGACCATTGTGCGAGCCGCTCCGCTCCGCCCCGCCCCGCCCCGCCCCGCCCCGCCCCGCCCCGCCCCGCCCCGCCCCCTCCTGTGTGACGCAGGACAGAGGCGTTCGCAAACAGTGTTACAAGCTATCGTCACCACAAGGCTATAACCATAGAGACCATCACAGGTCTCTGGGAGTTCTATTTCATCCTGCTGGTTCTGGAAAATCAATCCACTATAGCGCCGATCGGGACGAAAGTTTGAAAGCACTCCGCGTTCGTTTTAATTTCCCGGAACGTGCCAATAACGTAATTCGACAAAGGACGCACCCGGCTCGGAGCGGAGGCCAGCCGCTCACTTACTTCGAATATTCTGCTCAATTTCCGATGTGCGTTTTGCGAATTGCATGCACTTGTCCGGATGGTGGCCTGATAGAGCTGGTGATACTGTCTGTGTCCTTACGCCGCTTCCCCGCTCGGGCAGACAAACCGCTTTCACGACTGCCGGTGCGGTATCACAGAGCACAGCCTGTCAAAGTCGAGGAAAAGGAAGACGCCCTCATAGTTTCTGGCATTTCTGGCCAGCAGACGGGGCGCTTCTGATAGGTTTTTTTCTTCTTTTTAATTTTACTGTGGAAAATACCTTTGTATAGATTTACAATTTGTAAATTACGACCAGACAAAAGGGGGGGGGGAAACAACGAACCAGTCTTGCTCACAATAAATTTTAAGTCAATAGGTAGTGCTGGGAAACATACAATTTGTAATCGTAATTTTACGAAGACATCTTGGGGCAAAAAAAAAAAAAATTCCCGTAAACCTACAATTATTTTTCACGGTGTTTCCCCCTTTTTTTTCGATTCCCTCGTGCATTATTGACACTCCTGACGGGCGTCGCGTAGACGCCGACGACGCCGACGTCGTATTTTCGTCACGTGTAAACAGCAGCGCCGTGAGCGGGCGCGGCACGCCAAGGAGGATGCACGCGACGCACAACGACGCGCCCCGCGACGCCTCGAGCGCGTGACGTCCGGCCCCGCACGCCCGCGCACGCCCGCGCACGCCCGCGCACGCCCGCGCACGCTCACGCACGCTCGTGCACGCACGCTCGCAGGATATACGTTGACGGCGCGCGGCGGGCTGTTTGGTCCGCTTTGCATAAACTTTCACCTTTCATCGACGGTCCAGTCCCCGCGCGGACTCGGCGGAGAGAGGGAGAGAGAGAGAGAGAGAGAGAGAGAGAGAGAGAGAGAGAGAGAGAGAGAGAGAGAGAGAGAGAGAGAGAGAGAGAGAGAGAGAGAGAGGAAATGCTGCGCGCCCTATCGATATTGGCGAGCGATAGCGAGAAGCCGATAGGAGGGTGACAGTCAGTAGCGACGGGTGAGGTCAGGGAGCGGGAGAAGGAAGGGAGAGAGCGAGAGAGAGAGAGAGAGAGAGAGCAAGTGAGTGAGTGAGTGAGTGAGTGAGTGAGTGAGTGAGTGAGTGAGTGAGTTAGAGGTTGAGAGAGAGAGAGAGAGAGAGAGAGAGAGAGAGAGAGAGAGAGAGAGAGAGAGAGAGAGAGTGTATAAACCCAGTGCTGCCAAAGGAGTCTGCAGGCTTCACAACGGTGTCAACGCTGCAGAGCCAACGCAACTCCTCTTGGACAATGACCGTGTTGTTCCCTCGCGGCGGTTTTCCGGGTTCCAGAGAGATACCCAACCAGAGAGCCAGAGAGAGAGAGAGAGAGCGAGAGAGCGAGAGAGCGAGAGAGAGGAGAGGTAAAGGGATGTCGCCATCAATCATCAGCGAGGCTGTCCTGCTGCTGCTGGATCCAGAGAGAAAGCAAAGAATCGAATAAACGAAATAATGGTGACGCCTGGCCGTCGTGGTCGAAGGACCCCGCCGGACCCCGACCCGCAGCGCTGTCAAAACGGCGTGTACAATTGGAAATGGGCGGGCTGTGCCGGCGCGGGTCGAGCAGCTCACTGATCAGGGCCGCCCAGCCCCACCGGAGTGGCCTGCCACTGCCAGGCTGATTCCGCACCGCACATTGGTTTCGTCTCTCTTCATCCTTGTCGCACTCATGGGGCAAGCGGGGATGAGGAGCGAGAGAGAAGATACTACACTGAGCGCTGTTCGGAGTCAGCCGGCCTGGCCCTGGCCTGGCCACGCCGGTGGCGCCTCGGACTGGGCGCAGTCATCTCTCTAGCGGCAATCAATCTGCCATGAGACGATGTTGACAAGCTCTGAAAATCATTTTCATTTCTTTCCACGGTGGGGAGCGCTCATCGACGGGTAGAATGTGCTGGCGGTAGAATATTTGTGGGAGACATTTTTTTGAATATTTTGTCCAGCTCGCATTTTTGAAAAAATATTAGAAGTTGAAAGTCCGGAAAATTCCAGAGAAACTTAAAAACAAAAATGAAAAACCAAAATTGAACAAGAAAGTAATGCGAAAGCTGCAAATAAAATTCTGTCTTAAACGAAATGAAAAAAAAATAGAACAAAAAATTTCGACCTTAGTACATTAAAATTCAGGGTTGTTTCCCCCTTTGAATTTACGTCAGCCCAACGCCTATAGATTGCTAATTGTTTCACCCCCGCGGTGTGATTTCCTAACAAGTTTTGTGGTTTTCTCCCTCAGGCGAGAGGACGCGGCGGGCGGCGCAGCCGGTGCCCAGGAGATGGCGGCGGCAGGCCGAGGAGGGCAGCAAGAAGGAGGAGAGCTTCGAGGCGGAGCTGTGCAAGGACAAGGACGCCGGCGAGTGGTTCCGGCTGGTGGCCGGCGAGGGCGACAACTGCAGAGACGTCATCCAGTGCACATCATCGGTAAGTGCAGTCACCCGGCGCAAGCGCGTCGAAAAGACTTGGACAGGAAAAAAAGGGCTTCGCTCGGAATCATAACTCGTCGTATGAGAAAACATTTTTCTTCGAGTTTTTTTTTACCTACTCTGGAAAAACTAAGGTGTGAAGTCCTACCTTTCTTAAGGTGTTGAACCCCTTTTAAGGGGTGCTAAAGTGTATTTTTTCAGGTTTTTTTTTTCAAACTATTTTCTATATGGGCAAACCCATGAGATTTTAAGATTATCACATTCCTCGCAAAATTCCGCGTCAAATGAGCCTACATGTGATAGTGCTATATAGTGATATACTATATTGTGATATAGTGATGTACTATATATGTGATAGTACTATGGGTAGAACCCATAGTGCACTTTTCAGATTTTTTTTTCAAAATTGTAATTTTTTTCTCGCGGTGTACGCGGTTTGTTGTCCGATTGAACGCGAGGGGCGCGTAGCGGGCGTGCGTCAGACAATAGGATCCCCCCCGGTGTAACTCTGCGTTACCTCGTCTCGTTAGCCGCCGCGGGCCCTTGGCCTTTCGGGCAGAGGCGTGACGGGGCGGGGCGGGGTGGGGTTGGGTGGGGTGGGGTGGGGCGGGGCGGGGCGTGGTGCGGCGGGCGGTCCAGACCATCAGCTGGCGTGTTACGCAACGGGACTTGCGCTGCGGGGCGCACCGCCGCCGGTAGCATCCTATCTATCTATCGATCTGTCTGTCTGTCTGTCTGTCTGTCTGTCTGTCTGTCTGTCTGTCTGTCTGTCTGTCTGTCTGTCTGTCTGTCTGTCTGTCTGTCTGTCTGTCTGCTTGCCTGCCTGCCTGCCTGCCTGCCTGTCTATCTGTCCAGCTAGTCATACATCTTTGAATCTGTCACAACTTGCTCCTTGCCCCGGTACCGCTCGCTCCTGGCCTGGCCAGCCTGGCCTTTGCATCTCCGAGAGCCGGCCGCCTGGGAGGTAGGCCGCCGGGAGACACTGCTGAGCAGCGGGTCTGCCTACCTGCCCGGTGCCCTGCTGTCACCGCCGGGCCGTCACGGAGAGGAATAATTACCAGGGCTTTCCACCTTCCTCGGCTCGCCTTCTAACGATGACAGTATTGTATTGCGTCGGCTGTGCGGGGTAGGGCGGGGCGGGGCGGGGCGGGGCGGGGCGGGGCGGGGCGGGGTGAGGTGGGGCAGGGCAGTGTGGAGCGCCCTGATTTGATAAACGTCTCCTTTTCTTTTCGTTCCCTCGTGTTGTCCGCATTTCAGCGGCGGGAGCGCAGCGTTGCTGCTGTTGGGTCATCTCTGAAATGTTCTTTCCAACAAAGAGGAGTGGGCAAGCAGGAGCGCGCTCTGCCGTCTCTCTCTCTCTCTCTCTCTCTCTCTCTCTCGCAAAGCAAAAGGGGGCGGAAACGTCACTATTACTCATCCTAGCTGCCGACGCACGGGGCAGGCACGCTACAACAGTAACGGCCAAACAGTAACAAGAACGTGAGTAACGGTGCGCGGGACCACCGGGGGGGGGGAAGGGGGGGGGGAGGCTCGATGCAAGTCGTTTATCTTACTTTTTCAGAAAAAGTATAACAAACAAAATTCAGTCTTATATTAAAATATAGAAAAAATACGCGCTGTGAAAGCCCCGCTAGCGTGTTGTGAAAGCCTAACATAAACGAGATTTGAATTATGTTTGGGCACATTCCTTTTACGGTTATATGTTTATTTACATGTCTCAAATGTAACTTCTATATTGTTGTATTTTATCCATACATGTTTACATTCTACATTTAATGTTATAGCCCGGAACTTTACATATACTTAATGTTATCTATGACTCTATATGTTACATATTCCCTGTTGTATTTTGGGGGACGTTCGTTACATCCCTCCGACATGAGTAATTTTGTATCTATAGAATATGTCTTAATGCAGTGTTATTAAAAATTACGGATATTTATAGAAATGTGATATTGAAATGCGTTGTGTGTGTTTGTGACACAGCTTTGCACACGGCAAAAACGAGTCCTTTGTTTCCCAGAGGAATTGGCAGAGTCCCAGGGGACATAATTTTTCCCAGAGGATGTCCTGGGTTTTACAGGGTAAATTTTTAGGGAAAATAACTTTATTCCAGCAGGATACCCACTGGGATTCTCCCTCCCCTGAGAATCCCAGGACTCGTTTCTACCGTGCATATTACCTTGGTTTTACCTACGAGCGTGCTTCTATTTCACTTGGCCCTCGGAATCATATGTCTGCGACGAACCATGAGAACGCCGCTGGGTTAACACGTGTCGCATCGTCACGATTCTCGCGTGACTGGCCTTCCCGTGCGGGCTGGGATGGGATGGGGCGGGGCGGGGCGGGGCAGGGCGGGGCGGGGTGGGGTGGGGTGTCCCCCTTCGGGTGTGGACCCTCTAACCGAACCGAACGGTCCCACGCGGCCACCAACGGAATGGAATCGATATAATCGGAGAGGGACGGACTTGTGATCGGCGGGGAAACGGTCGCCTACACTGCCGTGCTCGCGGCGTTTCAGGAGAGAGAGAGAGAGAGAGAGAGAGAGAGAGAGAGAGAGAGAGAGAGAGAGAGAGAGAGAGAGAGGGAGAGGGAGAGGGAGAGAGAGAGAGAGAGAGAGAGAGAGAGAGAGAGCGAGAGAGCGAGAGAGCGAGAGAGCGAGAGAGAGAGCGAGAGAGAGAGCGAGAGAGAGAGCGAGAGAGAGCGAGAGAGAGCGAGAGAGAGAGAGAGAGCGAGAGAGCGAGAGAGCGAGAGAGAGAGAGAGAGAGAGAGAGAGAGAGAGAGAGAGAGAGAGAGAGAGGGTAGTGCAAAACGATTTTCACCGCGCAAAGTGTTTAATCGTTCCAAAGCCAGCAGCAGAGTTTGCTCGAAATTGATTATCATTTCCAGTACCCGACAAATTTGATGCGGCGATGGCGTGCAGTGTAGCCATGCAGTCCGCGGCTGGCGCCAAGCCAGCACGGGCGACTCTGCCCCCGCGCCGCCCCCGCGCCGCCCCCGCGCTACCCTTACGACCTCCTCTCCCTGCCCCCCGGTCCCCCGTAGTCTCGCTGGCCGGGTCGCGTTCGCATATATGAGTTCGTCTTTCTCCGTCGCACTCCTAGGTGCGCGAGCGCACGTGTGAAGTGAGTGAATGTGAGAGGGAGGGAGAGAGAGAGAGAGAGAGAGAGAGAGAGAGAGAGAGAGAGAGTTGGGTATGGCGGGGGAAGGGCACTCTTTGGTCACGATTGTCTCCGAATGCATGATGGCATAGCGTGCCGAACGGCAGTGACCTTTCAGGGACTTGATCGCCACCAAACAGTCTTTCCTTGGTTGGCGCAGCACCCATGCTCCCCTGCACCCAATAGCAGGGCGCGGGCATTTCCTCTGCACAGACCGAGAGGGAAACAACTCTGAAATTTTTGAACACCTCGTAATTCAGAAAATTCAGAAAAATTTAAAACATTTAGAAATATTCAGATTTTTAAAAAATATGTTAAATTCAAGAAAACATTTAAAAAATTCAAAACAAATCTACGAAAATTCACGAATATTCACAAAATTACGCAAAATGTGTACACTAAAATGCCGAGTTGTTTCTCCCTCGGCACAGGCCGGACCCTCTGGCAGTCAGCCATTGCCAAGACTTTATCTCCCTGCTCACACAACCGGGGGACGTTTTTTGCTAATGAAGACTGTTTCTTGCTCCTCCAGGGTCTGCAGGCCATCCGGTGCCCGGCCGGTCTGTACTTCGACATCGAGAAGCAGACCTGCGACTGGAAGGACGCCGTCAAGAACTGCAAGCTGAAGAACAAGGAGCGCAAGGTGAAGCCCCTGCTGTACACGGACGAGCCCCTGTGCCAGGACGGCTCGCTGGCCTGCGGTGACGGCGCCTGCATCGAGCGCGGCCTCTTCTGCAACGGCGAGAAGGACTGCAACGACGGCTCCGACGAGAACTCTTGCGGTGAGCAGCAGGCTCAGTCCAGAGCGCCCAGGCCGAGGGGAGGGGTCCTTTACTAGAAATTCAAGCGTACACCGATTTTTTGTCCACTGATTTTTTCTAGTTTTCCTCGATTTTCACTGATTTTATTTTCTGACTTTTTTCTGTTTTTTTTTCCTTGATTTTTTTTTCGGATTTCTTACTGAATTTGTTGTAGGGTGTACACTAATTTTCCTGAATGAAGGACCTCTCCTCCCAGGCTCAGGCACCGAGACATATAGGGGCCAAATTCAAGGGGAAAACAACTCTCCAATATAGTTGAAAGTGTCATGAAGTTTTCGGAATTGGCCGAAATTTTTCAGAATATTTGATAATTATTTTTTCGGAACTTCTATTGCAATATTTGCATCGAGGGCATTACATTTAAGCGATTTTTTTTTTCTCTTTTTGCATTTCTGGGGCCAAAAATTGTAGTATATTTTGTGAATTTTTCTGAACTCACCTGAATTACGAGGTTCAGAGTTGTTTCCCTCTTGGGAAAATGTGAATATAGAGAAATGAAGACTGTCAGCAATTACTTCTCAAAACGAAGCCGTATAGTCCAAATAGTATCGTTAGGGCGCCAGTTATACATTTTTAAGAAGAAAATTACGGGCTCATTTGTTCGCTTTTAAGCGCGGCTGGGCCGAAGTCCCTCATCTCTTTGGCGGCCTTTGGCCTCCTCTCCGCCCCGCCGCGCCGCTCCTCCCCGCGTCGTTTCTTTCCGTGATGTAAGCGCCAGTTTGATGAGATAATCATGGCTGGCCCATAACACTACGGCATAAATTCCGGGTCCGCAGCAGCATCTCAAAGCCCCGCTCCCTCCTCCTCCTCCTCCTCCTCCTCCTCCTCCTCCTCCTCCTCCTCCTCCTCCTCCTCCTCCTCCTCCTCCTCCTCCTCCTCCTCTTCCTCCCTCGGGGGACCCTCTCCCCCTCCCTCCCTTACTTTATCCCGCCGCTGCTTTGTGGAACACGGTATCCCGGCCCGGGGGGAAGCAGAGTTCGGACAGGTTTACCAAAGCCAGCGGTGGGGCTGATTGGTTCGAGTGCATACCTCTGCGGAGCTTCAGGTGGTCTTCCTCTCTTCCGAGAATGGAGCGAGAGGTTGTTTGGGTTGGGGGAGGTGCGTGGGGCGGGGGTAGAAGGGGCATTGTTAAAAAAACGCAGTAGCCAAAACTATAAAACGTAAAAACCGTCATTGTACTCGGAAAAAAACGCGGTAAAAAAAACAGCGTCACCTTCCCTTTAATTAACAATAATATTTTACAGTTTAATATTATGTTTGGAAATTACGGTGTTAACCTCTGTTAAAAATGTGAGGATTTTTTTTTTACAGTGGGGTCGGCGGTAGCATCCCCAGAGCCGACCCGTCCGCCCGCCCCGCGGTCTGCGCGCATCCCTGACATACAGAGCCGGTCGGGCTACGCCGCACCGTGTCGGGGCGGGTCGGGGCGGGGCGGGGCGTTGTGGCCTCTCTGATTGCTTTCTCCTGGCGCCCGGATTGCGGTGCGCGCGCGCGCGCGCCAGGTTCGAGGATTACAATTTAATTTGGTGCTGAGACACAAACGCACATGTGGCACGCGCGGGAGTGTTGAGCAGTGAGACGGGCTTTACCTTGCGCGCCGCCGCAGTATCCTAATAAGAGTGCACTGGCAATACAAGTGCACGAATGTCGCTCACTTTGCAGCTCATTTATTTTTTGGATCCGCACACTCGTAAAAGTGAGCTAATAGTTATCACTTGCTTAAAAGTGATCGAATAAATTCACTCATCTGCAAGTGAGTGGCATTCACACACTTTCCAGTGGACTCGCAGTGTTATGTGAAGCAGCAGGACGGAAACGGGCTTCACCCGAGGGGTCCTTCACACAAAAAGAATCAGTGTACACCCTAAAACAAAATCAGTAAAACATCAGGGGAAAAAATCAATAGAAAAATTGTAACAAATCAGAAAAAAAATCAGGATAAAAATCAGACAAAATTAGAAACAATCAGAAAAATGAGCAAAACTCCAGAAAAATTACACACACAAAAAAAATGAAAAATCAGTGTACTCTTGAATTGAAATTGAGGGACCCCTCAGCGTCACCTGCGCGCCTCGCCTCCCCAGTTCTCTAAACCGCATGATGAATGACGGATGTCACAGAAGCCGTCTGGATAGAAGTCCATTTTGTCTGTGGAGCTGACCGTGGTCTTTGTGTCTGTGGAGCTGACCGTCGTCTGTTTGTCTGTTGCGCAGACATTGAGAACGACCCTAACCGCGCGCCGCCCTGCGACCCCACCGTCTGCGTGCTGCCCGACTGCTTCTGCTCCGAGGACGGCAGCACCATCCCCGGTGACCTGCCCTCCAAGGACGTCCCCCAGATGATCACCATCACCTTCGACGACGCCATCAACAACAACAACATCGAGCTGTACAAGGAGATGTTCAACGGCAAGCGCAAGAACCCCAACGGCTGCGACATCAAGGCGACCTTCTTCGTGTCGCACAAGTACACCAACTACTCGGCCGTACAGGAGACGCACCGCAAGGGACACGAGATCGCCGTGCACTCCATCACGTGAGTCAAGGCGGAGACCGGGGAAAATCCTTCTTAAATTATATTCGTTTTATTTTTTCTTCAAATATTTCTTTTGTCTTTTTCAAACTCGCTTGTTTTTGTTCCTTTCTTCCTCTTCATTTTTTCTTAAATTTCATGTAACGACCAGCTGAACTAAACCTAACCTCGTCTCCCTCTCTGCCTCCAGCCACAACAACGACGAGCAGTTCTGGAGCAACGCGACGGTGGACGACTGGGCCAAGGAGATGGCCGGCATGCGCATCATCATCGAGAAGTACGCCAACCTGACGGACAACTCGGTGGTGGGCGTGCGTGCGCCCTACCTGCGAGTCGGCGGCAACAACCAGTTCACCATGATGGAGGAGCAGGCCTTCCTGTACGACTCGACCATCACGGCGCCACTGTCCAACCCCCCGCTTTGGCCGTACACTATGTACTTCCGGATGCCGCACCGTTGCCACGGCAACCTGCAGCACTGCCCCACCCGCTCGCACGCCGTCTGGGAGATGGTGCTCAACGAGCTCGACCGCCGCGAGGACCCCAACTTCGACGAGAACATCCCCGGCTGCGCCATGGTGGACTCGTGCAACAACATCCTGACCGGCGACCAGTTCTACAACTTCCTCAACCACAACTTCGACCGGCACTACGACCAGAACCGCGCGCCCCTCGGCCTGTACTTCCACGCGGCCTGGCTCAAGAACAACCCCGAGTTCCTGGACGCGTTCCTCTACTGGATCGACGAGATCCTCGCCAACCACAACGACGTCTACTTCGTGACCATGACGCAGGTCATCCAGTGGATCCAGAACCCCCGCACCATCCCGGAGGTCAAGAACTTCGAGCCCTGGAGGGAAAAGTGTGTGGTGGAGGGCAAGCCCGCCTGCTGGGTGCCCCACTCGTGCAAGCTGACCAGCAAGGAGGTTCCCGGCGAGACCATCAACCTGCAGACCTGCATCCGGTGCCCCAACAACTACCCCTGGCTCAACGACCCGACCGGCGACGGATTCTTCTAAGTCACTGAAAACTCTTCCCGCGCCCGCCAGAGGGCAGTGCTTCTCCTCGTAACCTCTCGGCCCGTGATCTAAATTTATGAGGCGCTGCTTAAACTCTCTACGTTGCCATTGGAGTGATGCCGTCGACGGGCCCGCGCCGTGGCCCTGAGGACCGAGTGTTCAGCAAGTTGTGGTGCTCGTCGGACGCGAGTCATACTTTTCCGCGGGCCGTGACGTCTGTGTTGGCGGGGATTTTTTTTTCTCTAAAAACTAAAATTTAAAAAAAATAAAAATAAAATAAAAACGAGACGAAAGACTGTCGTGGGGCTGGGCCCCTTGGGCCCGCCGGGCTCCAGTGGTTGTTGCTGCAAGTCGTGTGGGGGAGGGGGGTGGGGGGTCCAGTCCAGTCATACGCTCCCAGTACGTGTGGGCCGGGCTGGGCTGGGCTTTGCTGCCGGGCCGGGCGGCCCTGCCGTGCCCTGCCCTGCCCGCTCCGGCCCGGCCCGGCCCGGGCCCGGGGACCTGTTCCTTGTGTAACAGGCGTCCAGCGTCCAGCCCCGCCACCAGCCGGCCGCCGGCCGCCGGCCGTGGAGCCAGGGGGGACCCGAGAGGGGAGGGGAGGGTCCGAGCCGGGAGTTCCCCCCCCCCAGGGGGGAGGGGGGTTATTTAAACTGTGATGTTTCGGATCCGTGAGTAGTGATCCCAAATATCTCGTACTGTATTAATGTTATTAATTTCTCAAAAGTACCTAGTGTGTACGCACAGTCACGTCGCCAAGACAAACCGTTTGAACAGTGAGAGTTATTTTTTTTATATTAAAAAAATGTGAGCGAGTTGAAAAAAAATATTAAAAAATGTTAAAAATTGATCTTGTTATCTAGACTGATTTGGTGGAGGGCGAGAGAAGCCGGACTCCCAACACATGCAACATGGCGCCTCGGCTCGAACCGGTGGGAGCGATTCCGATGCCGCCTGAGAGAATATTAAATTCCATGTCCCCTGTATTGTACAGTGCTCTATCCTTTTCGATTGTTCTCCTTCTCGCACACTATCTCTCTCTCCCTTTCTCTCTCTCACTCTCTCTCCCTCTCTCTCTCTCCCACACACACACCACACACATGCACACACACATTCACTCTCCTGCACACGAGCACACACATAGACGTCTATGTGTCGTCCTTTTCCCACTCCCTGCTGCACTGCTCCATCTCTCTCCGGGCGGGGGGAGGGAAATCCACTCGAGCCAGACTTGGCAAGGGTTCCGGGCTAGTTCTGAGCAAGGGGCTCCTCCATTAGAGTGAAAATAACAGCAGCCGAACGACAAAACATTTTTTTTAAATAAAGACGGGGGGAAAAGGGAAAGGGGCGGTGGCGGCGGCGGGGAGAAACAGGGAAATAACGCGGTGCGGAAGTCATATACTGGAGTGGAGAGTAATTTATTCGCCTGGGTGCGCGCCCCCTGGTCGCGTCTGTCGAGGGGTCAGCATCGGGAATATTTCGTGCTGGTCAGCCGCGCCGCCACTCTGGGAGGTTTCCAACAGATAGCGGTGCATCTGCTGAAGAGATTACACGATTACACCTACGAGTCATGTCTCATCGTCTATGGCGATAGCGAACCTCCAGCGACACGCTGAAGGTTAGAAACAAAGTCAGTTTTATTGAGATGGCAAAAATGGCACGCAGTCGCCGCGCCGCGGACCGCTTTATAGTGCTGGCCGCCGCAATGCCAAACACGTTTTGCCACTTTTTTTTTTCCTGTACCGAATTGGCGCCAGTTCTCTCCGCGCCCGACTGCCAGCGGGGTAGCGTTCGGAAATATGTAGAAGCGGGCCCTGTTGTCCGCAGCAGATAAAATACCTCGCAGACCCCGATGGGGTTTTAATATCCCGAATGGTCCAAGCTCGCGGTTTTACTGTCCGTGGAGCAGCTCGGTGAGCAGCTTACGCGGTGGCGGCATTGCTCTCGCGTCTATTCTTGCGTGATTCGAACAGGGGGAAAAAAGAGAAGAAAACATTACTAGAATGTCCAGGGTATGCTTGCGTAAACACGCCAACAGCTCATGTCTTGTTTGCTCCTTATTCTTGTCGAAATTTCTCATATGGTGAAGCAGAGACAAGCAGGCGAGGTTGCCGCGGCGGCGCCGCTCGCCTGGCTTCCGCCTCACGACGCGTATGGCGTATGGCGCGTTGTCTTCATATCGGGAATGGGAAATTTATCGTCGCATTACTGCGGCTGCTGTGACTCCCGCCCGCGTGTGTTATGACTGCCGCTGTCCTTCGATTCCCAGTCGTTTTTATCTTTTGAACGGTGCTTCATTGCGGTGTCACTCTTACGTTGTCATTCCCGAGGGGTCCTTCACTCAAGGGAAAAAAAAAGTGAACACCCTAAAACAAAGTTATGGAAAAAAAATCAGAAAAAAATCATTTACGAAAAACTCTAGAGAAATTAGAAAAAAAAAATCTACAAATCAGTAAAAAAATCAGTAAAATAAAAAAAAAATACAAAAGCCAGAAATATTAGAAAAATCTGTGCACGCTTGAATTTATTGTGAAGTACCCCTCGGTTGTGCCCAACGTGGCCGTCGATGGAAATAATTATGGTCTAGAGATGGATCGACACGTGGTAATAGGTGGGAAAAAAAGGAGGGGCGCTGTGTATATAGTCCGGGATGCTGTGATAAATTGGTCTTAATGACTACTTTTTTCAAGAAGGAAAAAAAATTCGTTTGCATTTTTCTGTGAGCGAATATGTTTTGATTTCCTCTCTTTCCTAGAAAGAACGCACTTCCCCGCCGCCGCGTCCGCACCCCGCTCTGGTGGTGGGGCTCAGGTCGGGCGCTCAGAGGAGTGGAATGCGGAACATTCCGCTGTCGGGATCCCAACGCGTCGCGCGGGTCGCGGGTGGTACATATCGGTCCGTCTCGCGCCCCGGCCCGGCCCGTTCCCTCCCTCCCGTCACCGGCCAATCACTAGCGATCACAACCTTTTAAAAACGAGACACGTGTGTGCCGCGCCGCCGGCGCGCGGGTCACGTGCGTAGGTGATCGCTATGTTTAAACGTCATCAGGAAAAGGGCGATTAGAGCCGACAGCGCGCTTTACATCGCGGGGCGCGGCGCTCGGCGCCGAATCGCAGGCAGGCTGCTCCGAGAGGGAATAACAGAGCAGTGCAGGAAATAAATGGTAGAAACCACACTGTAAAAAAAAATCATGGTCGCCCTTACAGGAAGATACCGTTTATTCAGTCTACATATAAGAGCCCATATATATTTTTTAAAAATGTGGTTACCGAACCATTAACGAAAAAGTAGTTACCGCTAATTTTTCTCCGCTGATTTCCGTTTTGGGTGCGGAGTCAGGTATACGGCGTTCCGTAGCCCACCCCTATACTATCCCATTCAAAATTGGCTGTTACGATAGCCAGGTACGGTAAATCTCCGTACTTCCAATGAAAAGCATCCCAATTGGAGGGTTCAGAGCGCCGTACAAGCTCCGTATCCAGGGCAATTTTTTTTTTTAGCACATGAGTGCCTTCTCCCATGAGTTTATCTTTGTAAAGTTTGTGTTCGATTTTTTTTTCTCAATTTTTGAATTTGTTGTTGGGGGCCGTACAATGAGTTTTCGAAGTGACCTCTCCATCGGGGCGCGCGGTGTTGCAGCAGGATAGGCGGGACCGGCGCTGAGGTGATGGTCCCTGGACAAGGATGGCATACCAACCCGCCCCGCCCCGCCCCGCCCCGCCCCGCCCCGCCCCGCCCCGCCCCGCCACACCGTACCGCGGCGTGGCATTTAAATATTGTCATGTCCTAGTGCTTGCGTGGCGTGCATTATTCGGAGGCGGGGCGAACGGGACACGAGAGGTGTGTCCCCTCCGTGAGTATCTCCCCACCCCCATCCGAGGGGGTATGCACTCGCGTAATAGTCGGGTCACTCTATCCGTAATAAAGGTGTGATAGTATGCGTAATAGAGGCTTAATAGGAACGAAATAGCCAAGATTCTCTTCATTTTCCTTATTTCTGTGTCGTTTTGGGCTGTCTTGCCTGTTTTTGCCTAATCTGTACAATTTAGGAGCGTAATACGCGTAATAGTCAGGTCACAGATTTTATGAGTTAATATCCCCTCGCCCCCATCCCCAAGTGAAAAATAGGCAACGAGTGGTCGAAACACGGTAGAGTATTAAACAGGCAACAAAAGCGCCTGCCCACTAGGCAACGACTCAGCACAGGCGCCTGCGTGTTGCCTAGTACACAGGCGGCGAAGAAGAAGCCCCGAACTGAAAGGGGGGAGTCGCTTCGAAAAATCATTGTACGGCCCCCAAAACTTCATTTAAAAAATCAAAATAAGATCAAAGAAATCAAAATAAAATCAAGAAGAAAGATACAGAAAAATCCGAAATAACGAGAACAAATGAACAAAAAAGTGAAAAAAGACATATTCAGGGGAAAAGATCAAAATTCATCTAAAAGTACCAGAAATTTGCCCTGAAAAATCGGAAGGAAAATCAAAACCAAAAAATCAAATGTAAAAAAAAATCATTGTACACATTTTGTGATAACACCATCTCCCCGAACGGTTTGGCTGGAAACGAAGCTGAGAGTGACTCGATGGCAGTCCATGCCTCCGCTCTGCTCGGCGTTGCTCGGCTCGGGAGATGCTGGTCCGGACCATGTTATTCATTCCTTTTGTAGCAGCCTGTCCGGGTCCGTTCCACACTGGGCGCCTCGCTCCGCCCCGCCCCGCCCCGCCCCGCCTCGCCCCGCGAGCCTACTGCTCTCCCACCCTCACCTCTTATCCGTCTCTTGCCGCGCGTTCCTGTTTTTGTCCGTGCGATCCTTCCAGACTCTCCAGTCCCCAGACCTCCTTTCCACATGCAGATTCTTCCTCCGAGGGTGAACAGCCCCCCCCCCTCCCACCCCCTCTCCTCTAAGGGTCATACTTTCGTTTTGCTACTCACTTACATTCCGCGTGAGTCGGTGTTTGGTTCGGTGTCATATTTTCTTAGTTTTCTGTTTGCTCATGTCCATCGAAATGCATGTGAAAGAAACCATGACTCGGAGGTATTGGGAGGCAGACGGTATAGGGAAGGAAAATGAAGAAGACTTACTTAGCGGCGGCGGGAGACGAAGGTATTTTGTCGGGTGCGGGTCGTGTCTCAATCCTAGGCGGAAACATCAAAGCAGGGCGCCAGTCGCTAGGTGGGGTGGGGTGGGGTGGGGTAGGGTAGCGGGCTGGGCGAGGCGGGGCGGGGCGGGGCGGGCCGGGGCGGGCCGGGGCGCCAGCGACGAAATCCTAGCAGGTCTCCCCCCTGGAGACTCTCTTGTGATAAAGGAAACGACAAGGACGAGAGGACGAAATGAGTGATTCGATCTTCTCCACGCCACGCTGGTCCATTGCACTGTAAATTCCTTACAAAGAGCAGTCTTCATATTACAAAGAACTCGGTTTGTAGCGTACAAAGGATTTGGAACCGCCATATTACAAACTAATTTTCTTCATAATACGAACACGAAGCGATTTGAAGTACAAACAAGGTTTCATATTACAAACCGAAAAGTATTCGTAATACAAAGAATTTGTTCGTATTACAAAGATTTCAAATCCTTTGTACGTTACGAAGAGAGGTTCTTCGTAAGAGACTAAGAGTGTGCTCTCCTGAACATTTCACGACTTAACAGTTCAGCTGTTCTTCATCAAGGAAATAAATGATGCACTTCTGGTAGTACCTTGGTCTTGGGAAGCTTTGGACTGCCTGCACGCCCTGAACAAAGCCTCTTGCAAGCGTCGCGTACACTCTCCATGCGAACACCGCAAAAAAAAAATGTCCTTTATAACGACTTTCGACAACTTAAACGGAGCAAGCGTCGTATGCCGCGTCGGCTGCGCCTTGCTCCACCCCGCCCCGCCCCGCTCCGCCCCACCCCGACCCGCCACGCCCCGTCCCGGTCACCAGCCTGTCTTACGTAAGGCCTCGGGTCCGGGTCGCGAACGCTTCACGGATACGCCCAACCTTTGGCACAGAGACTAAAATGCCCTCGTCGCCCGCTTTGCACGGTGCCCCGCCGGGCCGGGCAGGACGCCTTTATGGTCCAGCTCATCACCATTCACTACCGTTATGCTGCCGGCAGGCTGCCCAGCCCATTGTCCTCACTGAGTAAAATAAATTGACACCCAACTACAGTGTTCGGCGTGTCTCCTTAAAACCCACAAACCGTGTGCTCCATGTATCCGTAAGGTTATTCGGAAACTTGCGGCAGTGAGGGAAATAGCGTTGGCGCAGTGCGAAAAAGCTGTCCTTCACGCAAGGGAAAAAAAAATCGCGTCTGAGCAAATGTACAAATTTTTAAACTGTATGGGTGCAGATAATTTTTAAGCTACCGTGCTTTTTTCCAGCTACTCTGAAATGTATTTTTCGTCTGTTTTAAGTTTTTAGCCGTAGTATTATCTATATTCACATCTAATTTCAGCTGAGCTATTTTTTTTTCGTGTTAGGTATCAATGCTTGGCAATGTCGTTTCAGGTGAGTGTATATACTTATTATCATTAACTTGTAAGCGTGTAAAAATTCCGAGGGGAAAACATCTCTGACTTTGTACACCTTGTAAATTAGAAAAATTCTGGGAAATAAAAAAAAATGAGAAAAAAAAATCAGAAATTTTAAGAAAAAAAAATTGGAAAATTTACAAACAATTTATTGAAATTTACAAAAATATAGGATAAACTCAACCAAAAATTCATAAAATTGGTACACGAAAATTCAGAGATGTTTCCCCCTAAAAAAAATTTTCACGCGGGAAGGTGTGCAAATTTTATCACTTATTTTGGCGCTCCGTGGCGGGCGCGTTCAGGTTCAGGGAAGTCCCCGTCACATGTGGTGCGGTGCGTGGCCTTCGTCACGGCCGCGCCGAAGCGGCCCGGGCGGCGATGGTCCAGTCTGGTGCACCCCGATGACGCCACGGCTGCCCCGCCCCGCCCCACCCCGCCCGGGACCGGCCGCCCCCTACCGGGGGCTGGCGACTGACCCGGCCCAGCAGGCCCGGCGCGCCGCTCAGATTACGCGCATCACATAAGGTTGGGTAACTTTCACTGACTTACCTTGGTCCTACAACCCGGCCCGCCCTGCAGCGCCCCGCCCCGCCCCGCTCGGCGCTGCCCAGCTGTAGCAGCAGCGGGGGCCCAGCCAGAATAGTGAAAGTGCCGTGGGCGGGGTGGGGTGGGGTGGGGTGGGGCGGGGCGGGGCGCGCGTGGAGCAGGGCCGGGCCCGGCCCGGCTCAGCTGATCCACAGACGGCTATGTCATTTCTGTCTGACCTCCCTCCCGCCACGCCCCGCCCCACCCCTCCCCGCCCCGCCCCTGCCCGTCCCGCCCCTCCCCGCCCCGCCCCGCCCCACCCCGCCCCACCTCCTTCCCAGCCCTACGCCCCGCGCGACACCGTTGTCAGCCCCGCGTCCCACTACCGGCAGCCAGTGTTGTCAGAAAAGTAGGCAATAAGACGCGCCCATACACTGCAGAGTGAAGCGAGTCGCATCTCTCCGCGTGTTCTCTGCAAAATGCAGATAGAAGCGAGGGGTGAGTCACTTCGACAAATCGTTGTGCGGCCCCCAAAAAATCATTTAAGAAAATATCAAAATTTATCAAAAAGTGACTGAAATTTTCCTTGAAAAAATCAAAATTAAAATCCAAAGGAAAAAAAGGAAAAGGAAAAAAAAACAGCTCAAAAATTATTATACACATTTTGTTTGAGTGATCACCCCCCCTCCCCCCTCAACCTGGACAGAAGTGCAATGGTGTTGCCTGTAGCGGACAGGCCCCGATGCAGACGTTTCACTCCCCCGCGATTGTCTACTTTGCCTATGTTTCTAGTGATGATGAGGTTTCCTTTTCGCAGATCAATAACGCCCGCGAGGTCACGTGGAATGATCGCTGGGTATTTTTGAAGGGCGTTCAATACCGCGAGGATGGAAACGGTGGGGCTGTCGAGTCAAGCCATGTCTGTCCGTCTGACCGTCAGTCAGTCTGTCCGCATGTCTCTGTCAGTCAACAGGCCGACCGTTCGGCTGCCTGTCCGTGATGCACACGTGTATGTCAGTGGCAACAGCGCGATGTTCACCTGTCACCCCGACACTTCTAGTGAACAAACTCCACAACAAACAAAACTTCAGACACAATTACAAACAAAACAAACAAACAAACAAACAAACAAACAAACAAACAAACAAACAAACAAGCTCACAAACAAACACTAAAGATAGCTAACTCCAAATTTTTTCCCAAACAATTTGGGAAGCGGCTGGTGGCTGGTAGCCGTTACAGTCGGTGTGGGTCACAAGTGTTTCCCAAACGACAAACAGTTCTAACCGTCCCCTCGCTTGTGCATGTGCATCGCTCCCTAGTGTTGAAACAGCAAACACGTTTGTCACACTCACAAAAGAAGTGTTCAAAATTCTCGAGTTTATGAGTGTAATCCCTCTGGAATCGCTCGAGATCTTGATCTATCTGGTAATTCTTTTTGCGTATGGCTTTTGTTGTGATAGTAATGTTGCCTGGCCAGTGCCTACCCTCTCAAAAGTCATACTGCAAACTCGAATGCAGATAGACCCTGTCAAACTCTTACTGAACTTGGCCTCTCTCGTTTACCTACCTGACCACCTGAATATCTCAACTTCACGAATGAAAATTGATTCAAGCACAATTTGGTTCAAAACCAATTTTGACCTTGAAACAATGCAGAATTTTCATTATTTGATACACAATAATTTCTAGATTTCGAGCAGAGCGTCATATCTTGCTATCAAGAGCATGAAATTGGTCAATGGAGAGTACTTAAATCCTCGCTTAGATCAAGAAACGATAAAACGAAATCAGTTTTATTCACTCCTCGATTTTTTTTTTTACGAGTGCGCTTTTTGTCAGCAGAGTAGGAGACAGCTGCTCAGCCCAGCCCATCCCGGTCGGCGCCGTGGCGCCCCCGGGGGTCGTGTGTGCCGCTAATGCCCCGGGGGCTCCGGGGGGCTGAGCAGGGCTGCAGGGGGTGCGCTGCACCGATACCGCTACCCCGCAAAGACGCGAGGCGACACGAGACGAGACGACTTTTAAAGGTCAGCCGAGTCGCAATGCTCAGCGTGCACATGCACCCGCACCAACAACTGCCCTGCCCCGCGCCGACTTATTCCGAAGAGCGCCCTCTCTCTCTCCTCGCTCTGTCTCTCTTGCAACTAAACGGTGAAGCCTATGAGTGCGAGAAAGACCCGGCGAGGATAGCGCACTTCGGAATAAGTCGCGGCTGCCCCGCACCACTCCCCTTGGGCAATGGTAGCTGGTAGCGCCGCGGCATAGAAGAAGCCCTCTGGTCCCACTAACCCTGACCTGCCCTGCCCTGCCCTGCCCCGCCGTGCGCGGCCCCCAGGCCGGCCCCCGGCTCGCGGCCCGCGGCCCCGGCCCCGGCCCCGGCCCCGGCCCCGGCCCCGGCCCCGGCCCCGGCCCCTACCTCCACAAGCCCTTCTACATACACTTTGCAAAAGAGTAAGGCTGTGATTATCAGCGATGCCAGCGGCTCTGCTCGGCTCCAGCACGGGGTGCGGCCCGTGCGGCGTGCGGCGCGGACATGTTGATGGCCGTGCCTGCCTCGCGCATCTCTGCTGCTGCTGCTGCTGATTCCCGAAACCGCGCGCGTGTTGTCTGAATCATGCGAGCTGCCCGCCTCCTCCATCAACGCCCCAAGGTCCAAACCTTCACCTTCTTCTTCTTCTTCTCTCTCTCTCTCTCTCTCTCTCTCTCTCTCTCTCTCTCTCTCTCTCTCTCTCTCTCTCTCGCTCTCTCTCTCTCTCTCTCTCTCTCTCTCTCTCGTTCTCTCTTTTTTCCACTTTTTTACGCCTGTCTCTCCCAGTCCCTCCGCGTCTTCTGGGAATCAGAAATGAGGCAATCTTCATCTCACCACCTGAACGGATTTGTCGAAAGTATTTATGCAAACTGACGCAACCGCGTCGTGGAACCAGCGCGGCGTGGCTGGCGATTCACAATGTTTTCGCATCGCTAACGCACCGGAGCAGAGCACTCGCGAACCTGTGACTTCTTCTTCTTCTTCTTCTTCTTCTTCTTCTTCTTCTTCTTCTTCTTCCTCCTCCTCCTCCTCCTCCTCCTCCTCCTCCTCCTCCTCCTCCTCCTCCTCCTCCTCCTCCTCCTCCTCCTCCTCCTCCTCCTCCTTAATTTCAATAATCATAATTATACTATTTCTTGTGTTGATTGGAAGTTCATGAGGGAGCAGACAGTAAAAGTACAGCGTGACAAATTCTGAAGACGTTTCAAAGACAGCAGCTCCACGAGATGTGCCTGCCGGCGTCACTCCCTCGTCATGCGGAGTGCTGTTTATGTGTCCGATCGAGTTTTATAACATAACAATACGTTCGTGAGGTGAAAGCCGGCTCATGACCCGACCACCTGTTCTTACCTGACCAAAGCTTCCTTTCTTTTCATTTCTTTTTGTTGGTGTGTGTGCGTGTGTGTGTGTGTGTGTGTGTGTGTGTGTTTGGCTGGCGCACCGTTTATTTCCGTTTGCAGCACGCAATCAGGTACTGACACCGCTTCCCTCCTGCACACAACACGGGTACTCACGCACGCACGCACTCAGCGGGTGGCTGCCCGGGAGTCTCTCTGTCAAGTGTGAAACACCCGTGCCACAGCAACTTGATTATCAGAGTTGTATTCGAGGGATTAACGTCTTGATTCATTACTTTTTTACTCGTTCTTTACCACTTACATCACTTTCGTGGTGACAAGAACGAGTATTGTCAAGAGTAAGGTGTCACACTTTTTATGAAGCCGTTTTGACCACAGAACTCACTACACCCACAAACATGGGGATAGTACCATTCTAAAGCGGAAACGCTGGGCATGTTACCAAGTATGAACTATTTTTCGAGTTTAATTGCAAAATTTCGAGATCTCTTAACAAATTTTGCGTGTTTTCATTCTAAGTCCGCGTCCTCAGCTTCTCTGGCCATTCTGGGAAATGTATTTCGAAGGCACGGGAATGCATCATTTTAATATATTTGAAATCGGCAGCCTTAAATGAATATGGTTTATTACGATGATTTATGTCACTTCCATAGCATTTTAAAAAGATCACTTAACAGATTACCAGAAATATTCTAAGTCCCGTGTCGGTGGAATGGTACGTGAGGTTAGGGCGCAGCTGTGCTGCTACCTGTGGCTCGCGACGGTAACTACTTCACGGGCCGCGCGTAGTACAAATCGTAACTCTGAGATGAAAGTGCGGACAGTGGTTTGCAAAGTAAAGAACGAGTTTCCCACTTCACACGGAATTCATTTCGTGTTTACAGTTTCTCTTGTTTTCGATTTACCTAGGGGGAAAATCAAGAAAAATTTAAAAAAAAATCGAAAAATTTCAAGAAATTAGCACAAAAGAAAAGCTCGAATAAAAATGTAGAAATTAATCAAGAAAATTAAAAACCTGTACAGAAAGTTTAGAAAGAAACAAGACGAGAATTGCCATAGCAGGAACCGACATGAACTGAGATTTCAATTCAAATTTACAGAAAATCTGAGTTTTAAATTTCAATGAAACTATAGGTTTTATCTAAATTAATCCCGTGGGAAGATTTTCTATTCCCGTAAGGGGCCTTATAAAATTTGACTTACGTTTCCAAGTGATTTTAAGGCAACTCCGCGTAGCCTAAAAAGAACGTACTACGAATGATTTTAAAGCTGGTTCCCCTCATTGCATCTCATGCATCTAATCTAGAGGTATCAGCGTCGGACAATATCATTTTTCTCGCCTCCTGACTGACTTAAGCCCCTCGTTTGTCCACAGCGCCCGCCGCGGCCCCGCAGGCACCAGCCGCCTCCCCCGCCGTCCCTCTCCTAACCTCGCCTAACCTCTGCAAGGCATGATACGCGGCTGCTTTCACCGGGGATCAGAGGGGGATCAGACCGGCAAACAGATCGTTCCGGACAGGGATCAGAGGCGGGATCAGCCAGCATAAGCGGCCCGCTTCTGGGCGCCGTGCAGGCCGGGTCTAAGCTGTGAACATTGTCAACGACGTGAGCCCTTTAACAGACTGGTTACAGACTCACCCCGCTAGCAGTAGCGACTCGAGTAACGACCTCACAGTCACTTTTCAGAACAAGGTGTAGAGCAGCCATGATTTTTCCCTCTTTTTCACAGTTATGGAATGGGTATACCAAAGCGTACAGAAGTTGCACGCCAGTTTGTTTGTACTGGGGAAGGAGGTGAATGTTGGTGTAAGTGTTGCTCTGTCTGTCTGTCTGTCTGTCTGTCTGTCTGTCTGTCTGTCTGTCTGTCTGTCTGTCTGTCTGTCTGTCTGTCTGTCTGTCTCCCGCGAAAACTACCCTGTATGTGTGCATGTATACAAATGGTTGTATGTGGCTTGTACGTAATGAACACATAAGTTTTTTATATGAGGTGTATGAAGCCAGTACGTGACTCGTATGTACGTACAATCTGTATGTATGTGGAAACCACATATAGGTTTCATATGTACTGTAGGTCAGATGTGAGGGTTTGCATACAGTAGATCCTAATATGTTCCTCATACTTATCCCATGTGGATTGGACGGAATTTGTATGCAGTAGAGCAGTACGTCAGCCGTATACGTCCGTATGTGTACCCCATGCATTTTAAAAAGGAAATTTGGAAAAATTTTAACCTTTGATCAAGTATTTTTTTTTTATTTTCAGTTGAATCTTCCCTCCCATCTTATTTACCAAATTTCTACTTACTTGATTGATGAAAGTCGGCTGCTACGCTTGGGAGTTGAACCTCGGACCTTCGGCTTCCGAACCCGAGACTCTACCACTGAGCTACGGTGACACGCTGGGAACGAGCGCGTCGTAGCCCGGTGTCATGTACATCGCTGTTCCCCTTCCCGTCCGCACGTTGTCCGTATGTGGCCCACATACGGTGCGTATCGAGCTGGCGTACTGCCCAGTCGATAGCCCTAACCCAAGCAAGTGGATTACCTATATTTTTCTTAAGTTTAATCACTAATATTAGTTTTCCTACAACTACTCCCTCGACAATGCTCGTGGACACCAAGTTTGCTGCCGTGGCGGAGCTCCTTGGTCTGCACATACATAACTTTATACAGTCATTTGCGTAAGTACGGTGGCGTATGGGGCTTGTACGGGAGCACCGCGACACCACGTACAGTACCTTATGTCTAATCGTATGTGTGTACAGTCGTCTATGCTGCCCGTATGGGAGCTCCTTGGTCTGCACATACATAACTTTATACATTCATTTACGTAAGTACGGTGGCGTATGGGGCTTGTACGGGAGCACCGCGACACCACGTACAGTACCTTATGTCTAATCGTATGTGTGTACAGTCGTCTATGCTGCCCGTATGGGAGCTCCTTGGTCTGCACATACATAACTTTATACATTCATTTACGTAAGTACGGTGGCGTATGGGGCTTGTACAGGAGCACCGCGACACCACGTACAGTACCTTATGTCTAATCGTATGTGTGTACAGTCGTCTATGCTGCCCGTATGGGAGCTCCTTGGTCTGCACATACATAACTTTATACAGTCATTTATGTGCGTACGGTTCTGTATGTGTAACGTACGTGAAATCGTCGCTGCCTACATACAGTTGCGCATATATGTTTGTACAACGACGTACGGACCATATACATTCCGTACATGTACATACGTGTAACTTATATGAAAGGCATACAAAACTCATACAAACTGGTTTTCGCGGGCTGTCTCTGTGTGTCTGTTTGCGTCTTTCTGTCTGTCTGTCTGTCTTCCCTCCCTCCCTCCCTCTCTCCTCTCTCCTCTCTCTCTCTCTCTCTCTCTCTCTCTCTCTCTCTCTCTCTCTCTCTCTCTCTCTCTCTCTCTCTCTCTCTCTCTCTCCCCTTCCTCCCTGAACGCATCACGCGGCCTGGAGTCACCGTCGTAATAATAATTAATGACCTTACTGTGCTGCCGCCAGAGCAGCGCGCCACCCCCTAACGGGGGTCGCACTGCAAATGATGAAACTACAGTAATTATATCAAAAAAATCTACCGTCACATCCACTGTTTGCTGGTAAAAACTACCTGCGCCGTCCAATATCACTGGAAATCTTATAGGACTCGAGAAGGTGTTACAGCGGTCAAACGGTGCAGGCAGGCCGTGCAGGCGGTCTGTGACGTCACAAATAGTTTCGTTTATTTCTCTCCCCCCCCCCCTCCTCCCTGGAAATGTACTAGTCACATTTCTCGCCCGTAATGAGCGGAGTATTTTTTCATCGCCCAGTAAAAGTGACTTTCGCTAAAACGACTCAAATCGAGTCTTTTCTGGAATTTTTTAAATCGCTCCAAAAGAGTGACATTTGATGATTTGACTCAAAAAGAGTCATCAAAGTGACTCTAATAGAGTGATGTTCATCCATGTCACTCTCCCAGGAGAATCCAAATTTGGTACAGAAAAGTCGCTCTCCAAAGATCGAAAAGGGCGACTCCTCCATTTTCAGTGCTCCCCCGTCCGTTCGACTGCCACTTTTAAGGGCATGTGACAATACGTTTGACGATGGTGTGACGGGCCGGCGCGCGCGCGAGCGCAGCCCTGCACACGTGCCGTGGTGGCGGCGGGTGGCGGCCGCACAAACAAAATGTCGGGTAGCTTTCCTAATTAATGTGTGTGGCGGGGCCCTGGTCCGGGCCCGGGCCGGCCGCCCAGCCACCGGCATGATGGATATCCGGTCGGGCCGGACGGCCGGACCCACCGGCCGGCACCAGCCCGGTCAGCCCCGCCCCACCCATCCGCACCACCCCGCCCCACCCCGGCCCGGGCCGGACCATCCCGCCCTGCCCCGCCCTGGCCGACCGCCCCGCCTCGCCCTGCCCTGCCCCGCCCCGCCCCGCCCCGCCCCGCCCCGCCCCGCCCCGCCCCGCCCCGCCCCGCCCCGCTCGCCCCGCCCCGCCCCGCCCCGCCCCGCCCCGCCCCGCCCCGCCCCGCCCCGCCCCGCCCCGCCCCGCCGCGCCCCGCCCCGCCCCGCCCCGCCCCGCCCCGCCCTGCCCTGCCCGCCCCGCCCTGCCATCCTGCCATGGGCTGCCTGGTCCTTCCCCGCGCAGCGCAGCAGCCGAGCCCCCCGCGCATCCCGAATCTCTTTGCTTCCGCATTACGCCGCGCCGCCAAAAGCGGGCAAAGTTACGTGTGTCTTTTACAAGGGGAAAAAAAAAATGAGGAGGAGAGCAGACATTTTGAAACGCGTAAATAAATTCAGTTGCGGCTTCATTAGTATTTTTTTAAGAGAATTAATTAAATTTGCGTGTAAAACGGATTTTGCTAATAAAGGCAACACTGCCTACCGAGGGGCCCATCACTCGGTTCAGGAGCGTATCAACATTTTTCGCGGTAAAATTCTCGTAGAAACTTTGAAATTTATGTAAGTTTTTACACATTTTAATGAGGGCAAGGCCAAAACAGCATGAAAACCTATGCTTGAAGAGGAATTTTGGAGATTTGATTACCAGTAATTATCGGACAAAGTGTACACAAGATTACCTGAGTGATGGACCCCTCGCTGCCTGCCTAGAAAGTGTTCGACATTCACACCCAAAATGCAGCCATTTATCGTGTTTTCTGTAAGGAGCAATGATGGTTGAGCGGAGCGCTCGCGCGCCGCGCCGCCGCTCTGCTCCGGTCGTTCCATTTCCCTGTCGGACTGACGTATGTCATACGAGTCATCAGCCGACTTGCCGGGCCGGGCTGGGCAGGGCCGGGCCGCCGGCCGGACAGCCTTGGGCCTGGATACCTGTATGCCGGACTAGACCGGGTCGCGCCGGCCCAGGCCACATAGCTACCTACATGTCCGCGGCACAGTCTCACCCCGATCACGGTTAAAGATGAGCGAACAAGTTAAAATTTAAAAATAAATGTTCAAATAAGTCAAAAAAGTTGAAAATTCTCGAACAAATAAGTAATTTGTAGAAAAGCACACCCGATGAGGAAAACAACTCTAGCATTTTTGTACACCTTGTAGTCCAGAAAAGTTCAGGAAAATTCAATGAAATTCAGAAAAAAATCAGAGAAATGAAGGAAAATTGAGAAAAATTCAGAAAAATTCACAATCATGTAGGTTACAATTCAAACAAAATATTCCGAAAAATATATATTAAAAAAAAACGAAAGTTCGCAAAAATTTACAACATTTGTAGACCAAAATTCAGAGTTGCTTCTCCCTCGAGCACATCAGACATTAGAGTTGTTTGCCCTCACTTTTACTATACACGCTAAATTATCGGCCTCCTTTTTTTTATCCCTTCCATTTCTGAGGAAGCGGGCTTCCTCAAACATAGCAAAAACACTCAGAGCTCTTCATTCTGGAAGACGATGGAAAGCTTGTTTTTAAATGTAGCAGCTTCTATATGTAAACACAGTGATTTTTCTCGTCTCGCGCGTCGCCCCATGCCCGCGCTACACTAAGCACGGTGAAATGCCGTGGATATTTCCGAGGAGCCCATTTCCCCTGCCACGTCAACAAAATGCAGAATAGTATATATATCTATGTGCGTGCTGGACGGCCGGAGAGCGGCCTTGAGTGCTACTCTGTTGGAAAAACGCCGGCGGCGGCCGGGCGCGTGTGTTTACGAGCGCCAGCCTCCGAGCCAACCAGAAATGAGAAACCATAATTGGAGGGAATATCGGATCCGATTCGGTGCCAAAAAGGAGAACTCGGCCGGCGTGGCGTCGTGTCGGCGGCGCAGAGTCCCTGAGATGCCACGCCGCGTTATGCACCGCACAGCGCACCTCGAGCTGTGCAGCTAGCAAGCGCACTTGAAATGTGTAAATGCTGCACACTTGTTGGCGTGTGAAATTTCACTCGTATAACCTTGAACAAGAAAAGTTCACTGTGAAAATTTCTGTTGCTTTTCATGGAAAAGTACACGGACGGACTAGTACGGACTACATCGGTACTATAGTTTTGTCTGTACCTTATTTGTACGTAAAGGTATACAGAGATTTTTCGTATATACATTTGGACCCTTAAAATTTAAAAACTTCGGTCAACGATCTCGAAGTAAGTGTACTGGCATCGTACAATGTATGGAAAAACTCCGTACCTCTCCGTACAAAGGTACAGAAAAAGCACAGAGGCTCGGAACTCCGGATAATTAATTGCGACCAGACTTTCTTCGTGGTTCTTTCCGTGCATTTTCAACAGTGTTGTGAATTATTCAATAAATTTCACACACGTGAGGATGCAAACGTGTTCGAATAACCTATATAATGGCCTAAGTGTGTGACGTTTTCGCAATTGGGTTTGGAGAGCACTTTTGCTGACGTCGCGGGGAAGATTTGAAAGTGCAAGTTATTTGACGAATTAATTGAGGCAAGGGGCAAGGGTCCGGTAAAAACCCAATTTGCCAGCAAGTTTTGCAAAATTTTTTCTTCTGAATTTGCGGGTGGAAAAAATAACTCATTCTGAGCATAGTCTAGCGATCATAGGTCAATTCGTTTTAAGCTATACCACTTTTTACCTGTTAAGTGGCCCAACTTTGCAGAACTTCTTCCGCGACAAACTTTCAGGTATAGGGGTGCACTTTTAAAGTTGATCTTTTTGAACACTTTTTCGGAGGTCTGACCAATACTGCGATACTGCCAATTTTTCGATAGGTTTGTCCGACTAAAACTAATTTTCTATAGTTTGGCCTTGGCCGAAAACGGCGTGTTTTTCAGCGGATCCTGACAACTTGATTTCATCGGGTATTTCTGAAGCACGAGGGTAAAGGGGTTTACTTTGCAGTGTAGGTCTGACACGGGTTGTTCCGATCGGAACAGAACAGGCCTGGCAGGAGCGAGGTGGGGCGGCGGACGGGAGCAGGAGACCCGCCCGGAGACCAGCCGACTGATTCAGAAGATCGCTCTCATCTCTCCGTCCTTGTTGCACCTACAGCCGTGCCCTATGCTGGCCGTGGTAGTGCTCCATGAGTGGGACGAGGACAGAGGCATGAGAGCGATCTTCGGAATCAGTCGGCTGACGGCACCAGAGGAACGCCAGGGGCCCGCCGCGCCAGGGCGACAGAGAGAAACTGACTCCGCCCGCCAAACACATCACAGTTTTTATTCGGTCCGTAAATGGGCGCGGATGTGAATATATAAAGTTTACGGTCGGGAAGAGTAATCCCTCTCATATTCACCCTTGAAATGTGCCGCCCACTGCCTCCCCGGATGCGGTAGCGGTGGCCGCGGGCCGGGCGGGGCGGGGCGGAGCGGGGCGGAGCGGGGCAGGGAGGGGCAGCGCAATTACGCGCTCCGCCCCATGTTGTGTTGTTGTTTCAATTATGACGATCAATTTTAACGCCGAGCTGTCTTGCGTGAGCTTCAGGAAGGAAACGAGCTCAAATTAAAACGAAATGTTGATGTCTTATTGCCTCGAGCCCCTGACAGCTAGGCAGCCCATTCTACTTCGGCTGGTAAAGAAAACGATGAGCTTCCTAAATTCGACAGGGCTTATGTAGAGTATCGCTGCTGTTAAAAAGCCTGACAAAGTTAAAGAGGGGGAGAAAGAATGGCAGATGTACCTGTACGCATTTCCTTTAAAACATGAAGGTGTCAGCTATAGCCTTTACTCTCGAGTACAGAAACCAGAAGCACGTACCCTAATGGCCTGGGTATACTTTTAAAAAAACTACAAGAAATCCTTTTACTTTTTATGCCAGCCTATACCGTAGTTTATTTTACTGGATTCACTGTACTTCCTGGCAAGATTCACCCCGTGCTTCCAGACAGGCGGTAGTACGGTGAATTCTGTCAGAAAGTACAGTGAATCCAGTCCAATAAACTACGGTAAAGGCAGACATAAAAAATAACAGGATTTCCTTTCCTTTTTTCCTTTCCCCCATCATTCAGTGTAATGTTACCTGGTCTCCTCCGTAACCGTACTTTCAAAAGAAGTCACACAAGTGGTGTATCCTTTTCCAATGTATTCAATGTATTCTTGGAACCTATTAATGAGAAGTAATGATGCGAAAGTATAGCGCGCTGAATGTATGACTTGCGGAAATCGTCTCTCACTTGTCGATCTCTCGCCGTGCGCTCGGCTGCTCCGCTGTGCCGACTGATTCCGAAGATCGCTCTCATCTCTCCGTCCTTGTTGCACCTGCAGCGCTGCCCTATGCTGGCCATGGTAGTGCTCCATGAGTGCGACGAGGACAGAGGTATGAAAGCGCTATTGGGAATTGCTCCGCTTTGCACATGCCTCCGCCAGTCCCGTCCGCCGTCCTTGGGCGAGGTTAGTAACGCCCGGAGCTGAACCTGCCACGCTGAGCCACGCCTAGCCCGTCCCATTACGGCCTCAAAGGAGCAAAGGTGAAAACGCGCACGCCTACTGTCACCGGGGTACACCGGTACACTGGTAAAGATACACGATTTTATTGTGTAAATTACGACTTACGAAAAATGTTTGTAAATTTTGCGGCAGACTATTCTTGCTTGTAATTGATTTTCAAGTCGATAGGGCAGTGTTCGTAGCTTAACGATTGGTGATTGTAATTTTACAACTTCACTTCGTGGAAAATTTTCCCGCATACCTCCGACTATTTTTCACTGTGAAGAAACATTTGCGGAAACGCTGCCAAATTTTTTTAGTTTGAAAACAAGGAATTGGATGATTTGATTAATTTTTCACAGAAAGGGCTTCTTTTTTAAAACGAAGAATGAGATGCATTGCAGTGACAATGCTTAAAATGTGCCAAAATTCAATTTAAGTTTGCAGCAAAGTGGTCCAACGTTTAGCTACAGTAACGTTGCATTTTAAAATTCTCTCGATGTTTCAACTGATTCCAATTGATGATTCCACCTACAGATACGAATTTCCGTCATAAATTTAACTTTTCTAGTGTCGTTTGAAAACAAGGCACATCTTTTTGCGAATTAATTTTTTTTTTTTTTTTTTTTTTTTTACAAAATCATATTTTTTATGGTGCATTGTGCCTGCCTTTGAATGTGATGAATCTGGAATTGAAAAATCCGAACAGCCATCAGTTTTCGTTTTGGCGTCTAAGTTTTATTTTAAACACGTAGATATGTTAATGCCTTGGTAAGCTAAGCTTAGAATGCGTCTGTTTATGTCTAAAGTGGTCGCAACCGTCCACAGAGTCAGACGATTCATTTAGTTAGGTCAGGGACTCGTGCGGAACTCTCAGTGTGACACTTAACATTAATCTGGCGCCTTGGCCTGCAGTGCCTTAAAATCCGCACCACTTCATTCATTCAGTCAGTCACGGTAAGTTGGCTGAGTCGCGCTGTTCACCTTACGCCTCTGGCAAGCCTCTCTCTGCAGTTTTACCGTGGGAGAAATAACTATGAACTTTAGTTTAGTGTACACATTTCGTGAACTATCGTGAATTTTCTTGAATTTTTAATAAAATTTTTGTGATATTTTGCTTGAATGTTACCTAAATTTCTTATAAATTTTCCTGAATAATTCATTTTTTTCTGAATTTTTCTGAATGTTTTTGAATTTTTTTGAATGGTTTTTAAATTTTTCTGAATCGCAGAATTTTTCTGAATTGATGAATTTTTCTGAATCGTTGAATTTTCCTGAATTACGAGGTGTTCAAAAATTTCAGTGTTGTCTCCTCCTCGCCTTTATTTGCAAGGCGAGTTATTTTAATTTTAGTTAGTCATCTCAGCCGTGATCGAAATCGTCTTGTTCGCTTTTACTCGGTGCACAGATCGGAACACCGGCGGCCGAGGTCAGCGCCCTGTAGCTCGCGACGTGAGAGACACTCGCCTCTATATGTTTACGTTATTCCTGAGGTGTGCGCGAGAGAGAAAGAGGGAGAAACGGGGAGAGGCGAGGAGAGAGGAAGAGAGGAGGGCCGGGGCGGGGGAGGAGAGCGTAGAAAGCCTTTGGCAGCCATAGGCTCGGCCGCACCAACAATATCGCACGGGGGAGGTGCGGAGCGCGCGCTGGGCCCGGCAGGACAGACGCAACTCGAAAAGGCCTGGACGGCAGTTACGGTATTTTTGCACCGATGTTGACTTTATATGCAGCGCCATGAGCTGCGGGCGGGACAGTGAAAAAGAGTGGGGAGGGGGAGGGGGAGCTGAAAGGAAAAGAAAGGCGTCGGAGTGGGGACTGGGGGGGGGGGGGGGAGCAAGGGCGGGGGCCGGAGCCATCTAGAAATTGTTAACACCCCAGGAAAGGTGTTAAGTATCACCTTTGGTTTTTCGCTCGGCTTTTCGCAGTGGAGTGTGGCCAATTGCACAGTTCCTCTACGTTTCCCGCTTCGCCCTCCCTGTGCTGCACTCTCTCTCTCTCTCTCTCTCTCTCTCTCTCTCTCTCTCTCTCTCTCTCTCTCTCTGATTGAATAACATTTAAATGCCGCGCCTTACCTGTGCGGCTGCGCGCCTCTGCGGGTCGCGCATTCATTTGTTCCGATGAGGAGCTGTAACTCGACGCGCGGCGGGGCGGGGCGGGGCGGGGCGGGGCGAGGCGGGGCGGGGCGGGGCGGGGCTGTGCCACTCATAACCCTTGAATAGCTCTGCGGCTAGCCCGCCTCGCCCCGCCCCGCCACACCCCGCCCCGAGCAGGACGGTGGATACCTTTACAGCTCGTCAGTTATTAAGGCACACGAGGAGTGCGACTGCGCGCCCGGCCCGGCCCCGCCCCGGCCCCGCCACGGCCGGGAGGTCATAGGCAATTGGATGGCCAGCAGGGCCCATGGCAACATGTCGCGCCTGGTCGCGTGTTCGCTCATGGAACGCGTCCATGAAATCTCTCCGAACTCGAAGCCAACGACATTATTTTTCCAGTTGACTTTACGTGCAACGTCGATAAAATACATTGCAATTATTGGTTCTCAATCACAGAGCAGCCTCAATTATTCGCAAGGTTTTTACAGTGCGGTATTGTGAAGGGGCCCTCACTAAAAAAAAAAAAAAAAAACAGTGCACACCCTAATAAAAATCAGAGAAAAATAAAAAATTAAAAAAAATAAGAAAAAATCACTGAAAATCAAGGTAGTTTAAGAGAATCCAGAAAAATCAGAAAAAATGGTGTAATTTACGCTTGAATTTTTAATGAGGGACCCGTCGGGTATTGTGCGGGCTTTGGCCCTGGAGAGAAGAAAAGGGGGGGGGGGGGGGATGATCAGCATCAGGCCAACACATAAGCGATTGTTTCCTCTGTCACGCCACAGGGGAGGACTCGATCAAAAATATACAAGTCGTTTCACAAACTAATCATTGACTTAAAAGAAAAAAGAAAAAAAGAAAAAAACAGGGGAGTCCACAATTTCCTCAAATGCTTTTCAATTTCTTTTTTCACCGTGGCACGCAGTGTGCATGGTATATACGTGATGCGCGCGCCAAGGGTCGCCGTCGTAAAAATTAATAATCCTGCTAGAGAGGGTTGACCGCCGCACCTCGACGCCGCGCGGCCCGCGGCCCTCGTTCTGAAGGGAATAAAAAATTTAACAACGTGAAGATCGAACGTGCGGCGTGGCGTGCACGTGGGGGTGGGGGCTGCTCTCCCTGCAAACACGGCCATACGGCCCGGGGGGCGCCAACGGGTGACACCGCCGGGCGGGCGCTCGGGACAGGCGACAGGCATCGCGGCCCGGCCCGCCCCGCCCCGCCCCGCCCCGCCCCGCCCCGCGCACTTCTGCCTGCCGGGAGAGAATCGGCAAAAACCTCGTGACGTGAACTTCCACCCTCCTCTAATGGACCAGCCTTGACGCAGCAGCCCTGGCCACTTCCACTCTAACGCCCATCCCCCACCCCCCTCTCTCTCTCTCTCCCTCCCCTGTGTAACTTCCCATACCGAGAAAGGGGTTCTCACTTTTCGTGGCTTCCGTCGGCTCTACTGCCTGCTCGCTGCTCTGCTCCCCGCGGAAGCAGAGACAAATCGAGCGCGGAGCCGAGCGCGCGCTGCGCGGGGTAGCGTGAGCTGCAGACTTGTTCCGAAGAGCGCTCTCCTCTTGCCTCGTCTCACTCGCACTTGTACGGCGCTTACGACGGGTGCGAGAGAGACAGAGCGAGGAGAGCGCCGCCATTCGGAATAAGCCGGGCTGAGATGAGTTGGAGTCCGACTCCGCTGCAGAGCGATTCCGGTGCACGCGCGCTCCTCTCGCTCTGTCTCTCTCAGTCTCATGAGGTATACCGTGTAGGTGCGAGAGGGACAGAGCGAGGAGGGGAGGGCGTGCACCTGAGTCGCTCTCCTGCTCTCGCTTCTGTCTCTCTCAGTCTCATGAGGTATACCGTGTAGGTGCGAGAGGGACAGAGCGAGGTGGGGAGGGCGTGCACCTGAGTCGCTCTCCTGCTCTCGCTCTGTCTCTCTCAGTCTCATGAGGTATACCGTGTGTAGGTGCGAGAGGGACAGAGCGAGGTGGGGAGGGCGTGCACCTGAGTCGCTCTCCTGCTCTCGCTCTGTCTCTCTCAGTCTCATGAGGTATACCGTGTGTAGGTGCGAGAGGGACAGAGCGAGGTGGGGAGGGCGTGCACCTGAGTCGCTCTCCTGCTCTCGCTCCGCGTGCGGGTGGTGTGGTGTGCCGGACCGCACTTGGCCGTCGTTCTGTCGGGGAGCGGGGCGGGGCGGGGCGGGGCGCCGGTAGTCGTATATATCATGCATCACCGTTAGCGACAGTCTTATCGCGGCGTCGGTCAGTCGTGTCGCTGGATCACGACTGTGGGGCTGGGGCAGCACACCTCCTGGGAGGATAATGGCAGCTTACGGACCACGCGAGCGCCCCCCCCCCCCAGCCCCCTTACGTCTCTGCGGGGGATAACGACTATGGGCAAACGATATCGGCGAGAGACATTGGTTTTCTCGTGTCAATTTCATTACTTTATGACGTTTTTTTTGTTTTTTTGTTTTTTGACGACATATCACGTTTCTACTAGAGGCCGCCATCAGTCGCTGAGAAAAGCAGCTGTAAGGCGTGATATTATTTTTTTATCATAATTTGATTTTGATGTTTTGGTGAAAGGGCGGAACCCCGGCGACACGTGGGCGGTGAAGGGAGTGAGAGTGGGATCATTGGGAGGTGAGAAGCAAGACAGTCGGGATACAGGCAGGTAGCAGCTGAAACCACTGAAACACATGGTAGTGTGAAAAATAGTAATAGGTTTACGGGGAAATTTTCCGCAAAGTGTAATCGTAAAATTGCAATTTCAAGTTGTAAAATTACAAGCATTGCTTATCGACTTGAAATTCAATTACGAACAAATTTAAATTTACAAGATTTTTCGAGTGTCGTAATTTACAAAATATATCGTAAATCTACAAAGATATTTTTCTCAGAGGGGGCCTGCCCACCCGATCCGTCCGTAAGGGGCCGTGGCCCCTGCCGTCTGATTCCGAAGATCGCTCTCGCACCTCCGTCTTTGTCACGCTCGCGGGACCCAGCCATCCCCAGCACAGGGCACCGCCACAGGTGCGGTAAGGACGGAGGCGCGAGAGCGGTCTTGTGAATCAGGCGGCTGGCGCAGGCGCGCAGGCCGACTCGCAACACCCTTCGCGTGTGCCTGCGGACACACGGTGCACGTTATCCGCTCGCGTAAATGACGGGGACTATACGTCTCAATTTTCGTCGCGTCGGAGAAATGATTAGTTGCTTCCGAGCGGAGCAGTATGACCCGGTAGACATCGCCTCGGCAAGTGAAAGTGCCTCGCAGAGGCAGCTGACTTTATGGAAGAAGCGGACGGTGGCTGCAGTGGAGTGGGAGGAGGGGGGGGAGGGGAGGACCTTTGGGAAAGCGAGCTGCGAGGGGTTAGTGCGGGAGTGTGCGGGAGCTATGTTGGGACGTGACAAAAAAAAAGTTTTGAAAACAGGGAAAATACTTTTATAAAAGAAAATGCGCTTATTCGTGTATAGGCTATAGCGCTCAACTCGTCAGTACGAAAATCGAGGGGGCCTCCACTCTGGCAATCCGGTGTTCCTCACCCTGGCAATCCGTCAGCAATCTGACGGCAATCTTTGAAAAACTACCATCAAAGTCATGCTTTTTGCCTACATACAGGAGCAAGGTAGATCATTTTGCCTATTTACAGGCGTTCGATGCTAAACAATCCAAAAATTTACGCCAGCAATCCGGCAATCTCGGCAATCCGGTGTTCCTCCAAATGAGGAGTGGAGGCCCCCTCGACGAAAATCCTCCCTCCTAGATTTCTCGCTCTGCCGGACTGGTCGGATGCGAGGTCGGATGAGTCGGTGTAGGTCAGAGCCCTGAGCGTGGGCAACCCGCAAACACTTCTGCGCGCGGTTCAGTCTATTTAACCAATAACTGTGCTAGACGCGGGCCGCGGCCGCGCACCTTGAGTACCTCGAAAACTCGTCTTTTCCGTCATCCGTGATGTAAATCATCGGAACTTCGCGGTCATTATACTCTGCATGAATATTTTTTTGTTCTTCTATCTAAATCGAATGCGCGTTCCTTCCTTTCGTTCATGTATATGTCTGGCGTTTCAAACAAATTGCGTCTTCATCGTGTACATTTTTCTGAAAAATAAAACGGCGCTGCATGACTTCTGTTGACAAGACGCTCGCAAGCAGAGGAGCACTAAAAGTGCACGACCGCGTCAGCTGTTTTGCTATCATGTCACCATCCCATCACTTAACCTCTCTCCGCACCCTTCTCCCCCATCCCACCCCACCACCCCACCACTCACCAACCCCCGGCCCCCCTCCGCCCCCCTCCGCCCCCCTCCGCCCCCCCCCCACCCCGCCCCGCCCCACCTTGCCTTTTGGAGTCGCCCAGCAGAGCGCAGCACTCTCCGTGCCGCAGCTCCCCGGAGTATCGCGGGGGGGCGCAGCGCCGGAGACCTGTGGCGGGGCGGGGCGGGGTGGGGCGGGGCGGTTCGGGGTGGGGCACGCGAAGGTGGCCGAAGCGCCCCATGTCCCCCTCCAGTGGTGCGCATGCGCGCGCGGCGCGTTGGCCGGGGGCGCGGCGGGGCGTGGCGGGGCGGGGTGGGGCGCGGCGGGGGCCCAGGAGGGGGCGCGCGAGGGGCGTGGAGGGGTGGGTATATATATATAAATAAAAAGTTGTGGCCAAGCTTCCTTGCTCCGCCGCTCAGAGCTCGGCGATCCGCCCCGCGCCAGTCTTTCTCCGCCGCCCCGCCACGCCAGACGCCCCGCGCCTGGACTGCTCGGCCTCGCGCGAGACTAGCTGCCCATAGACATGGCGCGGACCAGGGCGGTCCTCGTGCTCGCCTGCGTCGCGCTCAGCGCCGGTGAGTACACAATTATGCAGAAATTTACATTATTTTTTTTTCGCATTTTTTATTTTCAAAAGAAAAATTTGCAACGGGCTTTGCTAGAAAATGAAAGTGTACTGGTTGACCTGTCACGAAACGCGGTATGTAAGCTGTCAACTCTCCGCCTTGCAACGATTTAGATTTTTTTAAAATTTCGACGTTTGCACTGTGTGTACCAGTGAACGGTTCAGTTCACACTGTGAAATCTGCGATCTTACAATTGTCTGGCACCCTCTGTAACCCATGTCACCGTGTAACAGCTGCTGCTCTGACGATGCAATAAACCGGTGCAAGGAATAGTGTGCTCCGATGATCATGTTGTGTTTTGTGATACAAACCTGTTTCGCAGTGGGTTTCGTGTGGCAATATTTATAGTTAAAAAAATGATTCGCGTTTAAGGTCACCCGAAGCTTTCCACTTCGTCGTTTATCAAACAAGTGCATCAGTCAAGTGCATCTGTCACCCCTCCAACGGATTGCCGGACCAGAAAAAAAAAAGGGGGGGGGGGTTCTATGGACACACCTCACCCAGCTTCTTTTGAATACTCGACAGGTTAGCACGATTTCCAGCGCGCAGTTGTGTCGGTCGCGCACTCAATGCACAGCGGTTTGCGATACTCGTCAGCCGTGGCGGGTGGCGCAACAGGTACCGGGGTACCTCGCCTCCGCTGTTGTTGTTGTTGTTGTTGTTGTTGTTGTTGTTGTCGTCTGTGTATGAGAGTGAATCAGATGGAGGACGGCCGTACAGAGGTGGGAGAAAGAGGGAGGGACGTTTCGGGTTCGCAGAGCGAACCGAAACCATTTTGGGGAGCATTACGAATTAACCACCAGTTCGACCGCTTTGGCCCGGGCCGGTCCGTGAGGGAGCCAGAGGGAACTCCCTTCGGCGCCTCCACAGGGACCCCGCACGCCCGGTACCGGGCCCCGCCCCGCCCCGCCCCACACCGCCTCACCCCAGCATCGGTTCGGTTACGTCATATCCCGCACCGCCCAACCCAGTACCCTGTTTAGCTGTCAACCGCCTCCAGAGAAAGATTTACAAATACATCTGCCGACATGCGCACGTAGTGGGCGGGATGTCACTTTACTGACAGGGCGTTACTTGAAGTTTCCAATCTTATAAACGTCAAAGTATCGCGGTGTCGTCGGGTTTGCGATCCTTGGACAGCGCGCGATCAGCAGGAACATGGGGGTGTCCGTTCGCCTCGCGCGACAAAAGCCGCGTGTTGTACGAGACGTTTCGAAACAGACGAACGCCCCCGGCGCGGCCGCGCCTCGCCGCGCCTCGCGAGTAGGCGTCGCCCTTGGAACGCCCCGGGGCAGAGAGTAGAATGTCAACGTCGTGGCGAAGTAACGCCTCCAGCCTGCAATGCACCGAGCGCGGCGCGCGGCCCACCCGACCCGCGACCAGCTAAAGTTCACGCGTGCGCGCAGACTCTCAGACTCGCAGACGCGGCAGGCTACCTGGAGATTCCTGGAACAACATGCGACGCCCTGACTCGTGGCGTGCTGGAGATTTCTGGAATGAGTCTCGGCCCCAACCTGATTATCCTGTTAACTCTGATAAAACGGCTCCTTGACACAGCGCAGGCGGCAGGCGGCCGGCGGCAACCGCAGAAGGCCGGAGGTCACACCATACGCTCTCTCTCTCTCTCTCTCTCTCTCTCTCTCTCTCTCTCTCTCTCTCTCTCTCTCTCTCTCTCTCTCTCTCTCTCTCTCTCTCTCTCCTCTCCTCTCCTTTCCTCTCTCTCACTCCCTCTCGCCTAAGAGACTGTCTCTCCCCCTCTCTTTCCTCACAATTCCTTTTCTTATTCGTTTGAAACTGCTTTTCTTTTCCGGAACGGTTTTTAGAAAGGTGAAACGGCGATCTGGATACAATCCAGTGAGTCATGCCGCGCTGGCCTGAGCGAGAGTGAGAGCGCCTGCTCTGTTCTGCACTGCCGTCTGATTCCGAAGATCGCTCTCGCGTCTCCGTCCTTGTCGCACTCATGGAACACCGTCATGCTCAACACAGGTCACAGCCATGGGTGCGACGAGGACGGAGTCGCGAGAGCGGTCTTCGGAAACAGACGGCTGTCCTATCGCCTTGGCTCTGCACGTGGCGGGTAGGGGCCGCGGGGGGCCGCGGGCCGCGGGCTCGTCTCGGTGTCATCACCCCCTCTTCCTCCCCCTTCCCCCTCTGACCCGACCCTGAACCCTTTCATCCCACTCCGGACCGGTCATGGGCGCTGCCCAGCCTCACTGGCTGACTGACATACATCGTGTGACACGACCCAACCCGACCTGGCGCGCCATATTTAGTTTTTTTTTCTTTTTTTTTCGATAGTGCAGGGCGCGCTAGTTTCTTATTTGAACGCGCGCGGAAGTGTTGTTCCCCCGGGGGGGTGGAGAGGGGGGGGGGCGTATGCTCCGAGGGGTCCTTATAAAATCAAGCGTTTACCGATTTTTCAAATTTTCCCAGTTTTTCGTATTTTTTCTTGACTTTTAATGATTTTTCTTTGATTTTTTCTTGATTTGTTTTCTGATTTTTACTGATTTTGTTTTAAGGTGCACAATACTTTTTTTAAAAAATTGAAGGACCCCTTGGTATGTACTGCTCGCGTAATAGTCGGGTTGCACTATCCATAATACAGGCGTAATAGTATGCGTAAAAGAAGCGTAATAGGAGCGAAAGAGACGAAATTCTTCATATTTTACTCATTGGACTGGTTTTGCCTGTTTTTGGCCGCAAGTCTAGAAAATACGGAGCGTAGTAGTACAGCGTCATAGACGTAATAGTTGGGTCATAAATTTTAAGAGTGAACAACCTCTCGGTCTTGCCTTTACACGCTGTTTATACCGTCAGGCGCCGCGCCGTGGCCCCCGGTGAGTAAGCAATCCCACAACGCACTGCTGAGCATTCAAAGAATCACGTGAAAGACCCCCCCTCTCTCTCTCTCTCTCTCTCTCTCTCTCTCTCTCTCTCTCTCTCTCTCTCTCACCGTGTTACACCCACTGCTCCGCTGCTGATGGTCGGCACCATTGTCGATGCGAGTGCGTTATGGTGCTGCAAGTTAGCTGGCGGGAGGGAGAGGGGGAGGGGGGGAGAGCGCTTGCTGCAACAACAACAATGCTCGCTGTCATCACTCTCACTCTCTGCCCCCGTCGTCGCTTATCTGTCTTTCTCTCTCTCTCTCACTTACACTCTTGCTCACTCACTCTCTAAACAGAATTAGCATAACGGTCATCTCTGCAGCTCATCCTCTCGGTGAGGTAATAGATGTGCCGGCAGGTGGGGCGGGGTGGGGTGGGGCGGGGCGCGGGGCGGGGTGGGGCAGAGCGGGGCACCGGTTCTCCGAGATGGAGTGCGCGGATCACTGCCTTTCGCGTCGGCAGCCCCAGCCCCCCTTCAAGCGTCTTGAGAAAGTCCCCTGCAACCTGCAAGAGCCGCCGCCGTCCTGAGCACGCCAGGCCAGGCCAGGCCAGCGCCAGCAGGCGGCTCGGCTCGGCTCCATGGGCGGACATGCAGCGGTTATTACCTATGTCGGCAGGAAATGGCGTGGCGCAGCTAGCGGGAGGGAAAAGGATGGGAGGGGGGGGGGCAGGAGAGCGAGAGAGACATACCGACACTCGAGGCGCACTGTCCCGACGAATCTACTTCGAGTTAGCTGCTCGCTCCATTTTGAGTGGCGCGGGCGGCGCCCAGCCCCGCTCCAGCGTTTAGGTCTCCGCTCTATGAACGCGGAGAAAACGACCTCTCGCGGTTTCCACGTAGTATTTTGGGAAAACCAGGCAGCTATCGGTATCACACATAACGACAGGGTGTACCACGCAGGTATTACGCCTAAAACTAATCAGTTTGGAACATTTTTGTGTTGCATTTCGGTATTGCTTTAGGGGTACACAGAGATTCGTTCTGCACCCGCACCGCATTGGCTACACGTGCCCCGCATGGTTCACATCGAGGAGCCCTTCACTGTTAATTCAAGCGTACACAGTTTTTTTTCCTGAGTTTTCTGTTGTTAAAAAAAAAAAAAAAAAACTGATTTTTATTGATTTTTTGTAAAAAAAATTTTTTATTGATTTCCTCTAAATTTTTTATAGAATTTTATTTGCTCAGGTTTTTTTTGGGCTGATATTTTTTGGCTAATTTTATTTTAGGGTATTCACATATTTTTTTTTCTTTTTACTCGTTCTTTACACAATAACTTTTCCTTCCTAGTGTAGGGAACGAGTATTGTGCTCAAAAATACATAGGTGTTGGACATCTTTCATTGTCAAAACTATTATACATCATATCATGAATGTATTATTTTCTGTTAAAGTTACACCCAATCATAACTTTTTAAATGAAGTTTTTTTCAGCTTCCATGGGAAAAAGTGAAGAAAAACCATGTAGAAGAATATGTTTTGAATGACTGAGCTCAATATTACCTCTTACATAATGTTCATTTTGTCACATACATTAACTGACTTTCATATTACATATATTACTAAACAGTCAACCAAGTGTCAGGGAAGAAAAAATGTGCAGGAACTAAAGTAGGTAACATTGAGAAATTTAAAGGAAAAAGACAAAATTGATGTTCAGTATCCTCCTTATTCATTGGTGGCCATTGTCTTGAGCAGTCTTAAGCAGCCAACAATCAGTACTGTGCAACAGTCAATAATATCCGCCAACACCAGTCATTCAAAATATATACTATTCAGCTGGTTTTTGTGTGTAAAGAACGAGTATATCTACTTTTAATATCAATTTATTGATATTCTGTTTCTCTTCTTCTTTGATATTTGCTTCTTGTTTTTGAGTGAAGGGGTGAAGGACCCCTCGGTTCACAGTAGTAGCTGACTGTGAACTTCTCCATGAGTGTATGTGTGTTTGGTGTCCGCGCCGTGCTCACCCCGCCTGTGCTCCTCTCTGTGTGTCCCCAGCGCTGGCGGCCGAGGTCGTGAGGGAGAAGCGTCAGGACGACAAGGACCCCGCCGACATCGACGACAAGCAGACCGCCGAGCAGCTGTGCGAGAACCGGCCTCCGGATGAATACTTCCGTCTCACAACCGAGGGAGACTGCAGGGACGTCGTAAGGTGAGTCGTGATGTCTGCCTCGTGATTTCGACTGTTAAATGCGCAAACTGTAGTTATGAGATCACCGCAATTACTCTGGAAATCCAAGAGTAAGAATGTCTCTCACTTACATATGAGGGAATTTATTCGCTCATTTGTAAGTGAGTGAAAAAGTACTTGCTCAGGTGTGAATAAAATTTCGCTCACTTGTAGATGAGCGAAGAGTGCTTCACACACTTGCAGGAAAACGAATCAGTGTGCGCTAATACTCATTCGTCCACCTCCACTTGAGAAAATTTTTATTCACACACCATCAAGTGTGCAAAATATTTTTCACCCACCGGCAAGTGAGCGAATAAAGTCGCCTATCTGCAAGTGAGCTACATTTGTGAACTTGGAATTTCAGTGTATGTTTGTTGCTTATTTTTTATTGGTCATGTTTGTCTTTGAATTTTCAGTCCATCATGTTTTCAGATATTTTTACAGCATTTTTTAGTTGAAGTGTGTGTGAGAGCGAGTGTGTGTTTGTGTGTGTACGAGTCATATCCCCCCCCCCCCCAAAAAAAAAAACTCCCCTTTCGTGATTTTAATTAATAATTATTTCTTAACTCGTCGATTTTTTTAAAAAAGAAATCAGGCAGAGACAAATTTTTTCGTCACATTCCTTCCTAAAATATAATTAATAATGTAGTATTTCAATGTATTTTAATGTAATATTCCTCCCTAAAACGCCCCCTACAGACCACTGCTCCTCCGCCCCCCTCCCCCCACAGTTTAAACATGTGCTGCTCCTTATCCAGGTGCGACCGTGCGAGCGAGAACGGTGTGACGAGGCTCGCGGGCGTGCGCTGCCCCAACGCCCTAGCTTTTGATATTGAGCGCCAGACTTGTGACTGGAAAACCAATGTGAAAAATTGTAACCAGCTTGAGAGTAAGTAGGCGCTGGCCTCGCTGCGGCTGCCAGGCTGGCCTAGGCGCCTAGGCGCCTGGCCTCCCTCTCTTCTCCTCTTGTCTATGAATGTGTGTGTGTGTGCCCGCCTAGCCTAGCTCTTCTGACCTCTCTGTCCTGCTGATCCTGCCCCTGACCCTGACCCCGGCCCGCCCAGGCGTGCGCCCCCGCCGAGACTGACCCAATGCCGAGGGGGAAACAGCTCTAAAAATGTTTGAAATTCATAAAATTTCAGAAAATAACACTTCAGAAAAGAAGGGAAAAAAATCACGTATTTTTTTTTAAATCGGCAACATTTTTGAAAGGAAAAATTTAGAAAAATTTCAAAAATGTAAGAAAGGTTAGAGAAATTCGGAGCAATTCGAGAAAGCCTCCATCCTACACGGCTTCAATCAAATCTTCGAAAATTCGAAAAAAAAATAATTACGAAATTTGGAAAAACTTACAAAAATTTAGGAAGACCTTCGGAAGAATCGGAGATGTTTAACCAAAATTCTGAGTTGTACCCTCCTCGCCCAATTCTCTCTTCTTTTCTCTCTCTATCCCTCTCTCTCTCTTTCCTGGCGACTAATGATTTGATTCTTCTTCTCGCTGTCCTCTTCAGGTGCACTAAGGCTGGTATTAAGCAAATCACTTGCCCATCCGGTCTTGCGTTCGACGTTGATAAGCAAACTTGTGACTGGAAGGGTAAAGTGACCAACTGTAACCGTTTGGACAGTAAGTGCAGACACTTGCATTGCAGAGGTGGAGGAGGTCGGATAAGGGCGGACCGGGCCGGGCCGGGCTGCCAGGCGTGGCCGAGCCTCGGGTCACCTCACGGCAAAACTGAAAAAAAAAAAAAAAAAAAAAAAAAAAAAAATCCGGAAATGTTCCCGTTTGAATTGGGGAGGTACGTTTTCATCAGTTTTCAAACAATTAAACTTCCAGAGACAATGCGGAAAAAAGCGTATAGAAAAGTACCTTGCCGATACAAACAGGAATTTTCCGGAAAATGTTTGCTGTGATCGGATAGACTGCACGCGGCTGTTGCAGAACACGTCTTCAGGGTTCAATAATCTACAATTTTGTAGAATTCAATGTTTATTTTTTTAAAAATTCAGCCGTGTTCTGTACCGTCGTGTGAGCTCCATCGACTGGTTCTCGAAGCTCGCCCGCGTCTGGATTAGTTTTTGTTGGGTTAGATGCCGGAGGAGCGGGGACTTCCCTGCACTGAGCACCAGAACCGAACCGCTTACAAGTGGACGGGATATCATTTGGCGCCAAGAGTATTTGCCGCACACGTCCTCCACTCACTGCTCCAAGCCAGACTCCGACGAAGTAGAGTTCAGACTGCTTTAGACGCCTCTTTTGACTCGTCACAACGATTTTTCATACAAAAAAACGAAAAGGAAAAAAAAGCGCTTGCATGAAAAACAGCAGTAGTTAGTTTGTTGAACGCACTCCGCTTGCATGCATCAGCCTATTGTGCACCGCTTTCCCCTCTTTGGCTGCTCTCGTATATTTTCCTTTTCCCGCCTAAAAAACCTTGTTGTTTTTTTGGGCCTTTCCTTGTATGTTTTCCCACTCCTTTCACGGTGTCCTGTATTATTGTGATTACGCTGTACTGGCTTTGATGGTTGTTATTATGTGACTATTACGCACTCACACGCGTGAGCCTGAGGCTGCAGCCTTCCTCACTGATAAGCCAAGTGTGCAACTGCTGAACACTTGTGTTCATCTTCCACTCTGCACGTGCAAGTGCGTAACTCGGCTGTTGTGCTACTGCAAGTGTCAAACTCGCTCGTCGCACACTACTTGTCAGTGTTCCACTCGACAGTCGCGCACCTGCAAGTGTTCAGCAAGTGAAGTGTTGCACGCTGCAGTTGAACACTTGCATGTGTACGACTGTCGCGTGTTAGACTGGAAGCTGCACACGTACACGAGTGTTGAACAGTTGCACACTTGGTTTAGCAGTTCTGCCAGTCCGTCTCGCAGCAGAGCAGACGACAGGGTAGAGGGTGGCCCTCCGCTCGCGCGCGCCCCCCCGCCGGCAGCGCCCTCTAACACTTACCGGCCGTGCCGTTCCAGAGCCGCGCAAGGTCCTGCCCCGCCTCAAGACGGACGAGCCCGTCTGCCCGGAGGGCAAGCTGTCGTGCGGCAACGGCGAGTGCATCGACAAGGAGCTGTTCTGTAACGACAAGCCCGACTGCAAGGACGAGTCCGACGAGAACGCTTGCAGTGAGTATAATGTGGGAGAACGCCTGCGAGGTAGGCAACGTCGTGCGCGGCTGTCGCGTGGCTGCCTACGTCGCAGGGGCTCGGGCTGCTTAGGGCTGCTTACCGCCAGGAGCTAGCCTCGCTCTGCCACCTGACTGACGGAGAACATCGCTCTCCCGTCCTTGTCGCACCTACGGCCCCTCATAAATTATCTAAAAAAAGCTCAAAAAAATAATTCTTAAAAATTCAAATAAATCAAAATAAAATCAAGTGGAAAAATCGAGAAAAAGAGACAAAAGACCGAAATAAAATTGAAAAAATTCGGGAAAGAGATCAAAATTTATCAAAAAGTGACAGAAATTTTCCTTGAAAAATCAAAAGAAAAATCAAAAGAAAAATCAAAACAAAAATCAGAAAAATCCAAAAACACTGTGCACCATTTTGTGTAAGATTGATCTCCCCCTCGGGCGGTGCCCCATATGGGGGGTGGCAGGCCCTCATGAGTGAGACAAGGATGGAGTCGCGAGAGCGATCTTCGGAATCAGACGGCTGACCGTACCGTATGGTGGACCTTTCTCCCACAGGCGTTGAGACCGACCCCAACCGCGCGCCCGACTGCGACCCCACCCAGTGCGTGCTGCCCGACTGCTGGTGCTCGCCCGACGGCACCCGCATCCCCGGCGGCATCGAGCCCAACCAGGTCCCGCAGATGATCACCATCACCTTCAACGGTGCCGTCAACGTGGACAACGTCGACCTGTACGACGAGATCTTCAACGGCCAGCGCCAGAACCCCAACGGCTGCCAGATCAGGGGCACCTTCTTCGCCTCGCACAAGTACACCAACTACGCCGCGCTGCAGGACCTGCACCGGCGCGGCCACGAGGTGGGCGTGTTCTCGCTGACGCACAAGGACGACCCCAACTACTGGACCAGCGGCTCGTACGACGACTGGCTGGCCGAGATGGCCGGCGCGCGCCTCGTCATCGAGCGCTTCTCCAACATCACCGACGGCTCCATCATCGGCGTCCGCGCGCCCTACCTGCGCGTCGGCGGCAACAAGCAGTTCGAGATGATGGCCGACCAGTTCTTCGTGTACGACGCCTCCATCACCGCCTCGCTCGGCCGCGTGCCCATCTGGCCCTACACGCTGTACTTCCGCATGCCGCACAAGTGCAACGGAAACGCGCAGAACTGCCCCTCCAGGTGAGCCACCGCGACCGACCGTTGTGTCGAAAATGTTTGATGAGAGTCTTTTTTTCTCTCCACGGGTCTTACTATAATGTAATACTAATGCCTTGTCCCAAGGGGGAAAACAACTCTGACAGTTTTGTACACCTGGTAATTCAGAAAAATTCTGAGAAATTCAGGAAAATTCCGGGAATTTCAGGAAAATTCACCCAAATTCGCCAAAATTGAGGTAAAATTCAAGCAAAAATTCAACAAAACATCGCGAAAATGTGTACACCAAAATTCAGAGATGTTTCCCTCCCGCCTTGTCCTCTACTCTGCAAATTAACAAACCTACAAGAGTATGACAAAAAATCATAATAATATTAATTTAAAAAAAAAAAAATGGTTGTAGTGAAAGTGTGGTGGATGTGTGTCGCCAGGTCGCACCCCGTCTGGGAGATGGTGATGAACGAGCTGGACAGGCGAGACGACCCGACCTTCGACGAGTCGCTGCCCGGTTGTCACATGGTGGACTCGTGCTCCAACATCCAGACCGGCGAGCAGTTCGCCCGCCTCCTGCGACACAACTTCAACCGCCACTACAGTACCAACCGCGCTCCCCTGGGCCTGCACTTCCACGCCTCCTGGCTCAAGAGCAAGAAGGAGTTCCGTGACGAGCTCATCAAGTTCATCGAGGAGATGCTGGACAAGAACGACGTGTACTTCGTCACCATGCTGCAGGTAAGCTCTCTCTCTCTCACACGCGACTGCCTCTCCTTTCAGCAAATCCGCGGAAAGCTGTGAGCCTTCACCTGCTCCTACCGCGTTCGTGGTCGTTTGGGAGGGAGAAAAAAAAGATCAATAACTTTTATTTTTTATTTTTTTATTTTTTTAAACGGAATATGAGGGTTAAGGTGGCACATCTGGTCGCTGGCTGAAAAACAAGCAAAACCGAAGCGACTTATTGAAGCCGCGACCACGGGCAACCGGTTAGCGCTGCCAATAATGCGTAACGGAGCGTTGCATAATGCGGATGGACCTGGCGGGGGAAATCACGGCGGGACAATATGCAAATCGGTCCATCCATCTGTAGCACCTGCTCTCATCTGTGGGACGGTGGACAGGTGGGGAAGTGCGTCCACATGGATCCGGGGCAATGGGATGCAGCGACCGGCAGATGCTGTGAAATAATCGGGCGCCTCGCTGACAGGTTGGGGGGATGACCCCTCCCCCCCTTTTCATCCCACCTTCCTCTCTGCCTTCTTCTCTGCCGCAACACGGAAGTAGGGGGCTCGCAGAACTTCCGGTTAGATGTCTAAGCCCTTCCGTACGGTTCGCTCGTAAACTAGGTGCACTTGAATGCGTGAGGGTTACACATATTATAGGCTCTCGGTAGTTTTAAGACCCTCATTGGAGCTTGTATACTTCATTCTGTTGTACCCCTTGGTACAAATCTCTGTCAACAGAATTTTGTCAAATTGACATTATTCGATGTCATTTTCAAAATTTAGTCATTTTGGTGCCACCTTTGACAAACCTCGCTCGTTGACAAAATTCTGTTGACTAGAAAAATATATGATTCTTTTATACACTTGAGATGTACTCCTACCACTAAAGAGGTCCCATAATATATGAATGGAGCAGCACGGTGCTTAAAGCTCATACTTTATCCTCCCCGGCCCGCAGGTGATCCAGTGGATGCAGAACCCCACCGAGCTGACCTCGCTGAGGGACTTCGCCGAGTGGAAGGAGAAGTGCGACGTGAAGGGCCAGCCCTACTGCTCGCTGCCCAACGCCTGCCCGCTCACCACCCGGGAGCTGCCCGGCGAGACCATCCGCCTCTTCACCTGCATGGAGTGCCCCAACAACTATCCCTGGATCCTCGACCCGACCGGCGACGGCTTCAACTCCAAGAAGTAGTGCGAGAGAGTCGCGCGGAGGAAGAGGGGAGAAGACGTGAAAAAAAAAAAAAAAAAAAAAAAAAAAGAAGTTGTTAAAACACTGATAATAAAGGGGAGAGACAGAAGGAGAGGAGAGAAGACGACGCCTCGCTGAAGCCGAGGAGTGAGAGGGGAAAGAAAAAAAAATAAAACAATTTCTTGCGCGGGAGGCGCGAGAAACGAAGAAAGTGTCGCCGGCCACGACCGGAGCGATCACGTCGTGAGCGAACAGGCACGTTTCACGCGGCCGCGCCGTGTGGCGCCAACTTTCGAACGGCCGCGGCACGAGCGGGCCGGAGTGGACCGGACTGGACCAGATCCGGACCGGACCGCTGCGAGCGGCAGCGAGGACCAGCGCACCCTGCGTGCGTCCACCTCAAGGACGCCTTCTTTTTGGGGCCGTCGTTGTTTTTGTGATATCATAGTTTTCGAACCCTCGTCGAAAGCGTCGGGGCAAGAAAGTCATCGTGTAGTTTGTAAGAAGAAGGTAGAGACGGAATTGTAATTATTTTTATTATTATTATTTTTTGTAATTTTTTTTTTTCAAATCTCGAGTGCTTTAGAGCGCTTATTACCAAACAAAACTTAGGCAATACCCCCTGTAAAAAAAAAAAAAGACATTATCATTCTTCTGGCAATGACGATTAGTCATGAGAACCGCCATCGTCATGATAAAAAAAAAAAAAAAACGAAAAAAAAATCATTCCCATAAATCATCGTCATATTAGTCTTTTTGCCCATGCGGCATGTTACCAGGTCTGCTGTATTGAAGGACGAAAGTGTTCAGTGGTATTCAGGTTTGCGAAGTGAGGGGGGCGCTTGAGCAGGAAAACAGTTTGGGTGACGGAGGAGGAGGAGGAGGAGGAAGAAGAAGGAGCGAAGGAGGACGAGGAGGAGGAGGTGGAGAGGGAGGAGGAGCAGCCAAAGGTGAGAGGAACACACACTCTCTCGATGTGGTGGCCTTTGGAAAGTGAAAGGCCGGCCGGTGGTACGGTCACTGCGTGGAATAAACCACATCGTTAAAAATAAGAAATAAAAACAACAAGAAGGAAATAGAGGAATGCTCGTCGTATGACACGTCACTGACAAGAGACGTCGGTGTCCTCTACCATCGCCCTCCTGCGCTCGTTCGCTCTTTCTCTCTCTCCCTCTCAACTCCATCGTTCGCTCGCTAATGGACTTCAGTAGCGGCTGTCTTCACGTATTGAGCGAAAGTCGCTGCCATTCGTCCCCTGCAAAGAATGAGACTGTCGTGATTGGGACGCAATATCTGCGAACAGTAACCTCTAACTACCTGACGTTTTATTAATTAAAAAAAGTTGTTTTTTAAATAGTATTTTTTAAACTCATGATTGTTGTGTTCGAGAACTGATTTTTCGTTTCTATTTAAATAATATGTTGATGTACGGAGTGTATTATTGTAATGATAAGAGAAATTAAAAGTACAAGTAGCTCTCTTAAGTGTTTCGTTGTTTGGTTGTTGTGTACCCTCCCTGAAACATTTTTAAGAAACGAAAATGAAAACAGTATATTTAGTTTTCCGATCATTTCAAAGTTTCCCGGCAATAGTGCTGCTGAGCCGAACTACAAATTCTTCATACTTGGCATGCAGCTCACAGCTGACACCACAGCCAGCTGAAATGTCTCCGATAAACTCGTGTCAATTTTCGGTCGCATTCTTTCTTTCCGACGTTCAAAAAAAAAATTTAATTTTGTTTTTCTATCACAAAATACTTTGTGTCAGCATAATAAAATGTATCATTCCCAGTTCACAAGCGATTGCGAATTCAAACGACATTTTTAAATCCCCTCCCGTGGTTCTAAGGTTGGCAGTGGACTTTGAAATCAGCCCGCGCCAATTGTTGCTCCTAACGCTCCTGTTAAACGTGTGGAAGTCTTGCAAATCCCGGATCCTCTCCGACAGCGATTTTATTTTTCTTTACTCAAATATCAGTTATTTGTCTAGGTACGTGATTTTAGTCAGATATTGGTCATTTGCGCTGTCTGCGCAGTCTCTCCGGCGCCGATTGCCTTGAAGTGTCTTGTCGCGCACAGTCTGTTCTTACTAGATGTGTTCCCTAACCTATTACGTTATTACAACATCTCTCTATAAACTTTGCTACGCTCATAGACGCGTGCGACAAACCTCGGGTTATTAGCGCAGAAGTGCAATTTCTCTAATCATTGAATATTTCTGACCTTTGTTGCATCTAAAGCGGAGCCAGTAGCTTACATTCGGAATTAAATATTTGCAGCGGTTGCTTTCTGCCCGCGAATATTTTCAGCCACACCAATGAAAATATTACATAGATTTTATCTTCATCCTCATCCTCCTTAAATCTGAGTGTTATTTTATTTTATTTTTTAATCCCTCTTTTATTTTTCACATTGTAAATTTTTAGAAAAACTTGATGCTGTTAGTCCCTTATTTGTTTCCTTCCCTTTACGTTTTGTCACAGTTCTCATGTTTTTGTTTGTTCAGGCTACTCCTTTTCTTAAGCTCCTGCACAAGTTTATCACTTTTGAGAATCATCTTGGAACAAATTCAATTTACATCTTTTCCAGTTCAACACAATGCAGAATGGGACAAGCAGAAAACGGCAGAGCATCAGGAGAAGTTTACCTCCATCAAAATCAGGACCGAAGCCTGCAAAAAAGGCTAAGAGTAAGATTGCATGATATGTAAAGGAATCAGTTTAAGGCCCGAGCTGGAAGATGATTTTTCAACCATCCTGTTTTGCAGCTTCTCTGGGAGTGCCAGAGAAACGGTTTCCAAAATTATCATCAGGAGTCATCCTAACGTTTGGTCAGGGAGATGTAGGCCAGCTTGGACTAGGACCTGATGTTATGGAGAGGGGCAGACCCACCTTGATCCCCAAACTAGATAATCTTATTGACATGTGTGCAGGAGGTATGCATACTATCTGCCTAAACAAAAAAGGAGAGGTAAGTCTCATTAAGACTTCATCTAGGTTAATTTAATTTCTGTTTTGCTCAAGCTTTTTTGACTCTTCTTCAGGTTTCCAGTTTTGGTTGCAATGACGAGGGAGCTTTGGGTAGAGATACAAGCGAGGAAGGCTCAGAGACAGAGCCTGGTTCTGTTTCTCTTCCTGGGCCTGTAGTCCAGATAACAGCAGGTGACTCTCACTCCGCCGCTCTTCTCGAGGACGGTAGAGTCTTCGCCTGGGGCTCGTTCAGAGTAAGTTGTATGTCCAGTTTATCGTCACACCTCTAACAGTATTTGATCATTGTTCTTATAACTATGTGTAATATTTCTATTTCAGGACTCTCATGGCACAATGGGCCTCACTCTTCAGGGAGGTGAGAAGAATCCTATTGAACTCCATACTGGCACAGTAGTTGTCAAAATAGCATCAGGTGCTGATCATCTTGTTATGCTGACTGAAGATGGACAGATTCACACTGTTGGATGTGGTGAGCAAGGCCAGCTAGGTAGAGTCTCTGAACGAGGGGCTGACCGGTTGAGCCGGCAGGGCATGGGTAAGTGAAATATGTATGTATGAATTGTAAGAAAGTTGTCTGAAGATCTTTTCTAACATTATGAATTAACACCAGGCAACTTGCTGGTACCTGGACCTGTACCCTTCAAGCCAAGTAAAAAACCTGACTTCGTGGATATATGGACTGCTACCTATGGGACTTTTGCCAAGGATAAGAATAATCAAATCTATGTGTTTGGCCTAAATAATTACAATCAGTTAGGTGAGAGTAATTTTTTGAAAATAAATTTTTAATGGTTTTCAGAATTATTTATTTTGGTGGGTATCTTACTGAAAGATTTAATTTTTCACAGGCCTTAAGGAACAGAAAACACATTTCCATCCCTTAGTTTCTGCTCCCCTAAGTATGCATGACTGGGCCCAGATTTCTGGTGGTCAACATCATACTTTAGCCCTAACTGTTGATGGTAAGTTTTACTTTTGACCTCTGTGGGATGTATTTTGTAGTTTGTTTTCCCTGAATGTTTCTTTTTAGCAGATGATACATCTTAGCAAAAAAGAACTCAAAAGAAACTAAAGAGAGCTGATGTTTCTTCGGCTTGTACTCTCGCAATAGTATTATAGAGCGGTCCGGCTTGTCACGTCGGCGTGTGCAGGCCTGGAGAGGGGGAAGCCGGGCGGGCCAGGCAGCAATACTGGGGCTGGGGCGGGCTCCCGCGGGCACGGCGGGTATCTCTCTCGCGCACTGATGGTTGGCAGGCGGAGGCGAGAGCCAGCGCAGTGTTTTAAAAATTAAAGTTACTTCAAGAGTATGATAGAAATAAAGAGAAAACCTTTCAAAAAAACTAGACTCAAAAAATAAAACAAACTAAAAATCAGATTTGAGTATCATCTGCTTTCATTTACAATCTCGATTGAAATTTTTTTTTTTTTATGTTCAGGTCAGGTGTACTCCCTTGGTCGAAGAGAATATGGTCGTTTAGGTTTAGGAGAAGAAGCCCAAGATGTTGCTGAGCCGACATTAATAGCTACATTCAAAGACAAAAAAGTTGTGGACATAAGTTGTGAGGGCAATGTTTCATATGCGGTCACCCAAGATGGTAAGTATTTGTAATCTGTGAAACAGCCGTAAATTTGATGTGCAAACTTATTGATGGTTCCTTATTTTCTCCCAGGTGATGTTTACAGCTGGGGGATGGGTTCTAATATGCAGCTGGGGATGGGAGACGACGATACAGATTTGTGGGTTCCTACTAAAATCAAAGGAAAAGCACTAGAAAATAAGTCTGTCATATCTGTGTCTGCTGGTGGTCAGCACACAGTTCTCTTGGCTTCAGACTTAAGTGCAAAGCCTAGTTCATCCTCAAAAACAGCTGTTACCAATGGTAAAGGAAAGGATAAGTCAGATACCAAAGGTAATGAAAAATCAAATAATGTTGAAGAGAAAGAAGTATCTGCTGGCAAGGAGGATAAGGAGCAGACAGCATCAGAAGAAATCATGGAATCAGAAGAAAGCCCCAAAGAAGAGATGGAATCTGAAGAAAAAATGGATACCTCAGAAAAGTGAGAACTTCCTCTGGTGTATCCCCTTTGCTTTTCATTTTTTTTCTTTCTTTTTTTCCCCCCTTTTTTTTGATTCTGTTTAATGTATAGTTCAAGCTGACTTCTTATAACACCTCTTAGACGAGGATTTCTTTTATTCAACAGAAATTATACTTTAACTTATTTTAGTTCTAAAAATATTTTACGAAACTTGATTTGGAACCTTAACTGATAATGTTTCGTGTTTGTTTTGTAGGAAACATTTTATTTTAAATTTTATATTTGCTAATGAAATATTATGCCACATGCTTCACAAGAAAGTAAAATCATGTGCCTTTCTCTTAGAAATGAAATGTGAATACCATACTGCTTTCCTCTTACACATATCCCACCTGGGGATTGTAATTTACGAGAGCAAGTGCAAAGCATTGAACTTGTGAAAATGAGAAACCAATGTTAACCTTCAGAAATTATCCTCTGCCAAGAGTAAATCAATTTCTATGTAAATTTTGTACATACAGTGTGGTCTTTTTGAGTGTGCATGTGTGTGTGTGTGTGTATGTGTGAGAGAGGCTTTTACAGTGTGCCTTGATTTTTTTTCTGTATTGAAAAAATGGTTGGCAATAAATTTCAACCACAAAAATTTAAAATGCAAAACTGTAAAATTGCTATTTTTTCAGTGTTATTTTATTTTCTAGGTACCGCCCATGAAAGTACCTATATTGTAATCTGATTTTGATACACTTTTTCTTTTGGCCAGATGTGAAAATGCTTAATGTGAATCTGATCTCACATGTGACTTGTCAGTTTGTGTGTGGCAAGAATACTTGTACTCATTGACTTTGGTCAAAAAGTACTGTGAAAGCTTTGGAGAGCAATTTTAAATTAAAATGATTTCTATCAAAATGTATTCTGGAATAAATTATTTTTTCCCAAACAAAATCAATTGTCAAGTCTGCACATGAGAGGTCAGTGTTACTACAAGTCAACCTCCATCTGGAACAATATATTAGGGCCCTCTCACTCCGGGGATCGGGGGTGTGGCGTGGGCAAGTGATCTTGTCTCTTCTAATGGGTGAAGAGAGACAGAGATAGGCAGGGAAAAAGGACACCACTGATCTCGAAGTCATAGGAGGGCACTGCATTATGCCGTCTGCTCAAGACAAGTGAGTAGTTGCCCGTTCCCCGATTTCCAACAATACTATGCACTTTCAATGTAAGGCCCTTATTTAGTCCCGCTTTCCACAGGCATCAGGATCAACCTTGGGCGATACCACTTGGCTGTCGCCTCATACACCTGATAACGATGTGAATGAGCACCCCGGAGGCGTGGACGGGTCCAGCGGAGACTACTTCTGCAAAAGCGAATTTCTGCAAAACCAAGACTGATCTTTCCTCTGGTGAGTTGAGTACGTTTGATAGTGCGTAAAGAAGGTTCCCTGTGAATCTGAGCGTGATCGGGAAGTTTTGCTAATTTTCAATATTGCAAAGGCTATATGTAGCCTTTGAATTTTCACAAATTTCAGTCGAAAAAAGAATTTGCTCCAAATAGAAGGGGGTTGTGCAGGGAGACTGTTGGAAAAATATTTTGATCCGAAGTGCTGTAATTTTTCCCTATTTTTCTCTCTTGTCTTCTTTTTTTTTTTTCCATCCCAATCCTCTGTGGGTCACTTTTGGGATTCATTAGAGTCCTACTTCAGAACCCTGGTTATTTTGGAGCAAAGTATTAATCTGACCAAAAATCAAAAGGCAAAGCGCAAAGTGCAGTTTTAGCGCTTATGCATTAATGAAAACTTAAAGCAGGTGTAAACTTTTTTGAGAATCCGGGATCATTTCTTGTAGTGAACATATTGTTATTTTATTGTTTGGTATCACATTTTAATTGAATAGACTTTTTAAAGTTTAAAAATAGTGTGGAGATGTAAGAAGTTACACCTCATTGTAAAAATGTACATGTGTTTTGAAAGAAATGCAGTCATTCACAGTTGAGATTATCATTTTTCTTCTGTTTCTTCTCCTCTTTTTTTTTCTTTTTGTTTCTTCTTTCATTATTTAACTTGTGGTGTGTTGTTGGCGGTAGCAGTCTTACTAAAATAATATAATGATAAATCAATTCGCTCATTGATTATGATCACAGACGAATTTTCCCTGATCGAAGGTCTTCTAGTTCTGAGTTGGTAAAGGGAACAAATGTGCTTCCACTCCTTATAAATAATGGGTCTTTCACTAATTTTAAATCAAATGCCTGAAACGAATATTTAAAAAATTTCAAGTTTCTCACAGGAGTCTTACCATAAATTATCTTAAACTGAGATTAAGCAATACTGACCTCTTTTTGCAGGATATATTTCTTGACTTTGTATGTACCAGTCATTTCCAAAGCAGCGACTTTTCTTAGAAAGATAGGTCTAGCATAGGTGGGTAACATTTTGTCTATACCCTTGGCTAAAACCTCCAAGTCTAATGAATTTTCAGGATCTACAATCGCTGCCATTCCTGCACGTCCCTCTGCTCCCGGTACCTGTAATGAGGTGAATTTTTTTCATTTTTCATTACAATAACAAAGCTTAGAAAATCCTTACTCTGAATTTCATAATCACTACCTCCACTCCATACACTGTCACATCCCTTAGTCCCAGTATGGCGCATACTGCAGCCTCAACCTCAGCAGATGCAACATTTTCTCCCTTCCACCTACATCAAGGAAGAAAAAAATTATGAAATTCATTGAAAATAGATGATAACCATTATTATACATAGTATTATCATTTCAAATGTGCAATCATTAGAGGGTATGAATTGTCTATCTTTTTTCATTCTTGAACTTCATCAGGCAATAACACTATATTATCATAAGAATTACCTGAAACTTTCTCCTGTTCTGTCTTTGAAGTATAGATAACCAAGTTCATCCATGACCAAAATATCGCCTAGCACAGAGAGAAATAATAAACTAATGAAAATGTGCCCAGCACGATCAAAATTTAAAATAATTCCAAAAACTTATTATCATTACCTGTCAAGAAATATTTGTCTCCCTTCACAAACACATCCTCTATCACTTTTTTCTTGGAAGCCTCCTTGTCAACATATCCATGGAATTCCCTTGTAGGATCCCGGTTGCTTATCAGCCCAATAAACATACCTGGCTCATCTGCAAAAACAATATCTCAATTACCTCAGAGGTTTGTTTGTGACCAAGAATCACATCGGAAACAAGTATTTACAGCAGTTTATGTGATGACTGGTTTTCACTCAGTCACTTTATAAGTTTCAACTTCAAGCCACACTGAGAAATGGCTCTTGCAACAAAATATTTCTTGTTTAAACAAATCCCTAGCCCTAGCTGTATATGCCAAGAGGTTCAATAAGACAGGACATCAATTGAAAACTGAGATAAGTATCACGTAATACATCAGCTATCACAGAAACTACATTAACTCTCACAACTAGTGAGTGACTACCACAGCGCAAAATATTCACCATAGTAGTTAGAAAAAAAATAGCTCACTGAATATTACTCAACACACAAGCCTTCCAAACTTGGAATTTGCTGGCTCAACTCAGATTTTTTTAATGTTTTTCAGTTAACCGCGCCTGGGAGGGAAGCAACTACTCCAAGTAGTACGTCTGGTACGTCACAGTGCTAAACCCACCCACGCCGCACCGCTCGCAGAACCCATCTGCACTCCGGATTATTTCCCCGGTCTCCAGGTTGGTCTTGATGATGGCGACAGGATAGATGGCCTGGGGAAGAGACTGCGGTAAGAATCCCACGGCACCGATCGTGTTGTCCAGGTTCACTGCAACACCAGAACAGAGACACCCTATAAATATCCTTCATCGTTCTATTGGGCCCTTATCAGTTTCGGCGAGGGGGTATGCACTCGCGTAATAGTCGGGTCACTATATCCGTAATAAAGGCGTAATAGTATGCGTAATAGAAGCGTAATAGGAGCTCAATAGCCAAAATTCTCCTTATTTTCATTATTTTGGGTCATTTTTTGCCTGTTTTTGGCTCAAGCTGTACATTTTCGGGGCGTAATACACGTAAGAGTCTGGTCACAGCTTTTGTGAGTGAATACCCCCTCGAGTTTCGGGCCTTTTTTTTTTTTTTTTTTGTTGAGCTCAGACTACCATAATATTTCTACTCCTGGGTACCAATATTATGTGATCTTTATAGACTTGGAAGATAGTCCCGCAACAAATAAGACCCCATAATATTTGTACCCCCTCTTTTTATCCGTTTAGTGGGTGGGGCTGGCCGGCGCCAGACTGACCTATGTTGGCGTTGCCCTCCGTCGCGCCGTACAGCTCCACCACGTTGGGGATGTTGAACCGGTCCACGAACGTCTTCCAGATGGTGGGTCGCATGCCGTTGCCCAGCATGAGGCGCACCCGGTGCTGGCGGTCCTCGGGGCGCGGCGGCACGGCCAGGACGTAGCGGCACATCTCCCCGATGTACTGCGCCACCTGCAGATGCCCACACACACTGTCACACACACACTGTCACACACACACACTCTGCCACCCACACTGTCACACATAGTCTCGCGCTTAAGGTGCGTGTCACACAGCAATTGTAACTCCTGAGCGAGTGGCAGTGGGCAATTTGTTGATGTGCCGAGCGAGGGGAAAACAACTCTGAATTTTGGTGTACAGACTTCGTAAATTTTCGCTAATTTGTATGAATTTTTGTTAATTTTTTAAAAATTATTTTTGCTTGAATTTCGCGCAAATTTTCGTGAAGTTTTGTCAAATACATCCAGTTTTTCTGAACTTCACACATTTCTTTCCTGAATTACGAGGTGTCCAACTGTTACAGGGTGTCGAGGATGTCGGGGACGCGCTCACCGTGCAGCCGTACTTGGCGCAGTCCGTGAAGTAGGCGGAAGCGGAGAACTTGGAGCGGATGACGACGGTGATGCCGGCGATAAGCGCGCAGCCGATGCCCACGTTGCCTCCCGTCGTGTGGTACAGCGGCAGGGGGTTGTAGATGACGTCTGACTGGCGAAGCCGCAACGACTTCAGGGCGGCCATCGTCGCGAAGAGGTACCTGCCAACAACGGCCGACAAAAATAAAATATTTTAGAAAATGTCGATGTTGTGAAAGCCTCATCGGCCTTGGCACTGCACTCCGAGGGGGAAACAACTTTGAATTTTGGTGTAAAAAAAATGTAAATTTTCGTAAATCACGGTGACTATTTGCTTGAATTTTACCGAAAATTTTAAGCATTTTTGTGATTTTCCTGATTTTTTCTGAATTTTTGAGTATTTGTGATGATTTTTTTCTAAATTTCTCTGAATTTTTATATTTTTTCCCTAAACTTTTCTGTTCAAAAGTTTCAGAGTTGTTTCCCCCTCGCTGCACCCTTCTCCTCCGCCTCCTTCTCCCCTACCTGGAGTGCGGCAGGATGGCGGCCTTGGGCATGCCGGTGGTCCCCGACGTGTAGATGTACAGCAGCATGTCCCGGTAGCCGGGCGGCGGGCAGGCGGGCGCGCTGGGCGCCGCCTTGTCCAGCAGGGCCTGCAGGTCCTCCAGCAGCCCCGCGTCCTCGGGCCCGGGCCCTGCACCCCCGCCCGCGCCCATGGCGGGCCCCAGGCGCAGCTGGAACACGCGCAACGGCTTGGAACAGCTGCCGCGGGCCTCCAGGATGGCTGCGGCACACAGAGGAAACAAACGGAGGTATGTAGTTGCCAGTTGCCATCCGTCACATGAAAAACAAGGGCCAAATAGAACACAAAATGAATTTTGTGATAAGTATGGAACTCGTTCTTTACATAATTATGTGCTACAGAGGTAGGAGTGTAAAACGTTATGTGAGTCGAGTGAAGACATTTTCATCTTAGATTTCATCACAGTTCGTGTGTGCAGGGGAAGTTTTTCCCGGGACACTCGCCCTTGCTCGTCTCGGGTGCTCGCGGGCCTTCTTCGGCCCTCCCGCTCGGGTCCGATTGTTGGGGCGCATAAAGGAGCGCGAGCTGGCGCGAGCCGACTCGGTCTACGACTAGACTCGGGGACTTAGAATGAAAACTCGCACAAAATTTGTTAAGAGTTCTCAAAATAATACTATTAAACGTTAAAAAAGGTTCATTGCTGCAATGCAGAGGAAGGCTTCTAGCTGAGATCAGCGCAAGTTTCATGTCTGTGGGTATTGTGCTTGCTGAGATTGAAAAATCCACTTATAAGTTGGGTTATGGACTTAGAATGAAAACATCCAAAATTTGTTAAGTGTTCTCAAAATAATACTATTAAACTTGAAAAATAGTTCATTGTTGGAATAAAGACCAGCATTTCCAGTTTCGAATGGTATAACTATTATGCCTGTAGGTATTGTGAGATCTGAGATGAAAGTGTGGACAGTTAAGGGTTACACTCGACTGAGAGCAATACTCGTTCTTTTCACCACTCAGGAGAGAGGTGGTGGTAAAGAACGAGTAAAAAGGGAGGGAGCCACAAAAGTTGAAGAAAACAGGCTATGTAGCCCGAGTTTTTACTCGTTCTTTACCACCACCTCTCTCCTGAGTGGTGAAAAGAACGAGTTACCACCACCTCTCTCCTGAGTGGTGAAAAGAACGAGTATTGTTCTCAGTCGGGTGTAACGCTTAACTGTCCACACTTTCATCTCAGATCTCACAATACCTACAGGCATAATAGTTATACCATTCTAAACTGGAAACGCTGGTCATTATTCCAACAATGAACTATTTTTCAAGTTTAATAGTATTATTTTGAGAACACTTAACAAATTTTGCGTGTTTTCATTCTAAGTCCCATAACCCAACTATATGAGTGGAGTTTTCAATCTCATCAAGCACAATACCCACAGACATGAAACTTGCGCTGATCTCAGCTTGAAGCCTTCTTCTGCATTGCAGCAATGAACCTTTTTTAACGTTTAATAGTATTATTTTGAGAACTCTTAACAAATTTTGTGCGAGTTTTCATTCAAAGTCCCCGAGTCTAGTCCTAGCCCGAGTCGGCTCGCGCCAGCTCGCGCGCTCCTCTATGCGCCCCAACAATCGGACCCGAGCGGGAGGGCCAAAGAAGGCCCGAGCACCCAAACCGAGCAAGGGCGAGTGTCCCGGGAAAAACTTCCCCTGCACACACGAACTGTGATGAAATCTGAGATGAAAATGTCTTCACTCGACTCACATCATGTTTTACACTCCTACCTCTGTAGCACATAACTATGTAAAGAACGAGTTCCATACTTATCACAAAATTCATTTTGTGTTCTATTTGGCCCTTGTTTTTCTTTGGGGGGGGGGGGGGGTGGGGGGGAGGGAAAGGGATCACTACGAAAAATCATTGTACGGCCCCAAATATTTCATTTGGAAAAAAAAAAGTTAAAAAGATACCAAAAATTCGGAACATCGAGAAAAATGAACCAAAAACGAAATAAAATTGAAAAAAAAATTAGAGATGAGGGTAAAAATTCAAGATTGATCAAACAGTGACCCAGAAACTTAACTTTCCTTGAAAACTCATAAGCAAAATTTTAAAAATAATTAAAAGTCAAAAAAAATCATTGAACACATTTTGTATGAGTGATTACCCCCTCGATGTGGCCTCTCACCTTCAGCGAGGTCCTCGCTGCACACGGCCGCGCAGCAGTCGGCCACCGTCAGGCTGTGCACCAGCGGCTGACTGCGCAGGTTGTAGTTGACGAAGGCGATGATGACCCCGATCTTGGACAGCCCCAGCCAGACGCACACGTACTGCGGGCAGTTGCCCATAAAGAGCGCCACCGTGTCGCCCTTCTTGAAGCCCTCGGCGGCGAAGGCGTTGGCCACGCGGTTGCTGTACTCCTCGATGCGCGCGGCCGTCCACTGCTCCTCGTTGTAGCGGAGCAGCACGCGGTCCGGCTGCGCGCGCGCCAGCCGACTGAAGAGGACGGGCACGGAGTCGTTGTTCTTCCGGAACCGGCTGGCCGCCCACTTGACGCCGAGGTAGCGGTGCACGAACCTGAAGACGAGAGGCAAACGGCAGAGCGTTAGCGTTAGTGAGTAGGCAGTGTAGGCAGTGTGGGAAGGCCAATAACCCCAAACACAGAACGCTGCAACCGCTCCTACCTATCTGGCAACATGCAGAAATAGGAAAAAAAAAAGTAAAAGAGGCGGGTATCGGACAGTACGTAAAAAAGATTCGCTGATAAGCGTTGTGCAGTGCAGGGAGGCTCTACTGCACCCGTTGACCAAGCCCCGAGGGTGAAATCATCCAAAAATCGGCGGGAAAAAAAAAATGATCGACCGAGATTCGAACACGACAAAAGCGTCCCGACAGCCTAGTTGGTTTGGGACAGGGGGCGGGTGTGCTAACCACTAGGCTGTCGGTTCGCACACCTCTAGGCGATGCAAATTGGAATCCCTATCTACCGGCCTGGACGAGCTCCGCGCGGCGCAGAAGAATTTTCTTTTCCCTGTCACTTTTTTAGGGCCCAAAAGATGCAATCGAGGGGGAAAGCTATTTTTCGCATCATACAACTCGAAGGAAAACAGGTATTCTTCTTCTCCCCCAAGAACGTTGCTAAAAATAACATAATAAATAAATAAAAAGCAAAATGTTTGCGGCACTCCGGTTCGAACCCGAGAGCTCCTGAGCAGGTGCCCGCTGCTCTGACCTCTAGACCACAGACTACTGCTGCCAGCACCACTGCAGGCACCACATAGCTTCCGAAAATCTCTTGTTACCAGGAGCCGATTTCGAGGAGGTTACCTCCTCGCCTCATCTGAACTCCGGGTTGAATACGGCTCGTTTCGCACGATTTTCTCTCAAAGATGCAGGCGCGGGCTGGCGTCGAATGGGTTGCCTACCCGTAAGGCGCCGATTGAACAATTCACAATTCCTTGCGTAAAATGCGCATTTCTCCCAAACCAAGAACGGTATCGTGTCCAGGCAGACTCTTGTGCACCCCCAGACCAACCCCCGAGGGTGAAATCATCCGAAAATCATCGAAAAAAAAACGATGATCGACCGAGATTCGAACACGACAAAAGCGTCCCGACAGCGTAGTTGGTTTGGGACGGGGGACGGGTATGCTAACCACTACGCTGTCGGTTCGCACACTTTTTGGCGATGCGAAAAGTATTCCGTATCTACCGGCCTGGACGGGCCCGGCGCGCGCAGAAGAGTTTTCCTTTCCGAATAGGATTCCGAATTTCTCCCTAAGCAAGAACCGTATTGTGCTTCTGGCTACTGGTATATGTTTCGCAGTGCCTTCCGAGGATTCCCTGTGAATTTCAGCGTGATCTGAGACTCTCGATTTTTGGTCAAATTTCCAAAGGCTATAGCCTTTGCACTTTTAGGGATTTTGGTCCAAAAACATTTTTCCTCCAAATTGACGGGGTTTGTGCAGAGGGGCTCCAGTGCACCCAGAGACCAAACCCGGAGGGTAAAATCATCCGAAAACCGGCGAAAAAAAATTATTAGGTCGACCGAGATTCACTGTTAAAAATACCGTAGGGAGTTACGGTACGCCCACGGTCTGTACCGTAGTTTTCGTGTACGGTCAGACCGTAGCTTATTATTACGGTACGGACTGTATTTCATCGTGGATAGAATGTGCCCCATTGAACTTCCCCAACACATTTGTAGGCTACGGTGTGTACCGTAAGATTCAGACCGTAGACGAAAATTACGGTCCGGGACCAGGTAAGAAATTAACGGCGCGTACCGTAGGTATTTACCGTAGTATTTTCTCACAGTGTTCGAACACGACAAAAGCGTCCCGACAGCGTAGTTGGTTTGGGACGGGGGACGGGTATGCTAACCACTACGCTGTCGGTTCGCACACCTTATGGCGATGCGAATTGGAATCCCTATCTACCGGCCTGGACGAGCTCCGCGCGGCGCAGAAGAATTTTCTTTTCCCTGTCACTTTTTTAGGGCCCAAAAGATGCAATCGAGGGGGAAAGCTATTTTTCGCATCATACAACTCGAAGGAAAACAGGTATTCTTCTTCTCCCCGAAGAACGTTGCTAAAAATAACAAAAATAAATAAATAAATAAATAAATACAAAGCAAAATGTTTGCGGCACTACGGATCGAACACGAGAGCTCCTGAGCAGGTGCCCGCTGCTCTGACCACTAGACCACAGACTTCTGCTGCCAGCACCACTGCAGGCACCACATAGCTTCCGAAAATCTCTTGTTACCAGGAGCCGATTTCGAGGAGGTTACCTCCTCGCCTCTTCTGAACTCCGGGTTGAATACGGCTCGTTTCGCACGATTTTCTCTCAAAGATGCAGGCGCGGGCTGGCGTCGAATGGGTTGCCTACCCGTAAGGCGCCGATTGAACAATTCACAATTCCTTGCGTAAAATGCGTATTTCTCCCAAACCAAGAACGGTATCGTGTCCAGGCAGACTCTTGTGCACCCCCAGACCAACCCCCGAGGGTGAAATCATCCGAAAATCATCGAAAAAAAAACGATGATCGACCGAGATTCGAACACGACAAAAGCGTCCCGACAGCGTAGTTGGTTTGGGACGGGGGACGGGTATGCTAACCACTACGCTGTCGGTTCGCACACATTTTGGCGATGCGAAAAGTATTCCGTATCTACCGGCCTGGACGGGCCCGGCGCGCGCAGAAGAGTTTTCCTTTCCGAATAGGATTCCGAATTTCTCCCTAAGCAAGAACCGTATTGTGCTTCTGGCTACTGGTATATGTTTCGCAGTGCCTTCCGAGGATTCCCTGTGAATTTCAGCGTGATCTGAGACTCTCGATTTTTGGTCAAATTTCCAAAGGCCATGCCCAGCCTTTGCATTTTTAGTGATTTTGGTCCAAAAACATTTTTCCTCCACATTGACGGGGTTTGTGCAGAGGGGCTCCAGTGCACCTAGAGACCAAACCCGGAGGGTAAAATCATCCGAAAGCCGGCGAAAAAAAATTATTAGGTCGACCGAGATTCGAACACGACAAAAGCGTCCCGACAGCGTAGTTGGTTTGGGACGCGGGACGGGTATGCTAACCACTACGCTGTCGGTTCGCACACCTTAAGGCGATGCGAATTGGAATCCCTATCTACCGGCCTGGACGAGCTCCGCGCGGCGCAGAAGAATTTTCTTTTCCCTGTCACTTTTTTAGGGCCCAAAAGATGCAATCGAGGGGGAAAGCTATTTTACGCATCATACAACTCGAAGGAAAACAGGTATTCTTCTTCTCCCCCAAGAACGTTGCTAAAAATAACAAAAACAAAAAAATAAATAAATAAATACAAAGCAAAATGTTTGCGGCACTACGGATCGAACACGAGAGCTCCTGAGCAGGTGCCCGCTGCTCTGACCACTAGACCACAGACTACTTCTGCCAGCACCACTGCAGGCACCACATAGCTTCCGAAAATCTCTTGTTACCAGGAGCCGATTTCGAGGAGGTTACCTCCTCGCCTCTTCTGAACTCCGGGTTGAATACGGCTCGTTTCGCACGATTTTCTCTCAAAGATGCAGGCGCGGGCTGGCGTCGAATGGGTTGCCTACCCGTAAGGCGCCGATTGAACAATTCACAATTCCTTGCGTAAAATGCGCATTTCTCCCAAACCAAGAACGGTATCGTGTCCAGGCAGACTCTTGTGCACCCCCAGACCAACCCCCGAGGGTGAAATCATCCGAAAATCATCGAAAAAAAAACGATGATCGACCGAGATTCGAACACGACAAAAGCGTCCCGACAGCGTAGTTGGTTTGGGACGGGGGACGGGTATGCTAACCACTACGCTGTCGGTTCGCACACTTTTTGGCGATGCGAAAAGTATTCCGTATCTACCGGCCTGGACGGGCCCGGCGCGCGCAGAAGAGTTTTCCTTTCCGAATAGGATTCCGAATTTCTCCCTAAGCAAGAACCGTATTGTGCTTCTGGCTACTGGTATATTCTTCGCAGTGCCTTCCGAGGATTCCCTGTGAATTTCAGTGTGATCTGAGACTCTCGATTTTTGGTCAAATTTCCAAAGGCTATATATAGCCTTTGCATTTTTAGGGATTTTGGTCCAAAAACATTTTTCCTCCAAATTGACGGGGTTTGTGCAGAGGGGCTCCAGTGCACCCAGAGACCAACCCCGGAGGGTAAAATCACCCGAAAACCGGCGAAAAAAAATATTAGGTCGACCGAGATTCGAACACGACAAAAGCGTCCCGACAGCGTAGTTGGTTTGGGACGGGGGACGGGTATGCTAACCACTACGCTGTCGGTTCGCACACCTTATGGCGATGCGAATTGGAATCCCTATCTACCGGCCTGGACGAGCTCCGCGCGGCGCAGAAGAATTTTCTTTTCCCTGTCACTTTTTTAGGGCCCAAAAGATGCAATCGAGGGGGAAAGCTATTTTTCGCATCATACAACTCGAAGGAAAACAGGTATTCTTCTTCTCCCCCAAGAACGTTGCTAAAAATAACAAAAACAAAAAAAATAAAAAATAAATAAAAAGCAAAATGTTTGCGGCACTACGGATCGAACACGAGAGCTCCTGAGCAGGTGCCCGCTGCTCTGACCACTAGACCACAGACTTCTGCTGCCAGCACCACTGCAGGCACCACATAGCTTCCGAAAATCTCTTGTTACCAGGAGCCGATTTCGAGGAGGTTACCTCCTCGCCTCTTCTGAACTCCGGGTTGAATACGGCTCGTTTCGCACGATTTTCTCTCAAAGATGCAGGCGCGGGCTGGCGTCGAATGGGTTGCCTACCCGTAAGGCGCCGATTGAACAATTCACAATCCCTTGCGTAAAATGCGCATTTCTCCCAAACCAAGAACGGTATCGTGTCCAGGCAGACTCTTGTGCACCCCCAGACCAACCCCCGAGGGTGAAATCATCCGAAAATCATCGAAAAAAAAACGATGATCGACCGAGATTCGAACACGACAAAAGCGTCCCGACAGCGTAGTTGGTTTGGGACGGGGGACGGGTATGCTAACCACTACGCTGTCGGTTCGCACACTTTTTGGCGATGCGAAAAGTATTCCGTATCTACCGGCCTGGACGGGCCCGGCGCGCGCAGAAGAGTTTTCCTTTCCGAATAGGATTCCGAATTTCTCCCTAAGCAAGAACCGTATTGTGCTTCTGGCTACTGGTATATGTTTCGCAGTGCCTTCCGAGGATTCCCTGTGAATTTCAGTGTGATCTGAGACTCTCGATTTTTGGTCAAATTTCCAAAGGCTATATATAGCCTTTGCATTTTTAGGGATTTTGGTCCAAAAACATTTTTCCTCCAAATTGACGGGGTTTGTGCAGAGGGGCTCCAGTGCACCCAGAGACCAACCCCGGAGGGTAAAATCACCCGAAAACCGGCGAAAAAAAAATATTAGGTCGACCGAGATTCGAACACGACAAAAGCGTCCCGACAGCGTAGTTGGTTTGGGACGGGGGACGGGTATGCTAACCACTACGCTGTCGGTTCGCACACCTTAAGGCGATGCGAATTGGAATCCCTATCTACCGGCCTGGACGAGCTCCGCTCGGCGCAGAAGAATTTTCTTTTCCCTGTCACTTTTTTAGGGCCCAAAAGATGCAATCGAGGGGGAAAGCTATTTTTCGCATCATACAACTCGAAGGAAAACAGGTATTCTTCTTCTCCCCCAAGAACGTTGCTAAAAATAACAAAAACAAAAAAATAAATAAATAAATACAAAGCAAAATGTTTGCGGCACTACGGATCGAACACGAGAGCTCCTGAGCAGGTGCCCGCTGTTTTGACCACTAGACCACAGACTACTGCTGCCAGCACCACTGCAGGCACCACATAGCTTCCGAAAATCTCTTGTTACCAGGAGCCGATTTCGAGGAGGTTACCTCCTCGCCTCTTCTGAACTCCGGGTTGAATACGGCTCGTTTCGCACAATTTTCTCTCAAAGATGCAGGCGCGGGCTGGCGTCGAATGGGTTGCCTACCCGTAAGGCGCCGATTGAACAATTCACAATTCCTTGCGTAAAATGCGCATTTCTCCCAAACCAAGAACGGTATCGTGTCCAGGCAGACTCTTGTGCACCCCCAGACCAACCCCCGAGGGTGAAAGCATCCGAAAATCATCGAAAAAAAAACGATGATCGACCGAGATTCGAACACGACATGGTTTGGGACGGGGGACGGGTATGCTAACCACTACGCTGTCGGTTCGCACACCTTAAGGCGATGCGAATTGGAATCCCTATCTACCGGCCTGGACGAGCTCCGCGCGGCGCAGAAGAATTTTCTTTTCCCTGTCACTTTTTTAGGGCCCAAAAGATGCAATCGAGGGGGAAAGCTATTTTTCGCATCATACAACTCGAAGGAAAACAGGTATTCTTCTACTCCCCCAAGAACGTTGCTAAAAATAACAAAAACAAAAAAATAAATAAATAAATACAAAGCAAAATGTTTGCGGCACTACGGATCGAACACGAGAGCTCCTGAGCAGGTGCCCGCTGCTCTGACCACTAGACCACAGACTACTGCTGCCAGCACCACTGCAGGCACCACATAGCTTCCGAAAATCTCTTGTTACCAGGAGCCGATTTCGAGGAGGTTACCTCCTCGCCTCTTCTGAACTCCGGGTTGAATACGGCTCGTTTCGCACGATTTTCTCTCAAAGATGCAGGCGCGGGCTGGCGTCGAATGGGTTGCCTACCCGTAAGGCGCCGATTGAACAATTCACAATTCCTTGCGTAAAATGCGCATTTCTCCCAAACCAAGAACGGTATCGTGTCCAGGCAGACTCTTGTGCACCCCCAGACCAACCCCCGAGGGTGAAATCATCCGAAAATCATCGACGATGATCGACCGAGATTCGAACACGACAAAAGCGTCCCGACAGCGTAGTTGGTTTGGGACGGGGGACGGGTATGCTAACCACTACGCTGTCGGCTCGCACACTTTTTGGCGATGCGAAAAGTATTCCGTATCTACCGGCCTGGACGGGCCCGGCGCGCGCAGAAGAGTTTTCCTTTCCGAATAGGATTCCGAATTTCTCCCTAAGCAAGAACCGTATTGTGCTTCTGGCTACTGGTATATGTTTCGCAGTGCCTTCCGAGGATTCCCTGTGAATTTCAGCGTGATCTGAGACTCTCGATTTTTGGTCAAATTTACAAAGGCTATAGCCTTTGCATTTTTAGGGATTTTGGTCCAAAAACATTTTTCCTCCAAATTGACGGGGTTTGTGCAGAGGGGCTCCAGTGCACCCAGAGACCAACCCCGGAGGGTAAAATCACCCGAAAACCGGCGAAAAAAAATATTAGGTCGACCGAGATTCGAACACGACAAAAGCGTCCCGACAGCGTAGTTGGTTTGGGACGGGGGACGGGTATGCTAACCACTACGCTGTCGGTTCGCACACCTTATGGCGATGCGAATTGGAATCCCTATCTACCGGCCTGGACGAGCTCCGCGCGGCGCAGAAGAATTTTCTTTTCCCTGTCACTTTTTTAGGGCCCAAAAGATGCAATCGAGGGGGAAAGCTATTTTTCGCATCATACAACTCGAAGGAAAACAGGTATTCTTCTTCTCCCCCAAGAACGTTGCTAAAAATAACAAAAACAAAAAAAATAAAAAAAAATAAATAAAAAGCAAAATGTTTGCGGCACTACGGATCGAACACGAGAGCTCCTGAGCAGGTGCCCGCTGCTCTGACCACTAGACCACAGACTTCTGCTGCCAGCACCACTGCAGGCACCACATAGCTTCCGAAAATCTCTTGTTACCAGGAGCCGATTTCGAGGAGGTTACCTCCTCGCCTCTTCTGAACTCCGGGTTGAATACGGCTCGTTTCGCACGATTTTCTCTCAAAGATGCAGGCGCGGGCTGGCGTCGAATGGGTTGCCTACCCGTAAGGCGCCGATTGAACAATTCACAATTCCTTGCGTAAAATGCGCATTTCTCCCAAACCAAGAACGGTATCGTGTCCAGGCAGACTCTTGTGCACCCCCAGACCAACCCCCGAGGGTGAAATCATCCGAAAATCATCGAAAAAAAAACGATGATCGACCGAGATTCGAACACGACAAAAGCGTCCCGACAGCGTAGTTGGTTTGGGACGGGGGACGGGTATGCTAACCACTACGCTGTCGGTTCGCACACTTTTTGGCGATGCGAAAAGTATTCCGTATCTACCGGCCTGGACGGGCCCGGCGCGCGCAGAAGAGTTTTCCTTTCCGAATAGGATTCCGAATTTCTCCCTAAGCAAGAACCGTATTGTGCTTCTGGCTACTGGTATATGTTTCGCAGTGCCTTCCGAGGATTCCCTGTGAATTTCAGTGTGATCTGAGACTCTCGATTTTTGGTCAAATTTCCAAAGGCTATATATAGCCTTTGCATTTTTAGGGATTTTGGTCCAAAAACATTTTTCCTCTAAATTGACGGGGTTTGTGCAGAGGGGCTCCAGTGCACCCAGAGACCAACCCCGGAGGGTAAAATCACCCGAAAACCGGCGAAAAAAAAATATTAGGTCGACCGAGATGCGAACACGACAAAAGCGTCCCGACAGCGTAGTTGGTTTGGGACGGGGGACGGGTATGCTAACCACTACGCTGTCGGTTCGCACACCTTAAGGCGATGCGAATTGGAATCCCTATCTACCGGCCTGGACGAGCTCCGCTCGGCGCAGAAGAATTTTCTTTTCCCTGTCACTTTTTTAGGGCCCAAAAGATGCAATCGAGGGGGAAAGCTATTTTTCGCATCATACAACTCGAAGGAAAACAGGTATTCTTCTTCTCCCCCAAGAACGTTGCTAAAAATAACAAAAACAAAAAAATAAATAAATAAATACAAAGCAAAATGTTTGCGGCACTACGGATCGAACACGAGAGCTCCTGAGCAGGTGCCCGCTGTTTTGACCACTAGACCACAGACTACTGCTGCCAGCACCACTGCAGGCACCACATAGCTTCCGAAAATCTCTTGTTACCAGGAGCCGATTTCGAGGAGGTTACCTCCTCGCCTCTTCTGAACTCCGGGTTGAATACGGCTCGTTTCGCACAATTTTCTCTCAAAGATGCAGGCGCGGGCTGGCGTCGAATGGGTTGCCTACCCGTAAGGCGCCGATTGAACAATTCACAATTCCTTGCGTAAAATGCGCATTTCTCCCAAACCAAGAACGGTATCGTGTCCAGGCAGACTCTTGTGCACCCCCAGACCAACCCCCGAGGGTGAAAGCATCCGAAAATCATCGAAAAAAAAACGATGATCGACCGAGATTCGAACACGACATGGTTTGGGACGGGGGACGGGTATGCTAACCACTACGCTGTCGGTTCGCACACCTTATGGCGATGCGAATTGGAATCCCTATCTACCGGCCTGGACGAGCTCCGCGCGGCGCAGAAGAATTTTCTTTTCCCTGTCACTTTTTTAGGGCCCAAAAGATGCAATCGAGGGGGAAAGCTATTTTTCGCATCATACAACTCGAAGGAAAACAGGTATTCTTCTACTCCCCCAAGAACGTTGCTAAAAATAACAAAAACAAAAAAATAAATAAATAAATACAAAGCAAAATGTTTGCGGCACTACGGATCGAACACGAGAGCTCCTGAGCAGGTGCCCGCTGCTCTGACCACTAGACCACAGACTACTGCTGCCAGCACCACTGCAGGCACCACATAGCTTCCGAAAATCTCTTGTTACCAGGAGCCGATTTCGAGGAGGTTACCTCCTCGCCTCTTCTGAACTCCGGGTTGAATACGGCTCGTTTCGCACGATTTTCTCTCAAAGATGCAGGCGCGGGCTGGCGTCGAATGGGTTGCCTACCCGTAAGGCGCCGATTGAACAATTCACAATTCCTTGCGTAAAATGCGCATTTCTCCCAAACCAAGAACGGTATCGTGTCCAGGCAGACTCTTGTGCACCCCCAGACCAACCCCCGAGGGTGAAATCATCCGAAAATCATCGACGATGATCGACCGAGATTCGAACACGACAAAAGCGTCCCGACAGCGTAGTTGGTTTGGGACGGGGGACGGGTATGCTAACCACTACGCTGTCGGCTCGCACACTTTTTGGCGATGCGAAAAGTATTCCGTATCTACCGGCCTGGACGGGCCCGGCGCGCGCAGAAGAGTTTTCCTTTCCGAATAGGATTCCGAATTTCTCCCTAAGCAAGAACCGTATTGTGCTTCTGGCTACTGGTATATGTTTCGCAGTGCCTTCCGAGGATTCCCTGTGAATTTCAGCGTGATCTGAGACTCTCGATTTTTGGTCAAATTTACAAAGGCTATAGCCTTTGCATTTTTAGGGATTTTGGTCCAAAAACATTTTTCCTCCAAATTGACGGGGTTTGTGCAGAGGGGCTCCAGTGCACCCAGAGACCAACCCCGGAGGGTAAAATCATCCGAAAACCGGCGAAAAAAAAATTATTAGGTCGACCGAGATTCGAACACGACAAAAGCGTCCCGACAGCGTAGTTGGTTTGGGACGGGGGACGGGTATGCTAACCACTACGCTGTCGGTTCGCACACCTTATGGCGATGCGAATTGGAATCCCTATCTACCGGCCTGGACGAGCTCCGCGCGGCGCAGAAGAATTTTCTTTTCCCTGTCACTTTTTTAGGGCCCAAAAGATGCAATCGAGGGGGAAAGCTATTTTTCGCATCATACAACTCGAAGGAAAACAGGTATTCTTCTTCTCCCCCAAGAACGTTGCTAAAAATAACAAAAACAAAAAAATAAAATAAATAAATACAAAGCAAAATGTTTGCGGCACTACGGATCGAACACGAGAGCTCCTGAGCAGGTGCCCGCTGCTCTGACCACTAGACCACAGACTTCTGCTGCCAGCACCACTGCAGGCACCACATAGCTTCCGAAAATCTCTTGTTACCAGGAGCCGATTTCGAGGAGGTTACCTCCTCGCCTCTTCTGAACTCCGGGTTGAATACGGCTCGTTTCGCACGATTTTCTCTCAAAGATGCAGGCGCGGGCTGGCGTCGAATGGGTTGCCTACCCGTAAGGCGCCGATTGAACAATTCACAATTCCTTGCGTAAAATGCGCATTTCTCCCAAACCAAGAACGGTATCGTGTCCAGGCAGACTCTTGTGCACCCCCAGACCAACCCCCGAGGGTGAAATCATCCGAAAATCATCGAAAAAAAAACGATGATCGACCGAGATTCGAACACGACAAAAGCGTCCCGACAGCGTAGTTGGTTTGGGACGGGGGACGGGTATGCTAACCACTACGCTGTCGGTTCGCACACTTTTTGGCGATGCGAAAAGTATTCCGTATCTACCGGCCTGGACGGGCCCGGCGCGCGCAGAAGAGTTTTCCTTTCCGAATAGGATTCCGAATTTCTCCCTAAGCAAGAACCGTATTGTGCTTCTGGCTACTGGTATATGTTTCGCAGTGCCTTCCGAGGATTCCCTGTGAATTTCAGCGTGATCTGAGACTCTCGATTTTTGGTCAAATTTCCAAAGGCTATAGCCTTTGCATTTTTAGGGATTTTGGTCCAAAAACATTTTTCCTCCAAATTGACGGGGTTTGTGCAGAGGGGCTCCAGTGCACCCAGAGACCAAACCCGGAGGGTAAAATCATCCGAAAACCGGCGAAAAAAAATTATTAGGTCGACCGAGATTCGAACACGACAAAAGCGTCCCGACAGCGTAGTTGGTTTGGGACGGGGGACGGGTATGCTAACCACTACGCTGTCGGTTCGCACACCTTAAGGCGATGCGAATTGGAATCCCTATCTACCGGCCTGGACGAGCTCCGCGCGGCGCAGAAGAATTTTCTTTTCCCTGTCACTTTTTTAGGGCCCAAAAGATGCAATCGAGGGGGAAAGCTATTTTTCGCATCATACAACTCGAAGGAAAACAGGTATTCTTCTACTCCCCCAAGAACGTTGCTAAAAATAACAAAAACAAAAAAATAAATAAATAAATACAAAGCAAAATGTTTGCGGCACTACGGATCGAACACGAGAGCTCCTGAGCAGGTGCCCGCTGCTCTGACCACTAGACCACAGACTACTGCTGCCAGCACCACTGCAGGCACCACATAGCTTCCGAAAATCTCTTGTTACCAGGAGCCGATTTCGAGGAGGTTACCTCCTCGCCTCTTCTGAACTCCGGGTTGAATACGGCTCGTTTCGCACGATTTTCTCTCAAAGATGCAGGCGCGGGCTGGCGTCGAATGGGTTGCCTACCCGTAAGGCGCCGATTGAACAATTCACAATTCCTTGCGTAAAATGCGCATTTCTCCCAAACCAAGAACGGTATCGTGTCCAGGCAGACTCTTGTGCACCCCCAGACCAACCCCCGAGGGTGAAATCATCCGAAAATCATCGACGATGATCGACCGAGATTCGAACACGACAAAAGCGTCCCGACAGCGTAGTTGGTTTGGGACGGGGGACGGGTATGCTAACCACTACGCTGTCGGTTCGCACACTTTTTGGCGATGCGAAAAGTATTCCGTATCTACCGGCCTGGACGGGCCCGGCGCGCGCAGAAGAGTTTTCCTTTCCGAATAGGATTCCGAATTTCTCCCTAAGCAAGAACCGTATTGTGCTTCTGGCTACTGGTATATGTTTCGCAGTGCCTTCCGAGGATTCCCTGTGAATTTCAGCGTGATCTGAGACTCTCGATTTTTGGTCAAATTTACTTTGCATTTTTAGGGATTTTGGTCCAAAAACATTTTTCCTCCAAATTGACGGGGTTTGTGCAGAGGGGCTCCAGTGCACCTAGAGACCAAACCCGGAGGGTAAAATCATCCGAAAGCCGGCGAAAAAAAATTATTAGGTCGACCGAGATTCGAACACGACAAAAGCGTCCCGACAGCGTAGTTGGTTTGGGACGGGGGACGGGTATGCTAACCACTACGCTGTCGCTTCGCACACCTTATGGCGATGCGAATTGGAATCCCTATCTACCGGCCTGGACGAGCTCCGCGCGGCGCAGAAGAATTTTCTTTTCCCTGTCACTTTTTTAGGGCCCAAAAGATGCAATCGAGGGGGAAAGCTATTTTTCGCATCATACAACTCGAAGGAAAACAGGTATTCTTCTACTCCCCCAAGAACGTTGCTAAAAATAACAAAAACAAAAAAATAAATAAATAAATACAAAGCAAAATGTTTGCGGCACTACGGATCGAACGCGAGAGCTCCTGAGCAGGTGCCCGCTGTTTTGACCACTAGACCACAGACTACTGCTGCCAGCACCACTGCAGGCGAGGGGGTATGCACTCCCAAAAACCGTGACCCGACTATTACGAAATGAGGTAATACGCTGTAATAGAATTCTATTACGTCTATCACGCCTACTACATTCCATTACGTGTATTACGGGTTTATTACGAAACTATTACGCGCCTATTACGCCTATTACTCCTATTACGCTACTATTACAGGCATATTACGTGACTATTACAGGCGTATTACGCTTGAGAAGAGCACGCCAAACATTCCCTAGGGTGACTGCCAATACCATTAGCATAGCAGAAAAGTTTGGAGGAGCAGTTTCTATCTGCTCTTATTTATCTTTGTCTGTGACCATTTTCGAAACATTCGTGCACCAGTTTTATTTAAATCTCATACTTTTTGTTTCCGTAGTCAAACACCCAAACTGGACCATTTACATTTTGAGGGAAGTACTCGGTAGGCGTACGTGAAACTGATACTGACTCAAACTATTCTATATCTATTATCAAAATGGCTAATACGGCATTGACTAAAATGTTACTTGCAACACTGTAAAAAATTGTTGTAAAAAAACGAAAAAGAAAAATTACAGGTTTCGCGGTTAAATCGGTGAACAGATTTTTCCTGTAGTTTGATGAAACATTTTGTGAATTAACAAGAAAAACCGCGAAACAACAGATAAAACTTGTAAACTTACGGAATTCTTTTGTAAAGTTACGGGTTATTTTTGTAAAGTTACAGAGTTTTTTTTGTAAATGAACACGAATAAAAAGTAAATTCACAGTCAGGTCGTTTAACAAAATTCACAGGTATTACTTGTTAGTTTACGACATGATTTTTTTACAGTGAAGACATTAGACCTTTAAATGAAAGAAATTTCCCTTGAAAAAGTCCAAAGAAAATTCTAAACAAAAAACCACTGTGGTTGGTTGTACCACCGACTCTGGCTCTCTGGCTTGGGCTAGGCTAGACTACCCCTACCCTCATCCCCTCTGCGACTGCCTCACGGGGAAGGACAAAGGGGAAGGACAGGGGTAGAGACAAATCGGTAAATACTCCGTCATCGAGACGTGTCGGAGACGGTATTACGCGGCTATTACTCGGATATTACGCACTATTACGCCGATATAACGTGGATATTACGCACTATTACGCCGATATTACGTGGATATTACACACTATTACGCGGCAATTACGTATATTACGTAGGCATTACGTGTAATACATGTATTACAAAGTATTACGTGTATTACGCGATTATTACACCTCTATTACTGGGCGTGTGACCCGACTATTACGCAAGTGCATACCCCCTCGACTGCAGGCACCACATAGCTTCCGAAAATCTCTTGTTACCAGGAGCCGATTTCGAGGAGGTTACCTCCTCGCCTCTTCTGAACTCCGGGTTGAATAGCCTTTGCATTTTTAGGGATTTTGGTCCAAAAACATTTTTCCTCCAAATTGACGGGGTTTGTGCAGAGGGGCTCCAGTGCACCCAGAGACCAACCCCGGAGGGTAAAATCACCCGAAAACCGGCGAAAAAAAATTATTAGGTCGACCGAGATTCGAACACGACAAAAGCGTCCCGACAGCGTAGTTGGTTTGGGACGGGGGACGGGTATGCTAACCACTACGCTGTCGGTTCGCACACCCTATGGCGATGCGAATTGGAATCCATATCTACCGGCCTGGACGTGCTCTGCTCGGCGCAGAAGAATTTTCTTTTCCCTGTCACTTTTTTAGGGCCCAAAAGATGCAATCGAGGGGGAAAGCTATTTTTCGCATCATACAACTCGAAGGAAAACAGGTATTCTTCTTCTCCCCCAAGAACGTTGCTAAAAATAACAAAAACAAAAAAATAAATAAATAAATACAAAGCAAAATGTTTGCGGCACTACGGATCGAACACGAGAGCTCCTGAGCAGGTGCCCGCTGCTCTGACCACTAGACCACAGACTTCTGCTGCCAGCACCACTGCAGGCACCACATAGCTTCCGAAAATCTCTTGTTACCAGGAGCCGATTTCGAGGAGGTTACCTCCTCGCCTCTTCTGAACTCCGGGTTGAATACGGCTCGTTTCGCACGATTTTCTCTCAAAGATGCAGGCGCGGGCTGGCGTCGAATGGGTTGCCTACCCGTAAGGCGCCGATTGAACAATTCACAATTCCTTGCGTAAAATGCGCATTTCTCCCAAACCAAGAACGGTATCGTGTCCAGGCAGACTCTTGTGCACCCCTAGACCAACCCCCGAGGGTGAAATCATCCGAAAATCATCGAAAAAAAAAAAACGATGATCGACCGAGATTCGAACACGACAAAAGCGTCCCGACAGCGTAGTTGGTTTGGGACGGGGGACGGGTATGCTAACCACTACGCTGTCGGTTCGCACACCTTATGGCGATGCGAAAAGTATTCCGTATCTACCGGCCTGGACGGGCCCGGCGCGCGCAGAAGAGTTTTCCTTTCCGAATAGGATTCCGAATTTCTCCCTAAGCAAGAACCGTATTGTGCTTCTGGCTACTGGTATATGTTTCGCAGTGCCTTCCGAGGATTCCCTGTGAATTTCAGCGTGATCTGAGACTCTCGATTTTTGGTCAAATTTACAAAGGCTATAGCCTTTGCATTTTTAGGGATTTTGGTCCAAAAACATTTTTCCTCCAAATTGACGGGGTTTGTGCAGAGGGGCTCCAGTGCACCCAGAGACCAACCCCAGAGGGTAAAATCATCCGAAAACCGGCGAAAAAAAAATTATTAGGTCGACCGAGATTCGAACACGACAAAAGCGTCCCGACAGCGTAGTTGGTTTGGGACGGGGGACGGGTATGCTAACCACTACGCTGTCGGTTCGCACACCTTATGGCGATGCGAATTGGAATCCCTATCTACCGGCCTGGACGAGCTCCGCGCGGCGCAGAAGAATTTTCTTTTCCCTGTCACTTTTTTAGGGCCCAAAAGATGCAATCGAGGGGGAAAGCTATTTTTCGCATCATACAACTCGAAGGAAAACTGGTATTCTTCTTCTCCCCCAAGAACGTTGCTAAAAATAACAAAAACAAAAAAATAAAAATAAATAAATACAAAGCAAAATGTTTGCGGCACTACGGTTCGAACCCGAGAGCTCCTTAGCAGGGGCCCGCTGCTCTGACCACTAGACCACAGACTTCTGCTGCCAGCAGCATTGCAGGCACCACATAGCTTCCGAAAATCTCTTGTTACCAGGAGCCGATTTCTAGGAGGTTACCTCCTCGCCTCTTCTGAACTCCGGGTTAAATACGGCTCGTTTCGCACGATTTTCTCTCAAAGATGCAGGCGCGGGCTGGCGTCGAATGGGTTGCCTACCCGTAAGGCGCCGATTGAACAATTCACAATTCCTTGCGTAAAATGCGCATTTCTCCCAAACCAAGAACGGTATCGTGTCCAGGCAGACTCTTGTGCACCCCCAGACCAACCCCCGAGGGTGAAATCATCAGAAAATCATCGAACGATGATCGACCGAGATTCGAACACGACAAAAGCGTCCCGACAGCGTAGTTGGTTTGGGACTGGGGACGGGTATGCTAACCACTACGCTGTCGGTTCGCACACTTTTTAGCGATGCGAAAAATATTCCGTATCTACCGGCCTGGACGGGCCCGGCGCGCGCAGAAGAGTTTTCCTTTCCGAATAGGATTCCGAATTTCTCCCTAAGCAAGAACCGTATTGTGCTTCTGGCTACTGGTATATGTTTCGCAGTGCCTTCCGAGGATTCCCTGTGAATTTCAGCGTGATCTGAGACTCTCGATTTTTGGTCAAATTTCCAAAGGCTATAGCCTTTGCATTTTTAGGGATTTTGGTTTAAAAACATTTTTCCTCCAAATTGACGGGGTTTGTGCAGAGGGGCTCCAGTGCACCCAGAGACCAAACCCGGAGGGTAAAATCATCCGAAAACCGGCGAAAAAAAATTATTAGGTCGACCGAGATTCGAACACGACAAAAGCGTCCCGACAGCGTAGTTGGTTTGGGACGGGAGACGGGTATGCTAACTACTACGGTGTCGGTTCGCACACCTTATGGCGATGCGAATTGGAATCCCTATCTACCGGCCTGGACGAGCTCCGCGCGGCGCAGAAGAATTTTCTTTTCCCTGTCACTTTTTTAGGGCCCAAAAGATGCAATCGAGGGGGAAAGCTATTTTACGCATCATACAACTCGAAGGAAAACAGGTATTCTTCTTCTCCCCCAAGAACGTTGCTAAAAATAACAAAAACAAAAAAATAAATAAATAAATACAAAGCAAAATGTTTGCGGCACTACGGATCGAACACGAGAGCTCCTGAGCAGGTGCCCGCTGCTCTGACCACTAGACCACAGACTACTGCTGCCAGCACCACTGCAGGCACCACATAGCTTCCGAAAATCTCTTGTTACCAGGAGCCGATTTCGAGGAGGTTACCTCCTCGCCTCTTCTGAACTCCGGGTTGAATACGGCTCGTTTCGCACGATTTTCTCTCAAAGATGCAGGCGCGGGCTGGCGTCGAATGGGTTGCCTACCCGTAAGGCGCCGATTGAACAATTCACAATTCCTTGCGTAAAATGCGCATTTCTCCCAAACCAAGAACGGTATCGTGTCCAGGCAGACTCTTGTGCACCCCCAGACCAACCCCAGAGGGTAAAATCATCCGAAAATCATCGAAAAAAAAAAACGATGATCGACCGAGATTCTAACACGACAAAAGCGTCCCGACAGCGTAGTTGGTTTGGGACGGGGGACGGGTATGCTAACCACTACGCTGTCGGTTCGCACACCTTTTTGGCGATGCGAAAAGTATTCCGTATCTACCGGCCTGGACGGGCCCGGCGCGCGCAGAAGAGTTTTCCTTTCCGAATAGGATTCCGAATTTCTCCCTAAGCAAGAACCGTATTGTGCTTCTGGCTACTGGTATATGTTTCGCAGTGCCTTCCGAGGATTCCCTGTGAATTTCAGCGTGATCTGAGACTTTCGATTTTTGGTCAAATTTCCAAAGGCATTTGCATTTTTAGGGATTTTGGTCCAAAAACATTTTTCCTCCAAATTGACGGGGTTTGTGCAGAGGGGCTCCAGTGCACCCAGAGACCAACCCCGGAGGGTAAAATCATCCGAAAGCCGGCGAAAAAAAATTATTAGGTCGACCGAGATTCGAACACGACAAAAGCGTCCCGACAGCGTAGTTGGTTTGGGACGGGGGACGGGTATGCTAACCACTACGCTGTCGCTTCGCACACCTTATGGCGATGCGAATTGGAATCCCTATCTACCGGCCTGGACGAGCTCCGCGCGGCGCAGAAGAATTTTCTTTTCCCTGTCACTTTTTTAGGGCCCAAAAGATGCAATCGAGGGGGAAAGCTATTTTTCGCATCATACAACTCGAAGGAAAACAGGTATTCTTCTACTCCCCCAAGAACGTTGCTAAAAATAACAAAAACAAAAAAAATAAATAAATAAATACAAAGCAAAATGTTTGCGGCACTACGGATCGAACGCGAGAGCTCCTGAGCAGGTGCCCGCTGTTTTAGACCACTAGACCACAGACTACTGCTGCCAGCACCACTGCAGGCGAGGGGGTATGCACTCCCAAAAACCGTGACCCGACTATTACGAAATGAGGTAATACGCTGTAATAGAATTCTATTACGTCTATCACGCCTACTACATTCCATTACGTGTATTACGGGTTTATTACGAAACTATTACGCGCCTATTACGCCTATTACTCCTATTACGCTACTATTACAGGCATATTACGTGACTATTACAGGCGTATTACGCTTGAGAAGAGCACGCCAAACATTCCCTAGGGTGACTGCCAATACCATTAGCATAGCAGAAAAGTTTGGAGGAGCAGTTTCTATCTGCTCTTATTTATCTTTGTCTGTGACCATTTTCGAAACATTCGTGCACCAGTTTTATTTAAATCTCATACTTTTTGTTTCCGTAGTCAAACACCCAAACTGGACCATTTACATTTTGAGGGAAGTACTCGGTAGGCGTACGTGAAACTGATACTGACTCAAACTATTCTATATCTATTATCAAAATGGCTAATACGGCATTGACTAAAATGTTACTTGCAACACTGTAAAAAATTGTTGTAAAAAAACGAAAAAGAAAAATTACAGGTTTCGCGGTTAAATCGGTGAACAGATTTTTCCTGTAGTTTGATGAAACATTTTGTGAATTAACAAGAAAAACCGCGAAACAACAGATAAAACTTGTAAACTTACGGAATTCTTTTGTAAAGTTACGGGTTATTTTTGTAAAGTTACAGAGTTTTTTTTGTAAATGAACACGAATAAAAAGTAAATTCACAGTCAGGTCGTTTAACAAAATTCACAGGTATTACTTGTTAGTTTACGACATGATTTTTTTACAGTGAAGACATTAGACCTTTAAATGAAAGAAATTTCCCTTGAAAAAGTCCAAAGAAAATTCTAAACAAAAAACCACTGTGGTTGGTTGTACCACCGACTCTGGCTCTCTGGCTTGGGCTAGGCTAGACTACCCCTACCCTCATCCCCTCTGCGACTGCCTCACGGGGAAGGACAAAGGGGAAGGACAGGGGTAGAGACAAATCGGTA